>CM032124.1:647500-1245414 GCA_018894105.1 Jacaranda mimosifolia | reverse complement strand
ATTTTTCCAGGGCCTTAAAGACGAATTGATAGATTTCTCCAAGAGAGGCATTCTCCAAAGTTCGTCCTCTCATCTCAATCAGTCTTAGGGCTTCACGACCAAGTGACTCAGGAATGGAATTGATATAGGCTTGCTTCAGATTTGGATTGTCCATGCCGCCAAGAATATAGAATTTTTGAGACATCCGTTGGAAATGCTTCTCCAGATCCTTTCTTTCAAAAGAACAGCATTTCATTTTGAAGAACTCTTCCCGTGCAACATCAATATTGTTTTCATGTCTGCCCAGAAACTCAATATAAATGGTGCTCATAAAAGTTTCAATATTTGGTGAGTTTCTGGCCTGGATCTGCCTGTATTCTCCAAGAGCATACCACCATTCTTTCAAAGTACCAGTCATTCTAGCAGTAAAACCATTTATAACACTGGTAAGATCAGCACCTGGTTTTTGAAGTTCTGTAACACACCAAGACATCATTTCATGAATTCTATCCTTCCACTGAGAAGGAGGGATATCATCAAATGAGAACAGATGTCCTGAATTGCTAGAATAGGAATAAGTTGGTGGAGCGTTCCTCTGTTGTCCTTGTTGACTGGTCTCTGGTTCATCATCAACAACTGGCTCTTGTGGAGAATCTGGAGTTCTTTCTTCTGGAGGTTGATTCATAAAGAGTAACGGGATGTCTTCTGAGAGTTCCTCTGTATCACTGATATCTTCTGTCACAAAAACTGGCCATGGTCTGTTTGGCTTGTTGTCTTCATGGTCAGCAGCCTTCTTAAGATAATCGGTGATTGGATTTGGAGTAGAGGAATTCTGCATCATGAACTGTGATGGCTTTGGCTGTGTAGGCTCAGCTATGCTCAATTGCTGCCGTTCAAATCACGTTGCACATTGAATGCTCTCTGACCCCACTTGCCATTCATAGTCAAAGATTTTCTGCAACAGGCCTGATCCAATCCCCCTACAAGTTCTAGATTTAAATTTCACCAAAAATTTGTTAATTACTTTGTTAATCTATTTTAATTAGATGTATGTTTCTTTAAAATGATTGATTATACTGAATTAATTTTCCATATAAATTTCCCCACAGTAATAAAAAGTAAAATACAAGGCCTGTTCTTTTGGTTTTTTATAAAAAAAATTCATTCTCCTAGAACAATTACAAAATTGGTATACATTTTCCAATTCTTCTCCCAAAAAATAAAATTTTAATACCCAAAAAATTCTCACAATTTATTTACAAAACACCATACAATCATATTTCAATAATTATAAATACATATATATATATATAACTATTATTTTTACCATACAAACTCAATCAAAAAGCAACTGATTTGACATCAACAGTAAAAATTGTTTTCCCCCCAAACATAAAAGAACAAACAATTTATTTTCAATTTATTTTTCATGTTTTTCTGAAATAAAAAGAAACACATGGCGAAAAACATAAAGAAACATATGGTACATTCTCTAAATTTTTTTCCCAAAAACTCATTCTCTCAAAATATTTTCTATAATTCACCCAAAAGTCAAAAGAACGTAGCCAAAAGTTTTGGCATTTCATCATATTGCAAGAAATACAAAAATTTTGGGGGCTTTTTATGATGTGCAGATATTACAAAGATTAGCAAAAGCATTTCATCATATTACACACATATTTTGATGAAATTCTTTCCCAATTTGATTACAAATTCATAAACTATTGACATCCAAATCAATGTAATGTGCTGATTGCTTCTGTATGAACTTTGTCACACTGCTAATAAAGGAAGCATATTCCTTCACTGCTGGGAACACATAGAAACCATGAATTGCTTGAGGATACTCAATCACCTCCACTTCTTTCCCACAGTTCTTCAGCCCTTCAACATATCTTCTCTGCCAATCTTGCAGAGGATCATACCCTCCAACATACACTAATACACTTGGAAATTCCAAAATTTCCATCTCTTTTGCAGCCTCAGAGTTCATCCAAATATTGACAGCAGGGTGGTTTCTATCAGCACCCTCTGGGAGAAACATCCTCCACATCCAATCTGTTTGCTTCACATCAAGAACCGGCGCTTTCTTTAGCCTAAGTTCTGATTCTGTCCGCTCTTCCCCTCCGAAAAAGGGCTGCAGCAATATGAGTCCTATGGTTCTTAGGTTGTTAGGTTCTTGAGAGTTTTTGCAAGATTTAAGGTTTACATGGTGGGCTATGTTTCCCCCTGCACTATCTCCAGCAATGAAGCATTTATTGAGGTCAGTGTTGGCAGGGAGAATGGCATAGTTCTGAGAGTTTATGAATCTTAAGGCATCGAAACAATCATCGTATTGACAAGGGTACCGGTGCTCAGGGGCGAGACGATAATTGACAGAGGCGACGACAGCAGGGACTTGTGCTGCTAAGTGGCAGCATAGTTCATCATAGCACTGGGAGTTGGGGCCAAAAATGTTGAATCCACCTCCATGGAAATATACAATCAAGGGCAGTTTAGTTGTGGGATTGCTAGTATTAGTGGTTCTTGGGAAGAAGAGGCGGAACCAGAGGTTCCGGGAGGGGTCAATTGAGACATCGGAGGTGGAGACATCAGTGCCGTTGATGCGTTTGGTGGCCGGAGCCGAGTTTTTGAGGTCGAAGAGGTTGAGGACATGACGGTTGATTGTGCCATCCCGGCGGATGTAAAGAAGTTTAGCCAATGCAAAAATTTGTAGTTTGAGCCTTGTCAAGATTGGTAGCTTGACTTGTAATTCTGTGATCTTCCTATTATCAGCCATTTTGGTGATTTTGTGGAGATGATATAGGAGGGGAATAAGAAGGACCCGGGGGGGGGGGGGGGGAATTATTTTCTGCAAGAAAAAGAACTTATCTATCAATAATTTGATACAAATTGACACAAACAAACAATGTTGCTTATATCGACTATATGACTAAAAAAAGAACTAATTTGTCTTTATTGTAAAATATTTATATAGATTGCATTGTGTGTATCTTCTATGTAATCACCAAAACAAGCGGCTCAATTTGACCTAGTCAGTCGAGCTTTGGACAATCAGCCCATGTTACAACTCATGAAGAAGACAAAACAAAAAAAACTGTTGGATTTCCGTATCAGGAACAAAAGAAACTAAAGCAGCTACTAATCTACGGCTCCAGGAAAACTGAGTTCTTTCTTGGTTCTCTCCTACTCTTCATCTACGGGTTGGACTGCAGCTTTGCAGAGTGGGCATATGATCTTTCTTTTCAGCCACTGTTTGATGCAGTCAACATGGCACTCATGTCCACATCCAAGTATTCCAATCGTCCCGTTTTCATGGTAAAGTTGATCTAAACACACCGGGCATATTTCAGGTTCTTGCTTTCCATCTCTGCATCTACTTCCCTCATTGCAGATTCTTGTTTTCAGGTACTTGGACATACTTTCCTCAGAAAAACCACCACCTCTTTGATCAGTAGATGCATTCCGATTTATCATGGGACGTAGAATTCCGGAAATCCTGTCCCGATACGCCAAATTTTCTAGTCTTTGGAGAATTCCAAGAAATAAGATGGTCCGATCCTCTTCAGTCAAGTTGGGCCGCTCACCTCTTAGGTGCTCAATATCTTGATCAATTGCAACGCATAACCTGGCTCCAAATCCATCGCCCTGATTCTCAATTTCTGTATGCATGATTCTACACAACACCCTCGCCGAATCATCCAGGGTCCAGGCCCGGCCCAACACAGATTCTATAGCAGAAGCAAACGTTGTTTCCTGAAGATACTCAATCACCAGGGGCCTTAATACTTCGGTATTATAATCACTGAAAATGTTGTTGAAAATATTTCGTTCCTCATCTAGACAAGCACCCGCACCAGAAACTATCTCCAGACCAGGCAAATTCTGACGAACCTGGGCAGAGTTTTCCTCTTCTCGATTAAATAAACCTGATACAAAGCTACCCCAAGGCACTAGTAAATTTCTTATTTTAAAAAGAATTCCAAAGAATAAAATGCATTGTTGATCTTCAGCCAAGTCCCACCACAAGTCATCATGAGTACTTAGATGTTCAATGCCTTGTTCAACAGCACGGCACAATATAATTTCATATTCTCGGCCAGTCCCATTCCAGACAAAGGTATAACCACCGGCTCGATCATCTATTTCTTGATTCACTCTGCGGACAACCCTCATTGAGTCAAAAAAGGTCCAGGGCGAGCCCAAGATGGCTTCCGCCTGAGAGAATCGAGGGCCGGCCCAATTTTCATGCCAGTCAGCATTATAATCGCCGGAAAATCTGCTGATCATATTTGGCTGCTCGTTTTCGTTGGAACTTGGCTCCTGATCAGCCGCCGGACCACCAGGATCACTACTATCGGCAGATAAATTCGAAACCTGGACAGAGTTTTGGAGTTCCTGATTATTACGGAACCCTGAGCTGAGGAAATTCACAATGTCTCGATTCAACTTCGTCCATTCATCATCAGTGGTCTGGTCTGGATAAGCAGTATTGGAAGAACGCTCGGGATTAAAGTCTGAGTTGAGGAAATTATTAATAATGTCTTGCTCCAGCTCCATCCATTCCGTACAATCAGAACGATGGATTGTTCCCGCCATATTTGAGATTGGATTCTGAGTGCTTCTTGACAGAAAATTTATGGGGTGAAATTGAGAATCAATTTGAGAAGGAATTACAAGTATTAACGAGGAGGAGAGGTGGATGTAGTATGTTCTTGGTCGAAGGCCTCTTTTTATACTGTATATCTGGGAGATTTAGAGTGAGAAAAGGATTATCGTTGTATCAAAATTGTTGTCTTTTTTGGGATACGAATTGTTGTTATATCAAAATTCTGTGTTTTTCTTTTTCCTTTTCCTATGTGGTAACTGAGACTGTAGGAAAAGAAATTCTTCCAATGATATATATATATATATATATATATATATTTCAAAGAAAGTCGTGTGTGTGTTTGTGGGGTGGGGGTGGGGGTGGGGGTGGGGGTGGGGGTTGTTAATTTACATATTTTTCATTTTTTAAATATTAGCATTATAATTTATTTTGTCCAATTAAGACTATTTATTTTTTGAGTTATTTTTCTTTCAGTTGAATTGATGATAACGTATTGAATGGCATTGCGAAAATTGTTTCTAATTAATTTATATATATTAAAGTGTTATCACTAAATATTATCACTAAAGTGTTATCATACATGATCATTAATTATTAATATTAACAACAATAAGTATAAATTTTTGTTATTATTAAATTATTATAAAGACAAAATAAAAATTTATTGTTACGACAAATATATTAGTGATAAAATAAATTTTTTTATTTTTTAATTTATAGCATTAGTAGTAACTTTCTTATCGTCACTTAATTTGTTGTACTTTGATAATGTAATTTGGGTAGAACATGTCTTAGTTAATAACTTCGATGGTCTAAGTTGTTTGTTGTTGGATTAGCAGTAAAACACCTTAACGTCTTTGTTTGCAAAAGCAAAAAAGAAAAACTTATGTTAACTAGTCTATTGTTTATTTTCCTTAAAATATTAAATAGTTTGACATCATATTTTAATCAACTTCAAAGTCGAGCATGAATAGAGTGAGATTTTCTTTTTCTTTTCTTTTTTTTCGTTAAATTTTAAAGTTCGAATTTTACGTATAAAAATGAGAGGACAATAACATTAATAAATCAATTGACCAAAAAATTATTTATACATTAAGCATAACAATACTAAATAATATACATTACAATATTTACTATTACATGATCCACCCCACTATTGTATACTTTTTCTATATAAGATAAGCCAGAGCTGATTTTAGCTAAATATGTTATGTCGTTTTGTTCTCTGATAAAAGTAATAGCTTACATACATAGTATGTACTCAATCTGAGAGTTACAATAATACGAATAAAAATTTTGGAACTATTTAATTATGGGAATCAATCTCTTCTTAAATTTCAAATTTGGTTCCTTTTCAGTACATTTTCTCTCCAATTACACTAAATGCACAATTAGATTGTTGTCAAAAAAAATTGATCTGATGTTAAATATGATTTTTCATTGATCATAACTTTAATTCCAGTTAAAAAGTAATAATTTTTTTTTTAACTAAAGTTACTCCAACTTTCCAATCACTCCAATTTCTCCAATGACCAATCTGAATAGAACAAAAAGGAGATAACTGTCGACCAACTTGAGAATTTACTGGGTTGAGCTTCCCTAGACAACTTACTCATATTTTTTCTTTATGGATGAAATCAACTTCCCCCCCTTACATTATTAGTTTCTTTGAGTTCTTTGTTGAGTTCAATTAAAAGACAAAATTCAATACTTGATTCCCCGAATTTAATTATATGAAATTCTTTAGATGACCCTTTCCCCTTTTGCATCATTTATTTTTTTTGAGGTCTGATAATCCAATTTTTTTTTTTTAATGTCCTTTTACCTTATCAAGTAATAATAAGGCTTGATCATCTAATTTGATGTCAGCAACTGCAAGATAAGCCAAGATTTGAGGAGTGAATATTGAATTTTTTTAATTATTATTATTTTTTAATTTCAATTAAGATTATGATTAATGAAAAATTATATTTACTGTTAGATTAATTCTTTTATAACATAGCAACAATCTAATTGTGTATTGAGCGTGATTGAAGAGAAAATGTACTGGAACTGAACCAAATCCTCAAATTTCTATATTTGAAGCTTTGATGATCCAAAATTTTATTTTATACGTAAATGAGTTGATAATATTAAAATAATTTATAAGTTATTACTTTGCGATCTCACCCGTTGAAATACTTTTTTCCAGAGACGTAGTAAGAAGCAAAGAAAAAAGAAAAATGCAGAAGAAAGCTAGCCTTGGTTGCATACAATTCCCCGTGACTTGGATTAATGCTTATGAATAAACTTAATTTTTCACATCTTCAACTACGGCGAGGATTTTTGCTGCATGTCTTGGAGTGTGGACTAAACTAGAGAAATTGCCCCACGAAAATAAAATATGAGAGATACGTAGTTTCTCAGTGGTTGTGGGGACAAAGAGACTGAACCAGAGGTTGCGGGAGGGGTCGATGGAGATGTCAGAGGAAGAAACAGGGGCGTTTTCGATCATCATTGGGGTCAAACAGGTTTAAGAGCAGGCAATTGATGTTCCCATCAGAGCGATAACAGAACTGACAGAGAAATAAACCAATGGAGAGTTGGGCTTTGCCTAAGGTCGGATAGCACTTGTACCTGACATTTGTATCCGTCGTAGTTTAAATCTTATGGTACATTCTCTAATTTATTTCTTATTTTATTTTATAAATATATGATTTGTATATTAAATATTTTTTTAAAAAATAATTGATTGAAAATTAAATACACTTGACATAAATATAATAAATTTGAATAAAAAATAAAATAAAGAATCCAAACTGGTACTTGTCGGACCATACTACCCAATGACAGGGTGACAACTCACCTTATTTTTATGAGTCAAAAAATAGATATATGTGTGTGTGTTCTACTAAAATGGAAAAGAACAAAATTGACCCTAAACATAGAAATCTATTTAAAAAGGAAGATAGTATGATCTGACACAATTTTAATCCTTTATCGTATTTTCTACTCCATCTTCTATTTTATTTTATAAATATATAGTATGTGTATTAATATTTTTTTATAAAAAAAATTGATTGATAATTAGGTATATTTGATATAAATACAGTAAGATGAAATAGAAAATAAAATAGAGGATCAAAAGTGGATTTGACACTTTGATTGGACTAAATTAGAAGATAATCCATTTATACAATGAAAGAGTGAGGAAAAAACAATAAAGAGATATTTCTTCCATGAAAATTCAAGCTTTGAAGTATAACTGAAGCTGAAAAAATTTTCAACAAAAAACAAAGAAGAAGGATTACTTGTATATACATTAATATTTATATAATAATATATTAATAGAGAATATAGATACTAACAATCATATTACTTAATATAAAGAAAATATGAAATATATTAATATAATTACTAATATTGAGTATAACAATTACTAATATAATCACTATTGATACAATTATATATATAGAGTGACGTGAGGTAAGTCAATCCGATTTAATAGAGAAGTATACCATATATACTACTATTGGCATATAGATATATGGACGAATATTTAATATACATATATATATCTTACACACATTGATATTGTTGTAACTTGGAACAATTTAGAATCACAGCTATGAAATAATAGTAAATAAATTCAATGTAATTGACAACATGATTTAACGTGGTTCGGTGATATACCTAATCCACTTGACAAAGAAAAAAGAATTTTATTGATCTCAAATCAAGTAACAAGTAAAAACTTAAATCCCACAGATCTCATGAGAACATTTAACACCCTTGTTCTAAACTCCATCTTGAGAAACTAACTCAAAAGTAATACAAAAACCCTCGTGTTATGTCTGTGATAAGTTATCTAGGAAGAAAACACCAAATATATACCCGAAAAATGAAACCCAAAGCCTGTGGGCCTACGCCGCGTGCCAGGTCTTGTTGTGCTGAGTTTTGCTGAAAAATCCTGCTCACATTGTGCCTTGGCGCAAGTGTTCCACGCCAAGGCGCAACATTCCAGAACTGCTTGCTCCCGAGCGCGGCAACCTTGCACTTAGGTATGCGGTTCCAGTAGCGCCTACACTCGAGCACGCTTTGCCTTACACTTGGGCATGTGAGGCGTGATTCTCCTACTCGTCTTGCCCATCTCCACACCTTGGCGCGCATTTCCTTGCACCCCGGCACGCGTCAGGCTGTTCTCTGCTTGCCCATTTCGGCCCCTTGCTATATTTTACTCCAATTTTCTTTCGATTCTTGTCAATTTAGCCTAAATTTCAAGGCAAAATCAATAATTCTCCATCTTAACTTGAAATTCATCATCATTCTTCTTTGTCCCTGCCCCCAAAAGGGCCTGTCATTTGAGTTTGCAAAAATTAACCAAATCCAAGCAATGCTCGAATTTGATTCCTGAAATAGCCTTAGTCAACATGTCTGTCGGATTATCCTTAGTCCTAACTTTATCAACTTGAATGACACCTTGAGACACCATATTCTGGACAAAGTGATACCTTACGTCAATGTGTTTTGTTCTCTCATGAAACGCTTGATTCTTTGATAAGTGTATAACATTCTGACTGTCACAAAATGCCTCAGTGATCTCAGAAGTCATACCTATATCATTGACCTTTAGCCAAATGCCTTCCTTGACATCTTCAGCCAAGGCCATGTACTTAACTTCTGTTGTGGACAATGCAACTGATGACTGCAAAGTCACATTCTAGCTAGCTGTACAACTTGATACACAAAACACATAGCCCGTCATAGACCTTCTGTTGTCTAAATCTTTAGCATAATCTGCATCTACATAGCTAATAATTCTAGTAGTAGAATTCGATTGACTATACCTCAAACATCTATCTACAAAGCCTCTCAAATACCTCATGATCCATTTCATAGCCTGCAAATGCGTCTTTCTTGGCTTGTGCATGTATTTGCTCACAACATTGACTGCATGTGAAATATTTGGCCTAGTGCACATTATGGTGTACATCAAACTATCTACTACACTAGTATACAACACATTTGACATGTGCTCCACCTCTTCATCAATACTCAGTGATAGATCTGATGAGAGCCTAAAATGAGCTGCAAGTAGCATACTAACTGGCTTGGACTTATCCAACTCAAATCGCTCAAGTACTTTCTCAATGTAATGCTGTTAAGACAAGTACAACAAACCTACGTGTCTATCCCCAATGATCTCTATGTCCAGTATATTCTTTGCACCGGCCAAATCCTTTATCTCAAATTCTTCACTTAACTGAGCTTTTAATTGGTTGATCTTAGATATGTTTCTAGAAGCAATAAACATATCATCAACGTATACCAACAAATATACACGAAGGCTATCACTATAAATTTTATAATATACGCAACAATCAAATTTGCTTATTGTATATCCTATATTGGTAATAAGAGCATCAAACCTTTTATACCACTGCTTGGGAGACTTTTGCAAGCCATATAATCACATCTTCAAAAGACATGCTTGATTTCATTTTCTAGGAACAACGAATCCCTTTGGTTGGCTCGCAGAAATGTTTTTTTCACATCTATCTATTCCAGCTCCATATCAAACAAATCAACTATGGCAAGTAAAACACGAATAGAAGTATGTTTTACAACTTGAGAAAATATTTTATGAAAGTCAACTGCCTCTCTCTGAGTAAAACCCTTAGCAACCAATCGTGCCTTGTATCTAGCATCATCAACACTAGAAATCCCTTTCTTTTTCTTGTAAATCCATTTGCAACCTACAATTTTCTGCCTTTTGGTACATTAACCAGCTTCCATAGGCTATTCTTTTGTTGAGAATCCATCTCTTCACCCATAGCTGCAACTCATTTATCAAAATCTGGCTTAAAAATTGCCTCTCTGTATGAGACTGGATCATCTCTTACAAACTCCTTGGCTGAACTCAAAGCATAAGCTACCAGATTTGAGTAAGCAAACCACTGTAGTGGTTTGATCTACCTCCTCTCCTTATTGCGAGCCAAGCGATAAATTTGTAGTGGTTTATTTTCCTGTTGTTGATTAAGTGATAATGCGCTCTCATTAACTTCATCTACCACCTTCTGTTTCCCTTTTGAAATTTGTGGAGTGTTAAGTTTAAACTCCACCATCTCCTTAACACCATATTGTCTGTTTTTTGGCTTCTCCACCTTCTTCATCATTGTAGACTCATCAAATGTCACGTTCCTACTGATAATCATTTTAGAGCACTTGTCATCATTACACCACAAACGATAACCTTTGATTCCATCTGCATAGCTTAGAAATATGCACTTCTTTGCCCTTGGCTTAAGCTTCCCATCCCGGACATGAGTATAAGTTGGACACCTAAATACTTTCAGATTTAAGTCATCAGTAGGAGATCCAGACCAAACTTCCATTGTTATCTTCCAGTCCAAAGTAATTGATGGTGACCTATTCACCAAGTAACACGCAGTGTTAATGGCTTCTACCCAAAAATTCTTAGAAAATGCGGCGTTAAAAAGAATGCATCTAGCTCTTTCCAAGATAGGCCTGTTCATCCGTTCTGCAACTCTATTCTGCTATGGGGTATGTATAACTGTGCAATGCCTCATAATTTCTTCCTTATCGTAGAATTCCTGAAATTACTTATTGCAGAACTCCAATCCGTTGTCAGTCCTCAAGCGCTTGATCTCCTTTCCTATCTAATTTTCAATTAAGGTCTTTCATTGCTTGAAGTTGATAGACACATCATCCTTATGCTTTAGAATATACACCCATACTCTTCATGAGAAATCATCAGTGAATGTCAGCATGTATCTAGCATATCCTTTTAAAGGAACCTAAGAAGGCCCTCAAAGATCTGAGTGAATGTAATCCAAGGTGTCCTTGTCCTGTGAACTGCTGTGCCGAATTTCACCTTGGATTGCTTGCCCAGTACACATTGCTCGCAAAAATCTAGCTCTTCAGTCTTTTCTCCACAAAGCAAACCTCGTTTGCTCAGTTCTGACATCCCCTCCCACTCATATGCCTAAGCCGCATATGCCGCAATCTCATAGTATCATTGATTGATGAAGAAACCATTGCAATGCCAGAAACCATGTTTCCCTACAATATGTAAAGGTCATTCCACTTGTCTCCCTTCATGATAAGCAATGAACCTTTGGAAACCTATAGAACTACATCTCGAGCTTTGTACTCACAATCATTTTTGTCCAGAGTATCTAGCGATATCAGATTTTTCTTCAGATCTAGAACATGATGCACATCTGTTAAGGTCTTTACTATGCTATCATGCATTCTGATACAAACTGAGCCAATTTCTACAACCCTGCAAGAAGTATTATTTCCCATAAGCACTTTACCACAATCATATTTCTAATAAGTGGTAAACTAATCTTCTCGTGGGCACATGTGGTAGGAACATTCATTATCTAAAATCCATTCAAAGCTTAGTAAAGTTTCGGAATGTTGAGAACAAGCCCGCCATCAAACTCATCTTCAATAATTCTTGCGACATCATCCCATTTCTGATTAGAAGTTTCACCTGCATCCTTTGCCTTTCTTCGTTTCGGATAATTTCATTCCCAATGCCCTTTTCTACCCCACCTAAAACACTTATCTCCATTTTTAGGCTTGGTTTGGAACTTCGATTGGCCTCTATTCCTTTTCTTTTCTCTCAGTCTCGCTTTTGCCACCAATTCTTCCCTACTTTCACCATTGTTGCTACTCATGACATGTTTTCTCAACTCATTGGAATTTAATGAGGCATTCACATCCTCAATTGAAATCGTATTCCTCTCATATAGCAAAGTAGTGACCAAGTGCTCAAAAATTTTTGGTAGAGAACACAAGAGAATTAACGCTTGATCCTCATCATCAATTTTAACACCTATACTAGTGAGATCCAGAATCACCTTATTGAAAAAATCAATATGCTGAGTGATAGATATACTTTCCTTCATTCTTAATGTGTATAACTGTTGTTTCAAATATAGCCGATTTGTTAAGGACTTCATTATATATAGACTCTCCAGCTTTGACCATAATCCAATTGGCGTATTTTCCATGGCGACCTCTTAGTATGTTATCTGCCAATGATAACACTAGAATACCGTAAGCCTTCTCCATGAATTCATTCTTCTCCTCATCTGTCAGCATTTTCAACAAGGAATCTCTACCTTTTAACACTTTATATAAACCTTGTTAGCATAGGAGGGTGTAGACCTCTATCTTCCACAACCTAAAGGTGTTCTTCCCATCGAACTTCTCTACCTTGTACTTCATGGCTGACATCTGATCAATCCCAGCTCTCGATACCAATTTGTTGAACTTGGAATGATCTAGAAACACAAGTATGGAATAATAGTAAAGAAATTCAATGTAGTTAACAACAGGATTTAATGTGGTTCGGCTAATCCACCTGACAAAGAAAAGGAATTTTTTTTTTCTCAAATCAAGTAATAAGTAAAAATTTGAATCCCACAAATCTCATGAGAATACCTGACACCCTCATTCTAAATTTTATCTTGAGAAACTAACTCAAAAGCAGTATAGAAATCCTCGTGTTATGTTTGTGATAAGTTATCCATAAAGAAAACACCAAATATATACTAGAAAAATGAAGCCCAAAGCCTGCAGGCTTGCGTCGCATGCCGGAGCGTGTATGACTTGCACCTCAATGCGCCAAACTTGCTGTTGTGCCAAGTTTTTTTGAAAAATCCTGCTCACATTGTGCTCTGGCGCAGAACACTTGCGCTAGGGTGCAACATTCCAGTAGTGCTTGTGCCCGGGTGCACGTTGCCTTGTGTATGGGTACGCGTCTCCTAGCGCCTCGATGCGTGGAATCTTGTCAGCACGCACTAGGGTGTTCTTCATGCGCCCATTTCATTCCCTTGCTCCGTTTTGCTTCATTTTTCTTCCAATTCTTGTTAATTCACCCTAAATTTCAAGGCAAAATCAACATATATGTTATAAGATGTTTAAATATATTAAACAGAAATTTAAATATATATTCAGTATGTATCTTATATGTTAAATATGTGATGACTTATATATATACATATTATATTTTATATATATATTTAAAATAAATTTATGAATTAGATATGTTTTATTATTGGTTTTGTTTAATAATGTTATAATTTAGTATTGTATTTAATATATATGTGTATATATATATATATTTTATATTATATAATATCAAATAAGTTTTTATATATGAGGTTGGCATTTATATAGTAAAGGCTTTACACTTATTCCCACTTTAAAAAAGTCTTGTGATAGATCTTTTGTTTTTGTTTAAGAATTTTTAATTTATGGTACAACGTTTAGGCATGTTTTGTGAATTCTTTATGTTTGTTTGTGATGAAAATTGAAACTATAAATTGAAATATAAATAAATAGAACTCTATTAGAATTTTCCTAACTCTTAAAAAATTATAGTTTTCTCTAAAGCTGTCAACAGATTGCGTTCGAATCAAATCATTGCTATTTGAGTCTAAATTTGATTATCAAAATGTATGTTCGAATCCTACCTAATATCTTATAGAATTTATATCGATCAATACAATGTTCAAATCGGTGAATATTCAACATTTGATTGAAAACTCATATCTAATTTAATATTTTTTTCTTCCTTTTTTCATGTTGGATTATATAAAAAATATTGTATTTACAAAGTACTTTGCTTCAAATTTGAGTTTTTGATAACTTTTTTATCTTGTATTGGCCCAAAAGTTAGATATTTAGACAATAAGCTATTATTTCACATTATATTAGTTCATAGGTAAAATACTATACATTATTACATTTTTTTTCCAATACCCTCTTTGATGAGGGTTCGATCCATCGAAAGTTGGATCGAAGAGATATCTCGATGAGGTTCGACCTTTGTGGTCGATTCTTGGTTATAGATGAGCTAAATCCTACAATTACTTAGCAAACGTCAGGCTAGCCGAGGGCGCTTTAACGCTTATTAAGTCAATACGAGTCGACCAAATGATGAGAGCAACAGAGTGTGGACTTTTTGTATATATGAGAGCATACCTTTGAAAGGCTGGAGTGGTGGTATTTATAGCCTTTTCTCATTAGGGATTTGTCTGAGATGCCCTTCATGTGTAGGGAGGGCCTTTGTCCTAGCATAAGGGGCAATTAGTTATTTCCCATTTCTGTACTATACTAGGTGGCTGTCTTCCCAAGTTCTAGGGATAGGGTAGTACACTGTTGAAGTGCTTGCTACGTCAGGCGGTGATGGGGCAGCATGTACTATTAATGTGGAGGCATACCGCCTGTCAGTGCATTTAATGCAGCAGAGATGGTACTATGCTGTTCCAACCTCTATGGTCGAGGAGAAGATCGATATACTTCGTATTGGACACGCTGTCGAACATCGAAATCGACATGGGTCGATCGCGACCATTTGGGCCGAGCCAATTGAGCTATCTCATATCATGAGTCCCCCACACTTCTCAAGACTGAACGAAGGGATCGACAAGAAGGGTTGGCAAGTAGCTTGATGGACAGCTGCACGAATCGACGAAGGTGTTTGTAAATCGACTAGGGTTTTTAAAAATCGACCAGGGTTTGGCAGTTAATGAGCGGTTACGTCGTGGTGCGCGTGGGGCGGCGCGGTGATTACAACATTTTTACAAATGCTTGGGCTCCTGTGGTTACACGCCTATAAATATCCACTGTAAAAAATAGACATTTTTACTTTTACTGCCTTAGAATCTGGTCGAGCACCTAGTCAACCGTTCTCGCTGCTAACACTTTCTGTTTTTAGTTCTTCGATTCACTAAGTGCCTTCTTTTCTTTTCCTTAGTGTCATTTGGATTTATTAGCATGATGCTAGGTTTATCTGGTTTGGATAGTAGTTGAGGGAAAGAAAGTGAGGCTACCTAGTCTGATAGGCTTGGGGGTTTATCTGGGGAGTTAAATGAGTCATCGAGTGACGATTCTAGTTCTAGCACCTTGAGCTCTAGTAGCTCGAGTGGCAACCGCAGGGGGCATGAAGCTGGGCCAAGCCAGGTTTTTCCCTTGTGGGGTCGATTATTCACCCCTGACCATTATAGCAAAATTGTGTCGACTTAAGACACATTAGGCAATTATACCATATCCCTACCGAATATGAACTATTGATGCCTGGGGCTTCTGGTCGACTGCACTGTCCTCTAGCCAGTTGTATCACTATTTTGAGGATGCCTTCAAATGTGGCCTTAGGTTTCCCTTGAGTGCTCATATAATTGACTTACTTAGAGGCCTTTAGGTGTGTATAACGCAGTTACTGCCCAATTATTTCTCGACCCTCTGTAGCTTCATTGTCCTAATGAACCTATTCGACTAGCTGACCAATTTTGACAATTTTTCGAACCTTTTCCATATTTCCATGTCCCGCAAGTTGGGTAGCGCCAACGAGTTGGGCTTCTACTATTTGATCGCTTAACTTAGCTGTAAATTCCTTATATCCCCTGTCTCCTCTTACGGGTAAGAATGGAAAAAATGTTATCTATTTGTTCGGGTTGCTGGGGGTTTCAATATTCCTTGGGGCTGGTGGATGGGCATGTCGAGATCCCAGGTAACCTAACCTTGACCTGGTCCAATACCTTTGTTTGGGACCTAGTCGAATTTGGCTAAATAGAGGCCTCGGTGTTTATCGAGGAGAGGAATTTGGTATTGGCTGGGTTATCGCCAGCTCTGTTAAATTTGCTTGCAGATGACCGACTAGGTAGACTGTGCTTCTTTTAGTTTGTTATTTTCCTATCTTTATGGTCGGTTATGACTTTTACTATTTTATTGTTTGGCAGATCGCGATGAAATCATAAACTGTTCGAGGGCCGAAGCTTTGGTGAGAGTAGAGAAATACCAACAACGTTGTCAGGCTACCGTGGCTTGTCGAGTAGTTGTGCTCGAGGCTCCTCATTAGGAGGCTGCGATGCCTACACCTTCACCAATGCCATCACCTGCTCGACTAGTTGCAACTACTGGTAGCAGCCTTACAGGTCGGGATAAGATAGCAACGCTGGAGTAGGTAGGACCTACCTTGAAGAGGGTAGCTGTCGAAAAGGGAAAAACAAAGGTTGCGGTGCTGGGTCCGCTGATGGGAGACGACTTGTTTGGGGCCCGCGGGGACGACATTCTGTTTTAGCTGCCAAAGTTGCCCTCGCCCAGGTTCGAAGCTGAGCCAAGCATGATTGTACATAACTCGCTCCCTATGGACACGGCGGGGCAGGCTGGGGTTGATCCATTAAAAGTGTTTATGGCTGGTCAGTTCCTGGCTGACCAGAAAAAACTGATGGGGTTGAGCCAAGACGCTGCTCTTTGGGCGTTGGCTTATCATGCCAACATGGTAAGATTTTATTCGAGTATATGATGTTACTGAATGCTTGGTCGATTATCTATATCCTCACTAATAGAGTTGTCTTTTAGGTCGGCCAGTTGGGGTATAACTTTTACAGGCAGTCGGAGTTGGCCTTGGTCGATCGCGAGCAGCTGGAAGCTAGCAGGGATGTGGAGACTCTTAGGGCTCAGCTCGAATCTTCACAAATGAGGGTCGATGAGCTCGCCAAGTAGGTCGAGGAGTTGAACAGGTAGCTCCAAGTGAGGGATGACTAGCTGGTTGCTTTCATCCAGGAGAAGACGAAGATGGACGAGCTGCTTAAGAAGGTATCATTGGATGGGCAGGTCGCCTTCAATTCTGGTCGAACCGTGAGCTGGAGTGCTAGTCTGGACGAGGCCCGGGCTGAGTTCTACCATATACTGCTGCTGATGCATTGGGAGACGGTGCAGCAGTTCATGTTGAGCTCGACATTCCAGGAGGTGAGCGTTGTGTTCGCTCTCGATGATGCCCATAATTCCTTCGATAAGGCCCTTAAGCAGCTGCAATTTTTGGGCTACTACTTCCTACTAGAAGATGGATATTGCCTCAACCACTTGCTTGACGAGCAGTTACAGCCTTATCCAGATGACGATGGTGGGGCTAAAGGTGGATGCTTCGAGGTTACTGTAGCAGAGGGTGTGGCGGAGGCTACGCCATCGACCTCTTTGATAGATGAACAAAGAAGGTGGGCCGAGGTCGAGCAAAAGTTGAAGACAATTGCCCAAGAGTTTGAGTTCGTCGGAGACTTTGCGTTCGAGGTCAAGGAGGGAACAGTCGACACAGTGGCATACTTTTCTCCTCAAGAAAGGTGATTCCTCAGTGATGCGGCTGGTCCCTCTCAACCGACGATCGCCACTATGCCCGTTGGCGTTGCTATGCCAGAGCTCATGCCGATAGCTTTTCCCTTTAGTGATGATGAGCTTGAGCAAGCTATTGAGGAGGGTGCTCGAGCGGGCAGTGATGAGGGTGCCAGATCGAGTTGAGCCTGCTGCTAGGCGGTTATTGTAGCTTTTCCCTTTGTTGATGTATAATGAAAGTGCCTCGATGAGGCATTGTACTTTGGTTCACTTTTGATATTGTGCAAATGAATTTTTTTCGCCTTTTATCAAGTTTTGTTGGCCTTTCATCACAACTGTCTTTATTTTGTTGCATATATGGCTTTGGCACTTAGCCAATTAATCCAAGGACCTTGTCAAGTAGATCGTAAATATCAACTTCTAGGATTATAGATCGTTGTATTGATTGTGTGGTTAGGTGAAGTAATCACTCGATGATAAGAATTTTTAAAGTAGTTTTACGACTACGTGGTTAACATCTAATAATGGTTAATAAACTTTCAATAATTTAATAGCACCAAGGTCGACTAGTTAGTATGGGTTGAGGGACTTCGACTTAGCAGTTAGAAACTGGCATAGTGGATATCCGGGCCGACTGTTTGGCCTGTTTAAGTAGCTTTGACTTGACGACTCGAGGCCTGCTTGGTCGACTGTGGGGTCGAGGATGAAGAAATGGCTGAGAAGCTTGGTCTTGCAGCTCGAAGTTCGCTTGGTTGACTATTTGGTCTTGGCTGAGAAGCCTCGACTTGACAGCTTGAAGCTTGCTTAGTCGACTATGGGGTCGACTGTTTGGTCTTGGCTGAGAAGCCTCGACTTGACAGCTTGAAGCCTGCTTAGTCGACTACGGGGTCAACGATTAAGAAATGATTTTTAAAATTTTTTATATTTTCAGAGTATGTTATAACTTTTATTTTAGGTGGGAAGTACGAAGGAGGCTAATGGCCGTTTATACATAGAACTTCTTTAGGTTTATAGGATTCCAAGGTCGTGGTAGTTCGTTGCCTGCTGCGTCTGCTAGTTGGTATGTGTTGTTTTTTGACATTTTGATCACTGAATAGGGCCCTTCCCACTTTGGGTTGAGTTTCCCTAAATTCTTTGATACTTCCACTTTCTTGAGCATGAGGTCGCCAACCTTGATATCTGGGGTCGTACTATTTTGTTGTAATGTTCCACCATTTTTGATCGGTATTGTTGTATTATATTGTAGGTTGTGTGGCGGAGCTAGTAGACAGTGATTAGGTTCAGTGTTCTCTCCATTGTATTTCTGACCGAATTATAGTAAATTACTCGAGCTGTGTGCTAGATCAACTCGGATGAAATTATTGCTTCAGAGCCATAGACCAAGCTGTACGGGCTGTGGCCCGTGGCTGTTTGGGGTGTGGTCCTATATGCCTAAAACACCCCTAGGAGGTCTTCTGCCCAACTAGCTCATGTGCTAGTTATTTGAGCCTTGAGGTGATCCAGAACTGTTCTGTTTGTGACCTCTGTCTGGCCATTGGCCTAGGGGTTTTCTACCGACGTGAAGTGTTAGCTGACTCTTAGGGCGCCGCACCATTTTCTCATGCTCTTACTTTAGAACTGAGTGCCATTATCCGAGATCAGGACTTTGGGTAAATCGAATTGGCATATTATGTTCATCCAGATTAAGCTCTTAATAGCCGTGTCGATAATCTTTGAAATTGCTTCAGCTTCTACCCATTTAGTAAAGTACTCGACTGTAACGATGATGAATTTGCATTGACAAGATATCTTGGGGAGAGATCCGACTATGTCAATCCCTTACTAGTCGAATGGCTAAGTTATCTAAACATCAACCATCAACCCGATTGGTTGGTGCGGTATGTTTGAGTGGATCTGGCATGATGGGCATTTTTTGGCGAAGTCAATTAAGTCTTGCAATAGGGTAGGCCAAAAATAACCGTAACGGATAACCTTGTGTGCTAAAGATCAACCATTTGAATGGTTGCCACAGATGCCAACATGAATTTCTTGTAGCACCTTGCATGCATCGTCGGGTGCTAGGCACTTAAATAGGGGTCCTGATATTGACCTCCTATAGAGCTATCCATGGTCATCGAGTGCAAACTTGGCTGCCAACCATCTAAGCCTGCGGGCTTCCTTTTTGTTGTTGGGTAAGGATCCTCGAGTAAGGTAAAGCTTGATTGGTTGTTAACAGGATGGAGCTGTCTCTTTGACTGATCCGACGATATTATGATTAGCGTCTTGGATATAGGGTTTGTTAGCCACTAGGAACGCTATGGTTTTTTCGTTGGTGCCCTTGGTCGAGCTGGCTAGCTTTGATAGTGCGTCTGCTCATTCATACTCTGCCTGGGGAACGTGGATCAGGTTGAAATTCTTGAATGATCGCTGCAATTGCCTGACTTTGGCCAAATATTGGGTCATCCTAGCCTCTTTGGCTTTGAAATTACCCTCGATCTGTTCCGTGATCAGTTGGGAATCAGTGATCGCTACAAGGTGCTCGACGTCGTGATCTGCAGCTATATGCCTTCTTGTAATAAGAGCCTCATATTCTACTTTGTTGTTAGTGATCAAAAAGTAGAGCTTTATCGCGAAATCATACTCCTCGACAAGTGGGGAATGAAGAGACATGCCTATGTCGTTGCCTGATGTGGTTGCTGAACCATTAACATGTAGTGTCCATATTGCGGTATCTTCTAGCTTTTGACTAGAAGGGTCAAGTCTCTCAACGATGAAGTCAGCCAGGACTTGCGCTTTTATGGTAGTCCGCCGCTGGAATATGATGTCGAACTCTCCGAGTTCAATAGCCCATTTTGTAAGTCGACCTGAAATGTTTGGCTTTGATAACACCTGCTTCAACGGTTGATTTGTCGACACCACAATGGCGTGTGATTGAAAGTAAGGTCGAAGCTTTCGTGCAGCTATAACAAAGGTGAGAGCAAACTTCTCAATATCAAGATAGTTATGTTTGGGACCGTGTAAGGTTTTGTTGCAATAATACACCAGGCGATGAGTTTCTTCTCTAGTCGATGTCAAAACTGAGCTGATCGACTCAGTGGATACAGCTAGGTAAAGTTGCAGCACTTCTCTCAAGTCGGGTTTGGCGAGCATGGGCGGCAAAGAAAAATATTGCTTGAGCTCAACTAAGGCTTGGTCACATTGCTGAGTCCATTGAAACCGTGATTTCTTGGCGTTTCTAAGTATTTTGAAGAAAGGAAGGCTCTTGTCGGCTAGCCTCGCAATGAATCTACAGAGGGCTATGATCCTATCGACCAATCGTTGCACATCTCAAACAATGCGAGGAGGGGTTACATCCAAAATTAATTAGATCTTGCGTGGGTTTGCCTCGATTTCTCTCTGGCTGACCATATATCCTAGGCACTTGCCCTCGCGAACTCCAAATGTGCACTTATTGGGGTTGAGTTTCATGCCAAAGGCACTTAGAATGGAAAATGTATGATCGAGGTTGGTGATGTGGTCTTCGGCCTTCGCAGTTTTTACTATCATGTTATCGACGTAAACCTCCATCGACTTCCCGATTTCTCTTTTGAACATGAAGTTAACCAATCTTTGGTATGTTGCCCCTGCATTTTTTAGCCCGAAGGGCATGACCAAGAAACAGTGTACACCATTCAGGACGACAAAAGAGGTCTTATCCCTGTCTTTAGGTGCCATAAATATTTGGTAATAGCCCTAGAAGGCATCCATCATGCTCAATAATTCACATCCAGTAGTCGAATCCACTAATAAATCTATACGAGACAGGGAGTAAGGATCCTTAGGGCAAGCTTTATTTAAATCAGTGAAATCATTACATATTCTCCATTTTCCCTCATTCTTGGGGACTAGCACAACATTACAAAGCCAAGAGGGGTATTGAATTTCCACAATATATCCTGCCTCTAAGAGCTTGTTGACCTCTTCCTCAATGATTTAGGTCCTCTCAGCATTGAAGGCTCTGGTCTTTTGTCTAATTGGTTTATGGGCGGGGTCGACATTGAATCGATGGACGATGGCATTTGGGTCTATCCCTTGGAGGTTGGAAGCTTTTCAAGTGAATACATAAATGTTTCACTGGACGAATTCGACCATGAGGCATTCCAGGCGATCATCTATATCGCTTCTGACCCAAGTGACCTTGTCGGGGTTTCCTGACTCTAGCTCGATTGTTTTGAACTCCTCGACTGGCTCGACCCTGGTATCTTCAAACTTCCTCTTCTTAGATGCAGGCCCTTCCTCGGGTTTCGCTACAAAGGCGTCCCCCGAGGCTTCAACTGAGGTCGCCTCTTCTGCTCGTTGGCTTCAACGGAAATGGTATAGCAACGCCATGCATCCTGCAGATTGCACAAAAGTTCACCTATACCTGCTGAGGTTGGGAATTTAATCTTCATATGGTATGTGGAAATGATAGCCCTGAAGTCGTTTAGGGCTGGCTGACCAATGATGACGTTGTAGGCAAATGGAGCGTCGACCGCCAAGTAGTTGATCATCAAAGTTCTGCTCTGGGTGCCCTGTCCAAATATTGTGGAAAGATTGATGGATCCTTCCGGAATGATCTCAGACCTCTGAATCCGACCAGTGGCGTTCTAAAATGATCGAACTTTAGTTCCCTAAGCTTCATTCGGTTCAAAGTAGAAAAGAATATTATGTTCATGGAGCAGCCATTGTCGACCAATATCTTCTTGACCTCGAAGTTGGCTATTTGCAGGGCTACTACCATGGGGTAGTCTATTTTTCTGTCGACTCCCCTGTTCTCAGTGTGGTCGACGTTAGAGTTGGTGAAAGAGATTGGTTCTGCACTGGTTGAGAGCTGGAACACCGTCTCGACCTTAGCTGATTTGGTTGATTGAAGATTCTTCTGAGTCTGCTTCCTCACGGACCTAGAGTCTCCCTTAGTGGGACCTCCCGCGATCATATCAATAACTTCTCGAATGGGCGGGTGGGGGTCTTAGGCTGGTCTTTTACCTTTGTCTACTCTCATCGGGCTGGTCGACCTTTCTCTACGGGGAGTTTGATCAGCGTTGCCCTCTTCACGCCTAGCCTGCTCTTCAATATACTTTTTCAGGTGGCCCTTCCTGATCAGCCTTTCGATCTCATCCTGCAAGTTAAAGCAGTCTTTGGTGTCATGACCTTTCTGTCGATGGAAATGGTAGTACTTTTTTGATTTTTTCATGGCTTCAATTTTCGTGAGCTTTCTAGGTTTTTTGAGCAGATTGTCATGCTGAATGGCAAACAATACCTCCTTCATTGGGAGGTTAAGCGGAGTGTACTCATGGAAGTGCTTTATGGGGGATCGACGTCCCTTATTGACCTGATGATCATCTTTCTCCTTATTTCTCCTCTTGTCGACCTCCAGGCTACTGTATTTTAGCTTGTTCATCTCTTCTTAGGTCATGTACCTCTATGCTAGGTTGAGAAGCTCCTCCATCGACTTGGGCTGCTCGCGAACCAATGCATTAGCACACTTCTTGTGTTTTAGGCCCAGGAATAACACGTCAATCAGGAATTTGATTCTCGGGTTGTTAATTTTTAACACTTCCATATTCAACCAGCGTCAATATTCTCCTTTGTTCTTCTTTACAGTTTATAAATGTGTGTGGGGGAAGTTTGGCTTTTCTCCTGCTCGCAAACTAGTGCAAAAATTTGTCGCACAGCTGGTCATATGAGAATATCAATGCCGGTTCCAGTTTTACAAACCAGTCAAGTGCTATCCCCTGAAAAGTAGTCTCCAGCATCTCAGTATGGATATACTCATTGTGTCCATGTAGCTGCATCATGTGCTTGAACTGCAATAGGTGTTCGTTCGAGTCGATCGAGCCATCGTATCTCGACAATTTGGTTGGGATTTTGGCATCGACAGCACTGAGCTCGTCGATAATTTCTTGAACAAATGGAGAGTCTCTCTCTCATAGGAACCTCTGCGGTCCCTCCTGGTGGGGCATCCTTTCCATGTTTCTCCTCGAAATCTCCTTCAATCGTCGATTCAACTGTTGTACATAGTGGGATACCTCCTCCCATTCCTCCTTATTTGCCTGAGATGTGTTCCTATTCGTACGAGGTCTTGAGCGCTCGACCCTATCGCACTGTGGGGCTCGAAAGGGTCAAACGCGGTGATCGACAGAATCCGCCACTTCCTCTCGGGGCATAGGACGAGCTATTTCTTTGGGAAAATGGCCTGGACTCACTTCTCGTCTCGATGGAGGCCTTCGGGATTTTGGCCGCTCGGAGTTCTCTTCAGGTTGCCTTCTCTCCGAGGCCATGAGTTGTGGTGTTGCACTAGCTACCGGCTCTGGTTGAACGGCATGCCGATTTAAGACAGCCGAGAGCTGGGCTGAGATTTGCTCACTAATGAGCTGCATCAACTAGGGCATGGTCAGTGTGACTACCAGCTCTGGTTGGGCGCTGGACCCTAGGGGGTTTAGTTCTTGCTACGGTCTGGATGGGAGAGAGCTGGATCTCCTATTTTCTTCTATTCCCGAGGGGGCTCGCCTAGTGTTCACCATTTTTTGATAGAGGACTCAGTATTTCCCATAGATTGTGCCAAATGATGAGGGTTTGCTCCGTCGGAAGTTGGATCGAAGAGATGTCTCGATGAGGTTCGAACTTTGTGGTCAATTCGTGGTTATAGATGAGCTGAATTTAGCAAACGTCAGGCTAGCCGAAGAGCCTTCGGCTGAGGCGCTCCGACACTCAAGTTAATATAAATCGACCAGCTGATGAGAGAAGCAGAGTATGGACTTTTTGTATATATGAAAGCATACCTTTAAAAGGCTGGAGTGGGGGTATTTATAGCCTTCTCTCTTTGGGGATTTGTCTGAGATGCCCTTGATAGGTAGGGAGGGCCCTTGTCCTAGCATGAGGGGCAATAGTCATTTCCCATTTCTGTACTATACCAGGTGGCTGTCTTCCCAGGTTCTAGGGATAGGGTAGTACAGTGTTGAAGTGCATGCTGCGTCAGGCGGTGATGGGGCGGCATGCGCTATTAATGCGGAGGCATGCCGCATGTCAGTGCATTTAATGCAGTAGAGATGGTACTGTGCTATTTCGACCTCTCTGGTCAAGAAGAAGATCGATGTACTTCGTACTAGACACGTTGTTGAACACTGAAGTCAACATGGGTCGATCGCGACCATGGGTCTTGGATGTAAGATGAGCTTGGTGCTGCATCTCTGGGCCAACGTGTTTGGGTCGAGCCACTTAGGCTATCCCATATCACTCTTATTTTTGGCCTAAAGCTTAATATTAATGGCATAATATAAATTTTAATATAGGTATTAGGCAAATATAATATATATATATATATATATTTTATTTAAAAATCTTTATTTAATGTCATGTTTAAGTGTATCGATTAATAAAAAATACTAAAGTTTGAAATCAAGTCTTTAATAGATCGAATTGCTTAATTACATATCCCATACACTTATTTCACATTACATATATTTATAATCAGATTTGATCTTTTGAATATTTTAATTTGTTAAAAAAAATAATGCATTTTAGTTTGCATTTATTGATAGGTCCCTAATATAATATTTTATAACAATTTTAACAAAATAGTAAAAAACAATCACAAATTAAGATTTATTTATTTAGTTGATGTAAGTATTTCCCTGAATTTTATATTTTTATTGTACATTTTAGTTTTCTGTATACAATTTTTTTTCTCATTTGTATCTTTTATATCATATTTAAATGGTGGTTTTATTTATATTTTCTTATTAATTACATTGTTAATTTGTTTTTCATTCAATGACTATGAAATTAAAAAGAATCATATAGTTATTAAATATTGTAATATATATAAAGATAAAAATCAAGGAGTAACAAAGGAAAAGGAAATTATATAAGTATCCTATTTTTTTTTTAAAAAGAAAATATGTTATAAAGCTAAATTGGATGGTAATTTTGATGGAAACTAAAGGAAAGCAATTCTGGAGGGAAATTAGGTGAAAATTTTGAAGGACAATGGGAGGGATTAATTTGAGGGAGATTGAATGGAATAGTTCTGGAGGCAAATTGGAGGTGAAACTTCGTAAGAAAAGAAATCTACTATGTGACCAAATTTTCGACTATTTATTTTTTTAATAATAAAGAGAGTTTTTGGATTACACAATGTATAAAAGTTTTGTTTCAAAATAGTAATGTTAAGTAAAATGATATTTTAAAGGTAATAAATTTATATTTTGATGATAAATTTTGTAATGTTGTTATTAAAAATACGCATTATGGTAAGTAATATCTGTAACAATATTTTTAATTTGTTATTTAAGAGGTGATCTTTGAAAGGATATCAGAATTTGCTTACTATAGATTCATTTTTGTAATGTTTTTTCAGTTTTGTTACAATTACTTTTGTTTTAGAAAGTGCGTTTTCTTGTAACATTATCAATTATATTATCTTTTTTTTTTCCGGATAATAATGTTATAATATATTATATTGGAAGTTCAATTTTTTAATGATCCATTTTAATCTTTTAATGTGACACAAATATTTATAATGTGAATACATAAAGCTTTATTCAATTGATGACTTTCATTTAGTGGTTTTGGAATCTATTAATTTTGTAATGTTATCATCATATATAACGTGGAGTTTATTATGAACTTGACATTGGGCATGATGATGTTATTTTGAAATTCGAGTTCCAGATTATTTAAAATTTTGTATATTATTTATAAGGATGAGAATAGGGCAGATTGGTCTCACTTACGTATGGCTTGCCTGTCCTAGCCTATTTAATAACAAAAAATCAAATCAAAACTTACAAAATGATCTTTTCAATTACATAGGCTAGGCTTAGGCACTTTTGGAATCCCGTAAGCCTAACAAATTATCTTGTTTATTATTCTTTATATAATATAAAATAATTATATTTACATTATATATTATAACTTAATATAAAATAACTTTTATTATTTAATTAACATTTGATGAAAGTGGGTTGGTTTATTATTAGGCTCTATATCCATATAATTTTTTTGGTATATATACAACTATTTTATACGCGAATTTTAACTTTCATAACTATGTATTGTTTATATTTTTGGTTATTGTTTATATATATATTTTCATAATTTGCATAACTTTTAGGCCTATTAAATAATTGGACATATTAAGGTCTATTACAAGTTTGAGGCTATTAAAGATTTAAATTTTTGTAATGCCTAGGCATAATTGAAGCCTTAATAGAAAATAAACTTTTAAGTGGGCTTTCATGCCACATCAAAAATTTGGAATTTGTTAAAAAGACTATGTTTGGCCTTTGAATAAAGTCTATCATAGATAATAAATCATGCTCAGGCTTATTGTTTGCATAATAGGACTAACCTATTTAAGCCAAAACTTAGACTAACTTAACTTATTTCCATACCTAATTATTTATTAAATATTTATTAATATTTCTGCAGTATTTATTTGATGTAGTTATGATACAATTAGTCTTTTAATTGCTATAAATTATTTAATAAAAAGATACTCTTTAATTTTGATTTATGTATTTATTAAATTGAGGACCTTATTCCCATTTCTTTTAATAATATTCATATTTAATTTATCAAATTCTATATTTTTAATTAAAGCCATCATATTTTTTTGATATTTTTTTTCTGTTGTTTATATTTTTAGTTTGTAGCTTTTTGTTTTTATTAGTTATTTAATTATCAATTCCCAACTTTTAAAAACTTTTCATATTATTTTTATTTTTATGAAATTAATAATTCTTATAATATATATTTAATAAAAAATTCAAGAAGTCAATTCAGGATAATATTATATAGTTAATATAATTTTTAAGTAGATGAATTTTAACTCATTTTATTTTCAAGCCGAGTCGCCTATGGCCCAACAGCATAAGTCTCCCACATAATGTGAGAGGTTAGGAGTTTGAGCCATAGCGAACTCGTAATGTGCGTGTGAATATAAAAAAAAAAAAAGAAAAAAAGAAAAACCTCATTTTATTTTCGAAAGATTTGAAGTCCTAACTTATTTGCTTTCTTCTTTAATAATCCCACCAACACGGTTCAAGACCCATTTCCATAGATGCAAATAATTTTTCTCAACTACAACATAGATTTTTAAAAGAATAAAAATTTGTTTACTTTTTCTTCCCACCCCAATATAGTTAACGGTTAATTAGAAAAAAATCCCTAATCCTACTTTCATTTTAGTGATCAGTCCCCATTTGAATTTTTACACACTAAACTCCCTACTTTTTCACAAAACTTAGAAATCACTCCCCATATCTTTTAGAAAGACACATATATCCTTGTAGTTAGAGAAAACAACAAAAATACCTGAGAAATGCGTTTTTCTCTTCAAGAAGAATGCTTTCATTTATTTTTTTTCTAAAATCGACGACTTCTCCAAGCGGCCAAACAAAAGGGCGCGAAATCGTTCCTCTTCCATTGATGCGAGAAAGAAAAAAAAAAAAGACACCAAAATTTTTGCCATTTTTTTTGTGACAATGGAAGGAGAAACAATGGCAACAAGAAGCGAAATACAAAAAGAAGTGATAAAAAGAAACAAATGTATGTTTTCTGCATTTACAGTTTTAAATGTCTGTGATTTTTCAGTGTTATACTTATTTCTTGTCTATTTTCTCATGTTTAGGATTTTTATTTCCTATTTAGTTGTTAAACACTTGAACCCAATTGATATATATAATTTTATTTGTGAGATGGGAAGTTTTTGATTTGTACTTGAAAGGCATAAAAGTTGTACTTCACTTTTTTGAGGTTTATACTTCTTTTTACCTGAAATTATACGATGAAATTATTTGAAAGTGGTAGTATATTATTTGTGGTACAAAACATCTAAGCTTGCAGTACACATTAAGCAAAAGTGTAGTATATAATTTGTATAACTGTAGTATATTTTAGAAGCAAATGTAGTATAAATATTCAAGCTTGCAGTACACATTAAACAAAAGTGTAGTATATAATCTATGTAACTGCAGTACATTTTAAAAGTATTTGTAGTACAAAATATTCAAAGCTGCAGATTAAATGAAATTATAGTATATAATTTGTGTGCATGCAGTACATTTTAGAAGCATCTATAGTACAAAAGCATTCAAGCATGCAGTATACGTTAACTGAAAATGTAGTATATAATTTGTGTATTTGTAGTACATTTTAGAAGCAACTGTAGTACAAAATATTTAAGCCTGTAGTATACATTAAATGAAAGTATAGTATATAATCTGTGTAAAGAGGAGCTAAATTCATCCGGTGCAAAAAGAGATCAGAGTTGAGTTGGGGCACCGCATAAACTTCGAGTCCTTATGTATATGTTGACGAGGATGTCAACGGATCAAGTGGGGGAGAATGTCATGGGTCGCTCATTAGAGAAGAATGGCAACCTTGACTTCAAGGGGCATTAGGAGCGACAAGGCATTGTTGGCTCACTCGGTAAGGCGAAAAAAGCCCATGAGCAGAGACTCTTACGAGGTGCGATTTGAAAAACTATTTCAATTGCATATTCCTTAAGTTATGAGGATGCTTCCCACCAAGTTTGAAGTCATTCCGTGTCCGTTTGGGCACCGAACATTGAGGGCGACCTGGAGCGGTCTTACTGCACGCAGGTAGTGCAAAGATGCATTGAGTAGAGTGGCTTGGAAAAGGAATTTTGTAAAACTGTTTCAGTGGGGTGTTCCTTGAGGTGTTGGCAACGTTCTCACCAAGTTTCACCAGTAGACGGTTCCGTTTGGATAGGAAACGGCGAAGATCTTTAGAATGCGGCAGTGCAGTGGCAATGCTGTAATTCCAGCTTATTGCGAGGGAAATTATTATTCCATGGAGAATCGGACAGAGCTGGAACTTTGTGGAGTTAATGTATAAGCCGAGAGCTATCCAACGGTTCAAGCGGCAAGTGATTTGGACACCGGGAGAGGAAGTTGCGAAAATGTAGTACAAAACATTCAAGCCTATAGATTAAATGAAATTATAGTATATAATCTGTGTATATGCAGTATATTTTATAAGCATCTGTAGTACAAAAACATTCAAGCGTGTAGTATACATTACTGAAAATATAGTATATAATATGTGTATCTGTAGTATAGTTTAGAAGCAACTGTAGTACAAAATATTTAAGCCTGCAGTATACATTAAATGAAAGTGTAGTATATAATCTGTGTAACTGCAGTATATTTTAGAAGCAAATATAGTATGAACATTTATACTTGCAGTACACATCAGGCAAAAGTGTAGCATATAATCTATGTAACTGCAGTACATTTTAGAAGAATCTGTAGTACAAAACATTCAAGCCTGTAGATTAAATTAAATTATAATTTAATATTTGCATATATGCAGTACATTTTAGAAGCATCTGTAGTACAAAAATATTCAGGCATGTAGTATACATTAACTGAAAATGTAGTATATAACCTGTGTATCTATAGTACATTTTAGAAGCAATTGTAGTACAAAACATTTAAGCCTGTAGGGTTTGAATCATACTTTGTATGTACATACATATGTAAATTGAAGCATACTTTGTTTATAATATTATTTTGTATGTAAGTATAATTTTCCATCAAGCATTTATAATATTTTGATTTCAATACAATATGAGGGAAATGAAATACAAATGTAGAACGAACAAAGTAAAAATTGTGTTATGTTGAAGTACACTTCAATTCAATTGAAATCGAGCAGTGAATTTGAGTACAATATGATGGAAATGAAGTACAAATATAGAAAAAATAAAGTATAAATGGTGTTATGTTGAAGTACACTTCAATTAAATTGAAATTAGGTAGTGAATTTAAGTACAATATGATGGAAATGAAGTATAAATATAGAACAAATACAGTATAAATTGTGTTATATTGAAATACAGTTCAATTAAATTGAAATCGAGCAGTGAATTTGAGTATAATATGAGGAAGATGAAGTACAAACGTAGAACAAATAAAGTATAAATGTTGTTATGTTAAAGTACAGTTCAATTAAATTGAAACCGGACAGTGAATTTGAGTATAATATGATGGAAATGAAGTACAAACAAAGTATAAATGATGTTATGTTGAAGTACACTTCAATTAAATTGAAGTTGGACAGTGAATTTGAGTACAATATGATGTAAATGAAGTACAAACGTAGAACAAACAAAATATAAATAGTGTTATGTTGAAGTACACTTCAACTAAATTGAAATTGAACAGTGAATTTGAGTATAATATGATAGAAATGAAGTACAAATATGGAACAAACAAAGTATAAATGGTGTTATGTTGAAGTACACCTCAATTAAATTGAAATCGGGCAGTGAATTTGAGTACAATATGATGAAGATAAAGTACAAATATAGAACAAACAAAGTATAAATGGTGTTATGTTAAAGTACACTTCAATTCAATTGAAATCGGATAGTGAATTTGAGTACAATATGATGAAAATATAGTACAAACGTAGAACAAACAAAGTATAAATAGTGTTATGTTGAAGTACACTTATTGCAATTGAATAATTAGTCTCCAATAATTGTAGTGATAGTCAAATATAATATTTTGAGATTATCGGATCAGATGAAGTACGTATTTGTACAGGTTATAGGGTGAATATTATTGTCAAATGCTCATTTGTTTATATCTTTGAAAGCATAAGTATTCTTTATATTACTGCGATTGATAACATTCATTCGTTGAACATTAGTGGTTAATACTTTAAAACTTTAATATTATTTTATTCATATAATAAATATTACACACATTTTTAGAGTTTGGTTATTAATTACTGAGACTTAAAAAGCAAATCATGGAACAAATTTTAATTCAACAATATTAGTAAAAATATTAAGAAATGGAGTACATAATGGCCGAAATGAAATACAAATGTCGTGAAATCAAATATAAATATTTCAGATTAAGGTACGAAAGCACTATATCTTGGACAACATCCATTTGCTAACTTCCACGCTAAACAAGTACATTATTGCCAAAAAGAAGTACAAATGTCATGAAATCAAGTACAATTCTACCAAATTGGGGTACAAAAAAATTGATATCTCGGACAACATGCAAAAATGCCAATTTCACGCTAAATCAAATACATAATTGCCAAAATAAAGTACAATTGTCATGAAATCAAGTATAATTCTCCCAGATTAGGGTGCAAAATAACTGATATCTCCGAAAACATACAAAAATGCCAATTTCACGCTAAATCAAATACATAGTTGTCGAAATAAAGTATAATCGTCATGACACCAAGTATAGTTCTCCCAGATTGGGGTACAAAATAATTGATATCTTGGACAATATACAAAAATACCAATTTCACGCTAAATCAAGTACATGATTACCGAAATAAAGTACAAATGTCATGAAATCAAGTATAAATCTCCTAGATTAAGGTACAAAATTTAGCTAGATTACTGATTCTTTGCAGATTCGATGATTATGCCCTGTTCTACCACATCTTTTACACTTAATTACACGTTTATCAATTTGTGATGGAATCCTCTGTGTCCTTCTATGCCCAGGTTGAGATCGGCAATCAGGTGCATTAATGACGCAATCATCATCTAGAGGGAACATATGCATATCATACGTAGGAATAGTGTTTATCACTGATTGGTATGCTTGTTGATACATCTCAACTCGGTAATATTGATCGGTAAAGTCATACGATGAAAGTGACTTTGACTCGAGAGTACAAATTTTGATAAAATAAAGTAAAATTTAGGAACACTTGAAGTATAGAAATTCAATGAATATAGTATAAGTTTAGATAAAATGATGTATAAAATGAAGTATAATTTCAAAAAACAGAAATATAATTTTTGATAAAGTGAAGTACAATTTTAGAACACCTGAAGTATAAAACCTTAGCAATTGCAACACAATTTTTGAATAATCCATTAGTAGAATACTTGAAACTTAAATAATAGATTTAGATAACTGAAGTATAAGTTTAGAACACTTGAAGTATAGAACTTCAATGAATAGAGTACAAGTTTAGGTAAAATGATGTATAAAATGAAGTATAATTTTAAAAAATAAAAGTACAATTTTAGATAAAGTGAAGTATAATTTCAGAACACCTGAAGTATAAAATCTTAATAATTGCGGTACAATTTTTGGATAATTCATTAGTAGAACACTTAAAACTTAAATAATAGATTCAAATAACTGAAGTATAAGTTTAGATAAAATAAAGTACAATTTCGAAACACTTGAAGTATAGAACTTCAATGAATAGAGTACATGCTTATGTAAAATGAAGTATAATTTCAGAAAATAGAAGTACAATTTTATATAAAAAGAAATACAATTTTAGAACACTTGAAGTAAAACTCCTTAGCAATTGCAATACGATTTTGGATAATCCATTAGTAGAACACTTGAAGTATAAAACTTAAATAATAGATTTAAATAATTAAAATACAAGTTTAGATAAAATGAAGTACAATTTCAGAACACTTGAATTATAGAACTTCAATGAATAGAGTACATGTTTAGGTAAAACAATGTATGAAATGAAGTATAATTTCAAAAAATAGAAGTACAATTTTAGATAAAGTGAAGTACAATTTCAAAACACTTGAAGTATAAAACTTTAGCAATTGCAGTACAATTTTTGAATAATCCATTAGTAAAACACTTTAAACTTAAATAATAGATTCAAATAACTAAAGTATAAGTTTAGGTAAAATGAAGTACAATTTCGAAACACTTGAAGTATAGAACTTCAATGAATAAAATACATGTTTAGATAAAATGAAGTACAAAAGAAAGTATAATTTCATAAAATAAAAGTACAATTTTAGATAAAGTGAAGTACAATTTCAGAACTCTTGAAGTATAAAGCCCTAGCAACTACAATATATTTTGGTTAATTAATAAATATAACACTTAAAGTATATAACTTCAATAAATATAGTACAATCTTTGGTAAAATAAAGTATAATTTCAGAAAATCAAAAGAATAATTTTATATAGAAGACGTATAGTTTAGGAACACTTCAAGTATAAACTGCTAGAAGTTGCAGTATAATTTTGGATAATCCATTAATAGAACACTTGAAGTATAAAACTTACATAATAGAGTACAATTTTAGAATACTTCAAGTACAAAACTTTACAAACTGCAGTACAATTTAGATTCTGTAGAAGTATTACCTTAAATTATCACTGCTTTTCTTTGCACTGCTGCTCAATTCATCCTTTCGATTTACCAGGATGTCAACAACGTTCATCTTCAATGTCAAATGCAGAAAGGCCATATTCATGACACCGTCATCATCAGTCAAACTCATGTATAATCTTTGATGTTGAGCTATGTATTGCAAACTGAAGTGTTCGGCGTTGATTTCACTCCATTTTATTGCGAGATTAATGTATATGTCCATTAACTTGATTGAACACTCCTACTTCACTACTGGTTGACATTGTCAGAAAATATAAGAAACTCAGAAGCAACTAAGAAGAAACTGAGAAGAAGAAGAAGAAACCCGAAAATGATGAAAATAAAAAGAGAAGAAGACAATGCAGCTATCGGGTTTGTGGTTTTTGGCTCTAACGTTATTCTTGTTCCCGCCGTGGAGCTTGTTGCGTTTTTTCTGTTCTTTCTATTTCTGGTATGATAGTGTTTACTGTTTGCTTGTCTGGATGAAGAAGAAGAAGAAGAAGAAGAAGTGAGAAAAAATTAATGAAAAATATTATATTTAAGGGCATTTTTGTCAAATCAAGTGAGTGGGGAGTGATCTCTAAACTTTTAACAAAATTAGGGAGTTTTTCTAACAAAAATTAAGTGGGGACTGATCACAAAAGTGGAAAGTGTATTTGGTACTTTTAAATAAGTGTCCCTATAGTTAAAGACCCACTTCAATGGATGTAAATATTTTTTCCTTTTTTTAACTAGAACCAGCTTTTTTGACTATTTGGACAGAAGGGTATTCTCGTCTTTAGGTAAATTAATATTTTAATTTACCTTTATACTACTGCCACATGGGGGGATTCTATTGGCCAACGAATAATAGTAGGAATTTGTTTCCTACAATCTCAATCGCCACATAGGAATAGGAAAAGGAAAACAAATATATTTGATGATTGATGATTGATGATTGATGATTGATGATTGATGATTGGTGACTGGTGATTTTTCTCTCAAGTCCTCCACCTCCAGTTTGTGTGTTTGTGTGTAAAAGAAATGCTGATGGTTCAGCTAATTCTTATAAGAAAAACAAGAAAAAAAAAAAAAACTATATCCAATAGATTAATTATCCTTCCAATAAACAATAGATTTAGTTAATCAACCTAGCATATTGTAGAACTATAATAATGCATCAACTAAATCACACTACGTAAGAGGTGGAGAAAGCAATACCGTTGATGTATTTGGCTGCCGGAGCCGAGTTTTTGAGGTCGAAGAGGTTGATTGTGCCATCCCGGCGGATGTAAAGAAGCTTAGCCAATGCAAAGATTTGTAGTATGAGCCTTATCAAGAATGTTAGCTAGCTTGACTTGTAATTCTGTGTTCTTCTTACTATCAGCCATTTTGAAGATTGTGTGGAGATGATATATGATGGAAAGGACAGATTGATATTTTGCAAGATAAGGAACTTATATATCAATAACTTGATACAAATTGAGACAAAAAAACAATGTTGTTTATCTCGACTGTACTCTGTCTATATCCTCTATGCAATCACCAAAGCAAGCTGCTCAAGATTTGACCTAGCTAGTCTGTCGAGCTATGGACATTTAGCCCATATTACAACTCATGAAGAAGACAACTAAGAATAAGATGTTAAATTTCAATATCAGGAACAAGAGAAACTAAGACAGCTGCCTTAAGTCTCTTTCGCATAATCTCCTCAGCAAAAATTAAGAAGTACTCTAACCAGCAACTAATCTACGGCTCCACCAAAACTGAGTTAGTTTCTTGATTCTCTCCTATTCATCATTTACGGGTCGGATTTCAGCTTTGCAGAGTGGACAAATGATCTTTCTTTTCAGCCACTGTTTGATGCAGTCAACATGGTACTCGTGTCCGCATCCAAGTATTCCAATCGCCTCATTTTCATGGTAAAGTTGATCTAAACACACGGGGCATATTTCAGGCTCTTGCTTTCCATCTCTACCTCTATTTCCCTCGTTGCAGCTTCTTGTTTTCAGGTACTTGGACATACTTTCCTCAGACAAACCACCACCTCTTTGATCAGTAGACACATTCCGATTTATCATGGACCGTAGAATTCCTGAAATCCTTTCCCGATACGCTAAATTTTCCAGTCTTTGGAGAATTCCAAGGAATAAGATGGTCCGACCCTCTTCAGTCAAGTTTGGGCATTCCTCTGTTAGGTGCTCAATGTCTTGATCAATTGCAACGCACAACCTGGCTCCAAATCCATCGCCCTGATTCTCAATTTCTGGATGCATGATTCTACACAACACCCTCGCCGAATCATCCAGGGTCCAGGCCCGGCCCAACACAGATTCTATAGCGGGGGCAAATGTTGTTTCCTGAAGATACTCAATCACCAGGGGCCTTAATACTTCGGTATTATAATCACTGAAAATGTTGTTGAAAATATTTCGTTCCTCATCTAGACAAGCACCCGCACCAGAAACTATCTCCAGACCAGGCAAATTCTGACGAACCTGGGCAGAGTTTTCCTCTTCTCGATTAAATAAACCTGATAAAAAGCTACCCCAAGGCACGAGTAAATTTCTTATTTTAAAAAGAATTCCAAAGAATAAAATGCATTGTTGATCTTCCGCCAAGTCCCACCACAAGTCATCATGAGTACTTAGATGTTCAATGCCTTGATCAACGGCACGGCACAATATAATTTCATATTCTCGACCAGTCCCATTCCAGACAAAAGTATAACCACCGGCCCGATCATCTATTTCTTGATTCACTCTGCGCACAACCCTCATGGAGTCAAAAAAGGTCCAGGGCGAGCCCAAGATGGCCTCCGCCTGAGAGAATCGAGGGCCGGCCCAATCTTCATGCCAGGCATGAGCATTATAATCGCCGGAAAATCCGCTGATCAGCCGCTGGACCACCAGCATCACTACTTTCGGTAGATAAATTCGAAACCTGGACAGAGCTTTGGAGTTCCTGATTATTACCAAAGCCTGAGCTGAGGGAATTCATAATGTCTTCATTGAGCCGCGTCCATTCATCGTCAGTGGTCTGGTCCGGATAAGCAGTATTGGAAGAACACTCAGGATTGAAGTCTGAGTTGAGGAAATTAATAATGTCTTTCTCAAGCTCCGCCCATTCATCAGTCTCATCATTTACGTCAATCCATTCCGTATGATTAGAACGATGGACTGTATCCGCCATATTTGAGATTGGATTCTGAGTTCTTCTGGACAGATAATTTATGGGGTGAGATTGAGAAACGATCTGATAAGGAATTACAAGTATTAACGAGGAGAAGAGCTGGATGTAGGGTGTTCTTGGTGGGGGGAGTACTCTTTTTATATTGTATATCTGGGAGTTTTAGAGTGAGAAGAGGATTATCGTTGTATCAAAATTGTGGTCTTTTTTGGTTTAAGAATTGTAGTTGGATCAAAATTCTTGTGTTTTCCTTTTCCTATTCCTATGTGGCAATTAGGATAATTGTAGGAAACAAATTCTTTCTTTTTTTTTTTTTTTAAGAAATTGTTTTTTTCTTTTGTTTTGTTTGTTTTTTTTTTTGGGGGGGGGGGGGGGTGTTTGTTAATTTACACTTTTTTCATTTTTTAAAAAATTAGCATTATAATTTATTTTGTCCGATTAAGACTATTTATTTTTTGAGTTATTTTTCATTCGGTTGATTTGATGATAGTGTGCTGAGTGGCATTGTGAAAATTGTTTATAATTAATTTACATATATTAAAGTGTTATCACTAAATATTACCGCTACGTGTTACTATATATGATCACTAATTATTAATATTAACATCTTTAAACATAATTTTTTGTTATTATTAAATTATTATAAAGATAAAATAAAAATTTATTGTCACGAGAGACATATTAGTGATAAAATAAATTTTTAATTTTTTAATTTATTGCATTAGTAGTAGCCTTCTTGTCGTCACTTAATTTGTTATACTTTGATAATGTAATTTGGGAAGGACATGGCTTAGTTAATAAATTGGGTGTTCCGAGTTGTTTGTTGGATTAGATTCTCCTAATTCAAGAAGGACATTACAAGGGACTCACCAACCAGCTGTCGATGAATTTTCTATTTTCAAACACCTTACTATCTTTGTTTGCAATTCAAAAAAATAAAAAATAACAAAAAAATTATGTTGACTTTGTAACGTCAAATTATTAAGTGTTATTGTGAAAATTGTTTCCGATTAGTTTACAAATATTAAGTGATAAATTCTTTTAATTTGTCATAATAATGACTTTCATAAGTATAATTTTGATAAGAATTATATTTAAATTATTACTGTTAATAATTAACAATTATGTATAATAACATAACAATAAAATTTTTATCACAAATTATGACGATAATTTTTATTAACTATCATCAAATTGTTACTACACATGAGTCAATAATTATTAATAGTGACAATTTCAAATATTAACTCTTATCATTACTAAATTTTTATCATGGAAAAACAAAAAATTATAATTATTACATACATATTATTAATGATAAAATAAAAGTTTTTATCCCTCAATTTATGCTATAACATTTCCACTGTTTTTTATACCATAATTCTTGTCTGAGTGGACTGTTCACAGCACCTTATTTTCTTTATCCTCTATTGTAATCCAGGAGGATTTATTGCGAAAATAATGAAATAATAGTAAAGTAATTCGATGTAAAGTGATAACAAGATTTAACGTGATTCGGTGATGTGCCTAATCCACCCAACAAAGAAAAGGAATTTTATTGATCTCAAATCAAGTGCAAGTACAAATTTGAATCCCACAAATCTCATGAAAAAACCTAACATCCTCGTTCTAAACTCCGCCTTGAGATAATTACTCAAAAGCAGTAAAAAAGCCATTGTGTTATGTTTGTGATTCTTTTCCCAGAAGAAAAAACTGATATTTATAGTCGGAAACCGAAGCCCAAGGCCCGTGGGCTTGCATCGCGTGCTTGGGCACACAAAACTGCTTGTGCCAAGAAAAAACCGAACATGGGCGGAAACTTTGAGCTGGAGGGCAAAAAACTTAAGCCTCGGTGCAAAGTTACTGTTCACTATGCGCCGGGGCGCACGGTGCATGTTTTTATGCCTTTTTGGCTCATGTACACGCCTTGGTGCACCTTGCCTTGTGCCCCAGCACGCGGCGTCCTTCTAACACGCTCCGGGTGTGTTCTCGAATCCATTTCGACCACTTTGCTCCGTTTCGTTCCATTTCTTTCTTTTCTTATTAATTTTACCTCAAATTTCAAGGTAAAATCAACATTCTCTAACACTTTATTTAAACCTCTCAAAAGACACGAAAAGTGATATGACTTCGAAATTATGAGCATTACCATGTAGATATCCAAGTGGTAGTATTAGGTCATGTAATATAATTTCATTTTTCATGAAATTCGCAAAGCAAAAAATCTAGAATTTGAGAGTTTTTACATTAAAAATATTCAATTAAGATATATATATATATATATTTATAGTTAGATGACGACTGATTCCTAAAGTCCAAAGTTTTTGTAAACTAAATTGTTGAATTTAACATTGGAGACAATGCACTATTAGAAATACTTTTGCTGATAATCTCACATAATTGCGACCCATGAGAATTATGCAAAAATTAGATAATCTTTTGGTTATTTGATTTGAGAGATTAGGATGAAATTAATTTGCAACTATCTAAATCTTTAACTAAGTCCCATATGATTTGCGATATTGTACTACGAAATTATATCTCTTTCCTCATTTGCCCCCATTCCCTCATTTGAAATTTTGAAATAAGATACATAATGTTAATTCAAGATGCAAGCTCACATGAACGATTATTCAACCTCACCTCAAACCCAAAGATATCATAAGTGAAAAAAAAAGGGCTCGAAGTGAACTCATGCTTAATTTCATATCAGCCCGTCACCTTAATCTTCAATATCAAATATCATACCATGCCCTACTAGTTGATCTTATCTCACCATCTCACAAATCAAACATCGCCCCGGCTATAAGTACTAGGGGCACTGCTTTTGTAAAGCACACTGATTTTTGCAAATAGATTGAAAACTCTTTCCAAGTAAAAATGGAGTCCGTTTTCTTTCTTCTAGCTAGCGCATATGATTTGTGATAGAAATGTGCAAGCTAAGCATGTAAATAGAATCTGGAGTTTATTGATGAAAGAAAAAATGTGTTCTGTTTCCAGAATTACATCTGTGTATTTATATACAACTGAAAGAGAAAAAGAGGAGAGAGGAAAGGAAGTTATAACTAACTACTAATAGAATACAATTGGAAAAATATCTGCTGGGAAACTGTTAGCTAACTGATTTATTTGTAGTTGGAATTGGCTTCCTTTTATTAGAAGCTTTTTCTTCTGGAATATTCATCAAGACCCCCCCACAAGCTGGAGAATGTATGTTGATCATTCCCAGCTTGGAAATGATATTATGAAAAGGAAGAACACCAAGTGGTTTGGTGAAGACATCGGCCAATTGAACTGTGGACGAACATGGCATCAGATGAATGAGTCCAGAGTTGACTTTCTCACGCACTATATGGCAATCAATTTCCACATGTTTAGTGCGTTCATGGAACGTGGGATTCGCAGCAATCTGTAAAGCAGATTTATTATCACAAAATAACAATGTAGGACTAGATGGTGTGATATGAAGATCTTTGAGGAGATAAGTGAGCCATTGAAGCTCGCAAGTGGTAGAGGCAAGAGCTCGATACTCTGCCTCAGATGAAGAACGAGAAACTGTTGCCTATTTTTTAGCACGCCAACTGACCAAGGATGAGCCAAAAAATATACAGAAGCCAGTAATGGAGCGACGACTATTAATACACCCTACCCAATCAGAATCGCTAAAGCCTCGTAAGTGTGGGTCAGAAGCTGCAGAGAAGAAAATTCCTGCACCTGGTGAGCCTTTTAAGTAGCGAAGGATGCGATGTGAAGCTTGGAGATGGGATGAAGTTGGTTTGTCCATAAATTGGCACAACTGTTGCACAGCGAAAGAAAGATCTGGGCGAGTGGAAGTTAAGTAGAGCAATCTTCCTATCGAGCGACGGTAAGGGGCGGGATCATCAAGTGGAACACCAATATCCTTACTGAGTTTAGAACAGATATCCATGGGAGTTTTAATAGGCTTAGCTTCCAGATAAACCAGAATCAGAGAGAATGTCCAATGCGTATTTGCGTTGACAGAGGAAGATTCCATCAGTGCGTCGAGCAACTTCCAAACTTAAAAAAAAACTTTAAATCTCCAAGATCCTTAATCTGAAAAGTAGAGTCAAGAAAGCTTTTGACAACATTGATTTCATCAATATTAGGGCCTGCCAAAATAAGATCATCCACATAGACCAGAATGACTGTAATAGCTGCATTAGAATCTTTAACAAACAAGGAGTAATCTGATGAAGACTGTTCATAACCTAAGGATAATAAAGCCATAGTCAATCGAGCAAACCATTGTCGACTAGCCTGTTTAAGGCCATAGAGGGACTTTTGGAGCTTGCACACTTTATGAGGAGGACAAGAATATACCTGGAGGTGGCACCATGTAAACCTCCTCATGAAGATCACCATGAAGGAAAACGTTATGGACATCAAGTTGTTTTAGATGCCAACCTCTAATGGATGCAATAGCAAGTAGCAATCTAATAGTAGTAAGCTTAGCTACTGGTGAAAAAGTATCAAAGTAGTCAATGCCCTCTGTTTGTGTATAGCCTTTTGCAACTAAACGGGCTTTGTAGCGTTCTATAGATCCATCAGCATGATGTTTAATTTTGTAAACCCATTTGCACCCAATAGGAGATTTTCCAGGAGGCAAATAAGTGAGAACCCATGTATGATTGTGTTCAAGAGCTTTGATTTCATCAAGCATTGCCTGCTGCCAACAATCATACTTTATTGCCTGTTGGTAAGAGTGTGGCTCAGAAGTGGCAGAGAGAGCAAGGGTTTAATCTGTGTAGGAAGGAAACAAGTGGGAGGAGGAGAGAACAGATGATAAGGGATAAAGAACGTTAGAACAACTAGAATAATTTGCACGAGGGCAGTGGTAATCTGTTAAATAAGCTGGTGGTCTGCGAATTCTAGTGGACTGTCTAGAAGGAGCAGTTGGGGCTGGAGATGATGTTGAGGGAGTAGGAGGATCATCATATAGGGTGGGTAAATGTTCTCCAGGTAACGCGATGGCAGAAAAGTTTGATCAAATGGAAAAATATGCTCATGAAATGACACATTTCTGGAAGTAATAATTTAATTCGTATTAATATCAAGTAAGACATAACCTTTAGTTCCTGGTTTATAGCCAAGAAAGGCACATTTACGAGCTCGAGGGTCAAACTTTTCACGATGGTTAGTGAGGGTCGAAGCATAATAGAGGGAGCCAAAGACTTTAAGGTCATCATATCGAGGGGGGGAGTTATAGAGGAGTTCAAACGGGGATTTGTTAGAAAGAAGAGGGGATGGTAGTCTATTTATAAGGTAGACGTCATGTATAACAGTATAGCTCCAGTAGATAAGAGGTAACTTGGACTGAAACAAGAGGGAACGAGCAACATTTAGGATGTGTTGGTGCTTGCGCTCAACAACACCATTTTGTTGTGGGGTTTCAACACATGAAGTTTGATGAATGACACCTCTAGAGGCATAAAAATCTGACATTAAAAACTCAACTCCATTATCACTTCGTAATGTCTTTATAGAAGTAGAAAATTGAGTTTCTATCAAGGTGAAGAAGGACTGAATAAGAGGTTTGACCTCAGCTTTAGATTTCATAAGAAAAATCCAAGTATTTCTAGTGAAATCATCCACTATAGTGAGGAAATACCTGTGACTGTGGACTAAAGGGGTGGAGAAGGGCCCCTAGATGTCAGCATGCACTAAATCAAAGCATTGTTTTGTCTTTGTAAGACTGTCACAGAAAGGAAGACGTTTTTGTTTGGCAAAGTGACAAATATCACAACTTGAGTTATTATGAAAAGTAAGACTTGGAATATATTGAGCAAGAGATTTTATTCGAGTATCCGAAATGTGTCCAAGGTGATAATGCCATACATCAAAGGAAGTAACAGATAAAGAAGTAGTACTAAGGGATGGGCATAGTACATACAAACCGTTATGTATATTAGCTGTACCAATCGTCTTCCATGACTTTAGTTCCTGGATAAGCAAGAAGTGGATTGGAAAACAAAGCAGCAAGGACTAGATGAGGTTAGTTTGGAGACAGAGATTAAGTTGAAGGAGAAATCTGGAATGTAAAAAACATGATGCAACACAAGAGAGGCAGAAAGATGCACAGTGCCAGATATATTTGTGCTAATCTTGCTTCCATTTGGCAGAGTGACTAATATAGGGTTGATAGTAGTGTACGATGTGAATGATTGTAAGGAACAGGTGATGTGGTCAGTTGCTTCAGTATCAATAATCCAAGAAATAGAGTTGGAAGAACAAGAGAAAGAGAAAGAGAAAGAGAAAGGATTACCTGAGGTAGGAGAAAAATTTGAGGTGAGAGTGGGGGATTGTAAGGTGCAGACTTGATTTGCTGAAGAGGAAGGAGATGAAGCAATATTGCATGATTGTAACAGAGTTAACACTTGCTTGTATTGCTCTTGAGTTAAGGAAATAGGAGTTGCAGCAGGAGCCACAGTAGTAGAATTTACAGAATCACCAGATTGAGCACCAAGTACACCAGAGTTAGTGGAGGAACCTTGGGGATCTTCAGCAGATGAAGCAATATGCACTGTAGAATATGTATTGCAAAACTTATATCATGGTGGATAACCATGCTTCTTGTAACAGGTCCCAATCGTGTGACCTTGCTTTCCACAATATGTACAAAAGCGCTTATCTATGACTGATAACTTCTGAGAATCAGAAGAATAAAACTGCTTTGTAGGAAACTGAGATTTAGGCTTGAAAGATTGTGAATCTGTGCTAGTAGTCTTATTAACAAACACCTTATATGCACCTTGAGTTAATTGTCTTTCTTGTTGAATAACCAGAGAGAATACTCGATTAATGGAAGGCAAAGGATCCATCAACATAATCTGTGACTTCACAGTAGCAAATTGATCTCCAAGTCCTTTAAGGAATCTGATAACATAATCCTAACTTTGATGTTGCTGCATTGTGAGTAGAGCTCCGCAGGAGCAAGGAATAGGTCTAAAATGAAGTAATTCATCCCACAAGATCTTCAACTCAGTAAAATAATCTGTAACACTCCTATCTCCTTGCTTGAAATTGTAAATTTCTTCCAACAAATCAGAAATTCTGAATATGTCACCTTGAGAGAACCGTTCATGAAGATCTTTCCACACGTCGTATGCTTTGTCAATCTAAAGAATACTACTGGTGATTGAAGGAGAAATCGAATGATTTAACCAGGAAATGACCATTGTGTTGCAGCGCTCCCAAGCTGGAAACAGAGGATCGGAGCTCGGCGGTACCTTGATTGATCCATCTACAAATCAAAGTTTGTTCTTCGAGAGTAAAGCTAATTTCATCGCCCTTGACCATGAGTGAAAATTGGTGCTGGTAAGTGGAGGAGAAACCAAAATAAGAGCTGGATTCTCATTCGGATGTAGGAAGTAAGGACTGCATGGATTTTGGGAGGGATCTATTGAAGCAGCCATAGATGAAGCCTGAAAAAAAATTCAAGGCTCCGATACCATGATAGAAATGTGCAAGCTAAGCATGTAAATAGAATCTAGAGTTTATTGATGAAAGAAAAAATGTGTTCTGTTTCCAGAATTACATCTGTGTATTTATATACAGCTAAAAGAGAAAAAGAGGAGAGAGGAAAGGAAGTTATAACTAACTAGTAACATAATACAATTGGAAAAATATCTGCTGGGAAACTGTTAGCTAACTGATTTATTTGTAGTTGGAATTGGCTTCCTTTTATTAGAAGCTTTTTCTTCTGGAATATTCATCAAGAATTTGGATCTTCACATGGTATCAGAGCAATACCAATCCATCTAGAATCGAAGATAGAATCCAATCATAAACCTCCTTGAAGCTCGAAGACCAGAAGGTGAGAAGTGGAATGTAGAATGGAAGGTGCAAGGGGAATTGGAGCATGGAATCTGCACGAGAATGGAGCCAGAAACGGTGATGGAAATCTGCTGCACTTACAATCTTTGGATCATCCAGGCATGATCCTAGTCTCTACTCCACTGAACGAGAACAATTATCTGGCCTGGAGTCAGCTCCACGAAGATTGCATTGGAAGCAAAGGTTAAGTTAGGGTTTATGAATGGCAAATGTGCCATGCCGGAAGAAGATATTGAACAGTGGAGTAGGGTGGACAGTATGGTACAATCCTGGATTCTGAATTCTATTTTGAATGACCTAGTTGATGCATTTCTGTTTACTACCTCTGCTAGAGACTCGTGGCATACAGGAGTTAGAAGAGAGGTTCGACAAATGTAATGGTCCGTTGTTGTATCAATTGCAAAGGGAAATTAGCTCGATCACACAAGGGAATCAGCTGGCAGCTCAGTACTATACTGAGCTCAAGAAATTATGGGATGAACTGCAGTGCCTGATGACTATACCGCAGCCAAACAATTAGCCGAGTACAACTCTTACAGCAGATTGATCCAGTTCCTGATGGGTTTGAACGTTGGATATGATCATATACGGAACCAGATACTTGTCATGAATTACTTGAGCAAAAGGACTGCCAAGCACAAATCAAAAAATAAACTTAAATTAATTCTTGAATTCAGGGCCCGTTTGGTTTTATTTCTAAAGCCATTTCCAATTTCTAGACTTTTCTAAAAGTTGAAAATTTAGTTATAAATTTGAAATGGAAATGAAAATGTGTTTGGATGATTTGTTGGAAAATAATGATTGAAATATGTATAGAATTGAAAAGATGGTTGATTTATATTTTTTTATATTTAAAAAGAATTATTTTTAAAAATATATATATATATATATATTCTATTAATTTTGAAATTATTGTTGATACTTTATGTCAAATCAAATTTAAATTTGATTGATGTGATAATAGGAAGATATAGTAAGTTTAGAAAGAGTTTAAAAATAAAAATAGAAATAGTTTGAATGAAAATAAAGAGAAAGTGATGGTTTTTAATTTTTATTCCCGAATAAAAACTAAAAGGGGCTACGAAAATAAAACCAAACAGGCCTGCAGAATCCCAGCTTGCTTTTCTCCTAAAACAAAACTCGACAATAACACAACTTGCACAAAGAGAACTCCAATGATGAAAAGGATATGGTATAATCTTACACCTTTTATGCTCTGCTCGTGTAAAACCATAGAAATGCTCATTTCACTTTGGTGAAATGGAAGCCCAACTTCAAATCAAGGTCAAAGATAAAAATATTTTAACTTTTTTTCCATGCTCAAGGTAGAGGAGAGTATCATCTTTCCTATTTTTACTCCTCTAAAGTTGAAAATTCTTTTCTCTTCTACTCTGATGGCCAAAACTGATCATATGAGTAAACAATAGCAGGAGCTAAAAGTAACTCTTAAGTTGCATTCAAGCTACGCAATAGTCGTTGAATTAGAAAACCAGATAGGGGAAAGAAGAATACAGATCAAATAAGTTAAGAAATAAATTTCTACCTTTAATTTCTCTTCTCCTGCTCTAGTCCATGGGAGTCTTTTCTGCCTCACTTGCGGAATTGCTGGGTATGAGCTGCAGATGAAGATAAAGAATAACGTATTTCAGGTATTTTCGTAATTAAAGAAATGTCCTATATATGAACATTCATAAAATTATTTGATTTGAGTTATTCGGGCTGGCATCATCTGGCATGACAATTTCATCGTCTGAATTATATTATCACCTCCACATTTTTTTTCTTTCAAAAGACAAAACAGTATTCACATAAAAGATGGATGAAACGTAGAAAATGCCAATGAAGATGGCTCAGAAGACGCTTGTGATTCTGATGTGGAATACAAACACAATCAACACGAAACTTCATGGATCTAATACCAATGAATCAAACAAACATTATTTTCAACCTTTGATGACCATTGCATTTCTCAATGCAGAAGTATCTCCTTGAGACCAATAATTGGAATATATATAATAAACACATAAATCACATCCCTATTGTATTCGGGAAGAAAAGAACTTACTGTTGCGTTTCTTGCTTTCGAATTCTTATAAAATACCTGGAAGCACCAGAACTCTCATTTTCTTCTTCACATTTTTTCTGCATCAGCAGATTCAGAACTTAGTGAGCATGTGTTCGCGATATTGGCATGTTTCTTAATCCCATCATTTCTCTCCAGGAACCTGGCGGGATGTATTTTCACCCTGAGATACACAAATTGTCAGCGCAGCCATCGGGTGTTGTCTATGACCTCTTGGAGATTGGGACACTTGCCTCGTCGTTTTGCCCTCTTGTCTGTCTCTATTCAAAATGTGAGCTATTGCATTGGTTGAATCTATAGCTTTTCCTCCAAAAGGTGGATGGCAATCAGAATGTAATTCTGAAGGCCCTGCCTATTCATACTCCAACTCCTTCCCATGCAGACAATCATTGGACTTTTTCTCAACATTTCTGTTGTTCAGTTCATTACTTTTCGGCAATCCATCATCCTGCTCCAAATTATTTTGCTTTACCCTACATGATCTGTGAGACTCTGTGGTTGATTCTTTTCGAGTTCCCAAGCAAATAAAGGTTGCCAAGTCCTTTCTTGCCAAGGAGGTCCTCTTCTTAATCTCCATGCACTTTGAGATTGCTTGAGAATATGCACAAAACGGGCAGTAAAATTCCCCCCCTTGAGTCGAAGTTTGCATCTGAACCCAAACAGCTCTCACGAATCACTAAAGGGCAGGAAATAGAACTACAAACCTGTAATTTCCATCCTTGTTACATTTCACACAAAGATTTAGCTCTCTCCTATCAGTTGTTGCCAAAGAATCTTGGCTGTATGTGCACTGAGAGCTCAAAAATGTTTTCTTCTTTGTATCAATATTAGTCCTCTCATCATGATACCCATCGCTATCGCAAGAAATGTAAACATCTTCTTCAGCTTCACTGACAACTGGGAAATTTCTTAGAATATTTTGCTCGCATTTATCCGTGTCTTCATTAGTTGTTATGAGCCCATGTAAACCTTTCTTGTCACCTTCTGCATTCTCAGCCTCATGATCTTGACCCTGTTCCCCATCAATTTTGCCATTCTGCACTTCAGTGCCACAATGAGGAGCCTGCTTTTCATGAGGCAAAATTTCATCGTGACTCACAAGCCCCTTTGATAAAGTACACTTGTTATTACCATCTCCAGGAGGTCCATTTTGCCCCATGACCCCTGCACGAGTTTTTTTCCCTAAATGGTACCTTTCTTCTTCGCCGTGTCGTCCAGTTCTTTTACACGTATCTGGATACCAGATTTTGATCTCTCCAATTACTTGTAGCCAAAGGGATCTTGGCTGTAGGCACGCTGATTACTCATAGAAGCATTATTCTTTCTAGCAATATCAGTCCTGTCATCATTGTTCGCATCACTATCACTAGAAATATCAACATCTTCCACCGCATCAGAATTTGAGAAAATTCTTTGAATATTTGGTTCAAATTTATCCTCAGCTTCATTAGTTGTTTTAAGATCACAAAAACCTTCATTCTCAGCTTTTGCTTCCTCAATGTCATTGTCTTGCTCCTGTTCCTCCTCAGACTTGTTATTTAGTTCAGTTTCACAAGGACGAATCTGCTTTTCATGAGACAAAACTTCATCAGAACAAAGAAACCCCTTTGGTGAAATACGCTCAGTATTAACATCCTTAGAAGGTCCAATTAGCTCCACACCGCCAACATGACTTTTTCTTCCCAAGCTGCACCTCTCTCCTTCATTCGTTTGCATAGATGCTGGAGATGTATTTGCTAATTGTCTATCTACCCCAGAAGATGTTAATTTCCCACCTACATATTGTTCACGGCAAACGATATCATTATTATTCTTCTTGATGAATTTTAGAGGGGTTTCACAGCCATTCTCTGATAGGATCTGAGTTTCGGATGACTTTTCTCCTGAATCTTCACTAGTAAATCTTCTCTTCCTGTTAACTCTTTCTAAGTTTTCATCAGGAAAATCCCTGTTCAAGAAGTTATTATCATTTGTATCACTTCCTTCAACTGTGGGTGCAGTGCCGTTGCAGTTACCATCATCCTCAGGGGATACATGCTCAGGTTGATTTCCAACAGGCAAACCACTTTGTTCTTTCAAAAATGCAAGAAGAGAATGGGATCCTCTAAGAATTGCATCCTTCAGCTGTTTTAGAAAAGCAGCAAGGAAAATTAGGAAAAGCAAAGGTGAGGTCAACATCTTTTTGGTATTCTTGTTACTTAAATGCATTATATAAAGGTGAAAGAGCTTCGTTCACCTGTTGTAGAGCATGTTTAGAAAAACTAGATCTTTTATGCTCTATGAAGGGCTGAAGATCCCACTTCCACATCTCTGGTCCAGCAGGTTTTAGATGTGATGGAGACATCTGTCAATAGTTGCGTAAAGTATCAGTATTAGCGCTTCTCTGTGGATATAATTTTGTTGGCATATTGGCTTGCTTAATAACATAAATTTAAAAACTAAAAAAGGTAAAGTACCTCAACCAGTACTTGTCGAAGAATATCTTCACAACGATATCTAATTTTTTGACTTGAGGTGGAAGATACAGGATTTGCACGAGCTCCTTTAACCAAAAAACACTAAAAATTCTCAAGGACACCAATTTCCTTGCATTTCTACCAAGATCATCAGATATTTCTGGCATCTTCTCAAGCAAATCTATGACCATGAATATAAAACTTTGAATTCTCTCAACAATAGATGAACAAAACCATTAATAGAATTTCCCATCAGAAAATGAAAACCACCGCCATATTTATCTAGTAAAAGAGATATATCTACTTGATTAGAACGTGCTAGCGTCTCCACCACCCAGATCCATTGAAGAGGTGATGTACAGGAATGCTGGCAATCCATAAAAGACTGTTTCAAAGCTTCAAAATTGATACCCTGCTATGCACTGGTGGTTTTATAAGATGACTATCAAGTCAAATTTTGAAGTCCGCATAAACTGAACCCTCTTAACAAATAATGTCCCTTAAGCATGCAAGAGAAACGCATAACATCACAACATTCAAGTAACTATGCGAAACAATATTGTCAAACAGGTCATGCCCAATAGTAATATCACCGCCCTGGATTGCCAAAGAGCATAATTTAAGAAGACAAGATGTATCTTGAAATCCATTTGATTCCCCAATAGATAATTCCAAATATATGTGCATCTATTCCAAACAAATGTAATTAAATATTCACTTCAACGTACAATTAGCCAAAATTTATGAATAAAAAAAAATCATATCCAAATGTCCAAGGAATACAACTTCAGAGAACGTCTTAGAAATCAAAAACTGAGTGAATGGCTCAGATAGGAAGGGGAAAAATATCTAAGCTGGGAAAATATAATGAACCACAAGCTAATCCTAACACATATCTCCTTTATTTTTGTGTAGCGTCAACCACCCAATCAACAAAAGTTAATAGCATTTCAATATAAAGGGTGAGCTCAGCAATCCAGCAAGTAGCCAAAACTCCACCTATGTCAGACCAGCACATTTTTTTCTCTTCATAATGCAAAAAGAATATAAATGTTTCACACAGTCAACTACGATCTAATATAGTATATTGATAATTATAAAAAGCATCTTACTGAAGTATATAAAATCTATTTACCAAACCATGGTCACAAATAATCCTTTTGGCGTGGCATCAATAAGCCACGTTTGGTCCAGTAGCTCCGGCCAATAAACAACGTTCAATTAAGAAATAATGGATTTCCCAAAAGAATGCCAATCAAGAGCAACCCTTAATCTAGCTTCTGTATTCAACTAGTACACCCACCAAAAGGCACCTAAGGTCAAATATTAAGGCTAAAAGAATCCCAACCCCATCAACATTTCAGCATCAATTGACTAAGGAAAAAAATGTGGACTCTTTTATTGATGTTTGCAATACAACTTCTTAGCAAGACTTATTTCAAATGCAAGGATCATAAAACAATGTAGCTTTGTTCTTTTTTAGAATAATTCATCCTCACCCTATGATATCCAGTCACCTGGATTGCTAATGCTCCTAAGGGTGCTTCCACAATATGACGTCTTACTCAACTCCAAATGAACCTTGAGTTTGAATGATAAGATCATTAGTTAATATAAACTATTTCATTAGTCCCCTGCAATATGAAAGACATCTGGCCCTCTTGGTTTCATTTTCAAGTTCGATTTTCACATTTACTACTATTTCAAGATTAAAATACATCACTTTATATATATTTTCACTTAACATATTTTTATTTTTATTCTCAAAATACATTCTCTAATTACCTGTATATCTTCTCCCAATAACTTATATATCTTTTCTCTCTATAATCATTATTACTATTCCTCTCTATCTACAACCTACCAAATCCAACATAATCATTATTTTTTCGATAATTTATCCAAATACAAACTCATTTTTAATTTATTTTCACTAACTACTTTTCCAAACTTTGAAAATGATGGAAACAAAAAAAGAAAATAAAAATAAAAATAAAACCAAATGGGCCCATAGTATTTTTAGATCCTTGTTCCATAAACACTCGATTCTTTTTCAGTTTCTTCTCTTCCCTAGATAGAAGTCTTCGCTTGAGAAGTCAAGCTGGCTATCAACATTCTCTAATGCATGCCCAGAGCAATGGACCCCTAATCAATGTACTCGGAGATTGCTTATTTCCATAATCCATGTAAAAGGTCCTGCTCAATTATGTATCCTAATAGATCCAAGTGCTGACTACCAGAAGCCTTCATTCTCAGTAACAGAGATTTATATACAAGATTTCAGAACTAGACAAATAAGTATGTGCATTCACATTGCATGTACACCATTGGCTACATATTTGACAATCACCTGGTGCAAGGGGTCTACCTATACATCAATTTTCAAAAGTACTTCCCTCCTAGTGCTTATAAATTAGTCTGCTGAGTGTAGACTAAAGGTATAACAACAGATTCTCTTTTATCCTCTCATATATTTTTATAATAGTGTTTTTTATCATTTTCTGGCGACTGAGTGGTGAACGCGGTGAAGCTCTTTTGGAGTGCATCAAAAGGCTTCTGAGACTGTCTTATCCTTAAGGAAGTTTCGCTGCACCCTGTGCACTAGTAGGGACGATAATTTCTTCAAGGCAAATCAGATTCTAGTGATTCAGTCTGAGTTCTCTTACGATACAAAACTTTGATATAAGTTCTCGACTTATATATACTGATCTTTGTATTTTGTTCTTATATTCCAAACTGGTATGTTTGCTTTGGTTTATGTTTGTGTTAAACTTTGCAACTAAATAATTTTGGAATATATGTTTGCCATTTTCTGAAATATTTATAATATTATTTTTACAAACACTGCCCCGTGATTATAAACTATTTTATAATTACTTTATAAACTACTATTTATAATATGTACTTCCTAAAATCTTGAAGAAATTATTTTCCAGTGTTTGTTTAAACTACTTATTTGAAAATGGCTTCTTCATCTGCAGGTGGTTTTGGTGCTAGCTCATTGTTGTCCTCAAAAGTGTACCTTTCTGGCTTGCCAAAAAAGTTTGGGGGCCAGTTTTTCAAACGTTGGCAACAACGAATGAAAATTTGGTTCACAATGAAAGGTCTTCTTTTGGTGATTCAAGTGACTAGACCAGGACTTACTGATACCGACCTCAAAATAGCCGAAATAGCTGAGTGAATTGAGAAATATTAGTTAGGTCGAGGGATAATTTTGTCGTCATTGTCAAATGTTCTCTTCAATGTATACTGCTCGGACTCGTACACTGCTAAATCGTTGTGGGATGAGTTAGACCAAAATATAATACTGAAGAGCAAGGGCTTGAGAAGTATTCTGTTTCAAGGTTCATGAAGTATTAGATGGTTGAGGGAAAGTCTGTAACTGAACAAACACATGAATTGATCAATATTCAGCATGCTCTTATTGATGCTGAGATGAAACTTCCTGAGAAATTTCTGGTCATGTCCATAGTGGATAAATTTCCCAAGTCTTGGGAAAACTTTGGAATGACACTCAAGCATTAGAAAGGGAAGCTGTCCCTAGATGATCTTATGATTGCCATAAGCATTGAGGAAGAACATTGGAATCAAACTCATGAAGTTCTGGTTGAGCACCTACCTAAGGCAAATGTGGTTACTGAAGGAAGGAAAAAGTTCAATAGAATGAACCAAATGAATTCAAACTCTAAAACCACAAATAAAGGCAAAACCAAGGCCAAGAAGAAACCAAAAGCAAACAAATCGTGCTGGAATTGTGGATAGGTAGGCCATTGGGCTAAGGAGTGCCCTTCTAAGAAAGCCAAGGCTAAACCTGAGTCTACTGGGCCAGTATGTTTCTTTGAAACCTGAACTCCTCTCTATTTATAAACCTTTCGATTGATTAATTAACATTGGGACAAATGTGCACATTTGTGCTGATAAATTGTTATTTGTGTCTTAATAGCCAATCGATGGAAAATCCATAAGGATGGGGAACTCAAGTGCCGCCAAAGTGCTTGGGATAGGATACGTGGACCTGAAGTTTCCTTCGGGGCGCATACTATCTCTACTAAGGGTGCACCATGTTCCAACGATTTGTAGGAATATAATAAGTGGTTTTGTAATAGTTAGGAAAAGTTATGAACTTACTTTTAAGTACGATAAAGTTGTAATCTTGCATTATGGTTCTTTTATTGGAAAGGGTTATTTGTCTAATGGATTATTCAAAGTACGAGTTGAAAATGTTGGTTCAAGCATAAGTAATATTGAGTATTCTAATCTTTCTTTTGTGAATACTGTTGAATGTTCCACTGTTTGGCATAGTCATTTAGGCCATTTAAATTTTGCTTCTGTTAAACGCATGATGAACTTAAATTTGATACCTAAACATGATACTGAAAGTAGTCACAAATGTCAAGTATGTGTTGAGGCTAAACAAGTAAGAAAACCTTATCAATCGGTTGAAAGAAATTCTGAAATACTTGAGCTTGTGCACACAGATATTTATGAGTTCAATGGAATCTTAACTAAAGATCAGAAAAGATACTTCATTACCTTTATAGATGATTGCAATAGATATTGTTATGTTTATCTGTTAAAACATAAAGATGAAGCACTTGAAAAGTTAATCATTTTTAAAAACGAAGCAGAAAATCAAACTGGCAAGAAACTGAAGCGGTTAAGATCAGATAGAGGAGGAAAGTACAAGTCTAAACCCTTTGATGAATATTGCAAAAACTTTGGTATTATTCATGAAGAGACTCCTCCATACTCTTCCTTGTCTAATAGGGTAGCAGAACGAAAGAATAGAACCTTTAAAGACATGATCAACAGTCTGCTTTTAAATTTAGGACTGCCTAAATATATGTGGGGAGAGGCTTTGAATACGGCTTGCCATATTCTAAATAAAGTCCCTCTCAAACATAAAGAAAGTACTCCGTTTGAAGTCTGGAAAGGCAGAAAACCTAGCTTCAAGTATTTCCAAATGTGGGGTTGTCTTGCAAAAGTTTTGGTCCCAGAACATAAGAGGAAAAAGCTTGGTCCTAAAACTGTTGATGTGGTCTTCTTGAGCTATGTGGAAACAAGCTATGCATTGAGATTTCTGGTAATTAAATCTAAAATCCCAGGCATAGAGGTTAACATAATAGTGGAATTTCGTGATGCTACATTTTTTGAGGATGTGTTTCCAATGAAAACTGGAATACCTCATGATGTTTCTTTTGATTCAGCTCTTACATCGATGTCTATTCTTGATCATATGGAGAAGATGTCTAATATGGGGGGTTTTCCAAGTAGTTCTGGTTCAGCATCTAGTTGAGTTGAAGAACCAGATGAACCTAGACGGAGTAAGAGAGCTAGGGTCTTAAGGATTTTGGAAGTGATTTCATCACTTACAATATCGAGGATGATCATGTGACCTTCAAGGATGTTATGGCCTCACCTGAAGCTAAGCATTGGAAAATAACTATCAAAAGTGAGATGGATTCTATTGTCTCTAATGGGACATGGGAATTAGTCAATCTGCCTCCGGGGTGTACTACGATTAGTGTAAATGGATCTTTAAAAAGAAACTTAAATTTGATGGAAACATTGATAAGTTTAAGGCCAGATTATTTGCCAAAGGCTTTAAACAAAAAGAGGGAATAGACTTCTTTGATACCTATTCCCCGATTGCTCGATTGACTACAATCCGGGCTTTCGTATATGGTTACCCGATTTACTAGATGGATGTGAAAACAACCTTTCTGTATGGAGATCTTGAGGAAGAGATTTATATGGATTAGCCTGAGGGATTTGGAGCTCCTGGTATGAGCAAAAGGTCTGTAAGCTTGTTAAATCCCTTTATGGATTGGAACAAGCACCTAAGCAGTGGCATGAGAAATTTGATAAAACTATTTTATCATTTGGTTTCAGTATAAATGATAATGATAAGTGCATTTACTATAAGGTTAAAAGTGATGATTGTATTGTACTATGCTTATATGTGGATGATATTTTATTAATTGGTTATACCATTGAGATTATCAATGAGACAAAGTTATACTTGAAAAGTAAGTTTGAAATGAAAGATATGGGTGAAGCTAATGTGATTCTTGGACTCAAGTCGATTCGGTCAACTGAGGGTATAGCTATTTCTCAATCTCACTCTGTTGAGAGGATAATTGAGAAATTTGGCTATAAGGAATGTAGAATTGCTAAGACACCATATGATCCTTCTATGGCTCTTTTCAAGAATGAAAGTGGTATTCTTGTTTCTCAATTGAGGTATTCTCAGATTATTGGGAGCTTGCAATATCTTGCAAATGGCTCGAGACCAGATATCTCATTTGCAGTTTCAAAGCTAGTGGGGTATACAAGTTATCCCAATAGAACCCATTGGGAGGCTTTGGATAAGATACGTCGGTATCTTAAGGGCACAACATCACTTGCTCTACATTATGGCAGATTCCCTGCAGTATTTGAGGGATATAGTGATGCTAGCTGGATAGCCAAAAACTCTGGTAGTAATGGGTGTACAGGGCATGTATTTACCTTAGGTGGAGGCACTGTCTCTTGAAAGTCTACTAAACAGACTTTGATAACTCGGTCTACATTTGAGGTAGAGTTATGTGCTTTGGACACAATTGGAATAGAGGCTGAGTGGCTACATGGGCTGATGGTCCAATTACCCATGGTTAGTAAGCCTTTGTCTGCAATTGCAATGCATTATGATAGTCAAACCACAATTGTAAAGATCGAAAGTTCAAAGTATAATCAAAAGACCAAGAGACACATCCAAGTTAGACTAAAGTCTATAAGGGAGCTTGTGTCTGATGGGATTGTGGCCATTGATTTTGTTGGATCCAAAGACAACATGGCCGATCCTTTGACTAAAGGACTTGAGTTGTCCTTATTCCAAAAATCCAGGCTGGGGATGGGATTGAAAATCCATTAGCGATGCACCTATAGTGGCAACACAACCTACCAAGTGGAGATCCTACAAGGAAGGTTCAATGTGTTATAAACAAGCTGTTGAGTGTGTCAAAGTGCACCTAAACTTGACTGATACCTTAGTATTTGAGTTTGTCCCCTGGTATACCTGGAAGGTGCTGTTAACTGCAAGTAAAGTAAGGGTGCTAACTCTGAATGGGGTCAAGTTATACTGACGAGATGAAAGCAGTGCATCCCTGGAGATGCCCAACTAAGTAAATGTAGTCATTTGGCCGCGACTAGAGGAAATGGGTTATTCCATGAAAACATTCATGATACAGAATCCAGACACATGGCCGTAACGTGTCAAACTTAAAGATCACTGCATAGCCATATAGCTTGTTGTTACCAAAGGACACCAACACATCCAAGGGCCAAATTCAAGGCTTAGATTCATTTGTCCCTGTGGTGGCATAAGTTGGATAACTTAGGTAGTGTTCAAACCGGAAGGAACCATTACTGAAAGCAAGCTACGATAATCTTGATAGTTTAACACTATGGATTTGTGGGGGATTGTTGTAATTGGCACCCATTTAATTAATATTTGGAGCTAATTACATATTAAAGAGATGTTTTATTTCTTTGGATTAGTGCCAATTACTGGCTAAAATCCATAGATGTTTGAAGTGTAAAGAAGAGTTTAACAAGCATAAATTCTTTAAGTGGGATTTGTCCCACATTGCTATTGAAGATAAAGTTGTGGGGAGTTAGTGTCCTACATTGAAAATGGAACAAAAATTGTGGGAACCTTGGTAGTATAAAATGAATTGTCCTACATTGGAAATGAAAGAAAGGTTTGGAAAACTTTACTAATATACAATTTTTACCTTAGTTGTCCCACATGGAAATAACTTCAAAAGTACTCTCCTCCTAACGCTTATAAATTAGTCTGCTAAGTGTAGACTAAAGGTATAACAACAGGTTCTCTTTTATCCCTCTCATATATTTCTATAATAGTGTTGTTTATCATTTTCTGACGACTGAGTGGTAAACGAGGTGAAACTCTTTTGGAGTAAACCAAAAGGCTTCTGAGACTGTCTTATCTTGGAGGAAGCTTCGCTGCACCCTGTGCACTAATAGGAGCGATAATTTCTTCAAAGTAAATAAGATTCTAGTGATTCAATCTGAGTTCTGTTATGATACAGAACTTTGAGATAAGTTCTCGATTTATATATATTGATCTTTCTATTTTGTTCTTATATTCCGAACTGGTATGTTTGCTTTGGTTTATGTTTGTACTAAACTAAATTGCAATTGAATAATTTTGGAATATTTGTTTGCCGTGTTCTGAAATACTTATAATATTGTTTTTACAAACACTATCCCGTAATTATAAATTATTTTATAATTACTTTATAAACTACTTTTTATAATCTATACTTCCTATATATATATATCGATCCTCGACTATTCCCACTGCAGTAGCTATAGAAAGCGGCCTGGCCGTGGCAAGCAGCCGCTGCCATGGGCGGCCAATTTTTATTTATTTTATCTTTTAATTTATATATAGTTTTATTAAATTTAATTGAATTATTTTAAATATATCTATTATTTTAATATTATAATTATGTGAGTCAATTAATAATAAATATGTAACATTATCATTTAAATTATCTTTCATGTGTTACTATTTAACATAATCGAATATGCAAAATTATTTTAGAATTTTTATTTTCTTAATTTTTTATTTTTTATTTTAATTAATAAATAATTCAATTAAATTATTCTAAATATGTTTATCATTTTAATATTATTAAATAGGTAATTCAATTAATATGTACGTTCACTATTTAACATTATTGAATGTGACATTATTTTTAACTTTTATTACTTCTTTAGTTGTTCAGTTATTTTATATCATAACTAATAAATACTTTAATTATTTTTAATTAAATTATTTTAGACATATGGACTATTTTTATATGATTAAATATGTAGCTCAAAACTAAAGTTATATTGTTTAAGATGATAAAATTAGATTTTTAAAAGGAATTTAATGTGGTAAATTTGTATTAAATAAACTCTTATAAATTCAAAAGTATTAATAAGTTTAATGGTCTTTTTGTCTCAATAAATTGGCTAAACAATAATTGATCAAGGACATTTTTAGACTTTTAGATAAATTTTCTGTTGATGTCATCAATTTTGCTAACGAAAGCTAAGGTTGTGTTTTCCTCCATTTTCCCTGGATGTTTTCCAACTCCTAAAATATACCCAAAATATATACACATTCTCCAATCTTTCTTCCTAAATACAAAAAATTTATACCCCCCTCCCAAAACAATTTCAAAATATCTTATACCCTAAAAATCACACTTGTCCCGCCTACATCCTCACTTTCTCACTATACCTTTCATATCACTCATTCATTTATTATTATCTTACTTCTCTCATCCATATATATATATATATACTTATATTTATATAAAAATATAATTTTACTAGTTATAAAATTCTAAAACTTGTGTTTAAAAATTTAATTAATTAATAGTAGGAAAAAATAATTAAATTTAATTAAATACTAGTTATATTATTACTAAATAATTTATTTACTAGATAACATATTAATTTAATTAATTAATTAATTAAATTTCTTATTAATTAAATAATGTATTTAGTTATATTTAATATTTAATGTATTGATTAAATGTTGCATTTATTTATTTAATAAATATTTTAAGATGTTTTAATTTGATATAACGGATAAATTAATCTTCTTTGAAAAAAACTAGTCTTCATTAAATATTAATCTTTAGATTTATTTAAAATTATAATAACAAATTTAACTATATTTAATAATATATTAAGGTTAATGAATTAATATTAATATAATTAAAATAATTATCGATAAAATTAATTACATTTAAGTAAAAATGATTTGATTGTTTAGTAAGTAATTTATTTACTAAATAATGTATTAATTAAATAATGAGCTAAAGTAATTAAATAACCTATTAAATTAATTAAATTATTTAAATACTTGTTATTTATATATTAATTATGTTTTATATTTCATTCACGTATAGTTAAATATTATGTTTATTTATTTAATAAATAATTTATGATGATTTAATTTCATATAATACAAAATTATTTATTTTTTTTAACTTGATGAATTGTTATAAGTATTACATTTATTAATTATTAAATAAATTGTTTTATTTACATCAATAATTAAGTTTTATTTGTACATAAATCAAAAATAATAAATAGTTAAATAATTATTTTTAATTAATAATTAGTAATTAGTTTATAATTAATGTACAATAGTTAATTTCTTTTATATAAGTCGAAATTAAAAATTATGACATAATTATGGTATTAGCCAATTTTTTATAATTAAGATATAATTATGATTTCATAAATAATTAATATTTATTAATAAGTATTTTCTTCCAAGTAATACATCATTTGCTAATTTTAAATTTATAAAAAATATAAATTTTATAATAAATCACCAATTAAATTAATTATATATCATTTTATTTCAATTGTATGTCAATCATTACACATATATACACACACATACACATCATACAACTATAAATATATATATATATACGTACATTATATAAAAAAATCACTTTCACCCCATAAACCCAATAAAAATTCAACTGATTTGACTTCTACAGTAATGTTTGTCCCCTCCCAAAGCGAAAAGAAACAACCACCTCATTTTCAATTCATTTTCTCTAATTTCTAAAAATAAAAAGAAACGTTTGGCACATTCTCCAAAATTTTCTCCCAAAAATCCATTATCTCAAAATATTTTTAAAAAAACGTAGAAAACACAAGAGAACGGGCCCTAATTGTTTTTGTGAAAATATGAGATGGGGCCAAACCTTAGGGAGGTATTTGTAATTTCTTCATAGTTTTTGAGTTTCTTTAAACGCTTAAAACTTCCCGGAATAGAGGTAATTAAATTTATCTTTTAGGTATATATACACACACATATATATTATGTATTATATACACACACGCATACATATATATATGATATCTACATATGTGTGTGTGTATATATCCAGGCCCTACTTTCCCCACTGCGGTAGTTATAGAAAGTGGCGCTGGCCCGTGGCAAGCAGCCATGGGCGGCCAATTTTTTTTTGTTTTATCTTTTAATTTATATATAGTTTTATTAAATTTAATTGAATTAATTTAAATATATTATTATTTTAATAATATAATTATGTGATTCAATTAATAATAAATATGTAACATTATCATTTAAATTATCTTTCATGTGTTACTATTTAACATAATCGAATACGCAAAATTATTTTAGAAATTTTATTTTCTTAAATGTTTATTTTTTATTTTAATTAATAAATAATTCAATTAAATTTAATTAAATTATTCTAAATATGTTGATCATTTTAATATTATTAAATATGTAATTCAATTAATATGTACGTTTACTATTTAACATTATTGAATGTGACATTATTTTTAACTTTTATTGTTTCTTTAATTGTTCAGTTATTTTATATCATAACTAATAAATACTTTAATTATTTTTAATTAAATTATTTTAGACATATGGACTATTTTTATATGATTAAGTATGTAGCTCAAAACTAAAATTATATTGTTTAAGATGATAAAATTAGATTTTTAAAAGGAATTTAATGTGGTAAATTTGTATTAAATAAACTCTAATAAATTCAAAAGTATTAATAGGTTCAAGGGTATTTTTATCTCAATAAATTGGCTAAACAATAATTGATCAAGGGTATTTTTGGACTTTTAGATAAATTTTATGTTGATGTCATCAATTTTGCTAACAAAAGCTAACTATTTTTGTGAAAATATAAGATAGAGTCAAACCTTGAGAAGGTATTTGTAATTTCTTTATAGTTTTGAGTTTTTTTAAATGCTCAAAACTTCCCGGAATAGAGGTAATTAACTTTTTTGTTTTTAATTTTACTTCGAAACTAGGCTTACCAATTCTCTCCCATTATTTTAGTTCAACTTTTGCTCGACCAAGTTGAGGCCCAAGAAAAAAGGAAGAATACTATTATTATTAATGAGCAATAGCTTTACATCGTTTCTAGTAAAAAAATAGTGAGGCTTTGTTTGGTTATGTTTCTCCACAACAATATTGTTTTGCGAAAATATAATCAAATATATCTCCATTTTTCCTCAAAAACACACATTCTCTAATATATGTATACCTATATTATATATTTTTTATTATTATTCTAACATTAAAAAAATCATTTAATTTCATTTCACCCCCAAAACCCAACGAAAAAGTATTGATTTGACTGCTACTGTAAAAAATGTACTCCCCAAGATATAAACAAACATACCAAAAAATAACTTTCATATTTTTCAATAATTCATTCTCTCAAAACATATAATAAACACATAATAAAATCAAACAGAAAACATAACCAAACATTCCTCGAATCTTACTTATCTCTAAAAACAAAACAAAACAAAAATGGGAAACAGTAACTCATGTGACTTTGATAGGACAACTCCTCCCAGAACTTAAAATCGAACCAAGGGCTGCAGGAGATCTTTGTAGGAGAGAAGCTCCCACTCCAATGATTCCCACCACCCTTCGCTATCTATGCCGACAAAGATGCCTTTAAAAGATGGTGGAGGCTGCTAATCATAATATGGTTGTCCGTCCATACCAATGCATGGAGGAAAAAACAAAGGCAATTTCTTTAATGCTTTACATCTCGTCAACATAATTGCCTCAATTGAACTGCAATTCATTGTTGCCTTGCAGATGCTCTTCAGTTTGGGCAGTCGTGATAGCCGCATCTCTTTTAATTTAGGGAGAGGGATGACAACGGCTTCTCCTTCTGGTTTTCCTCTATCGTCTGTTGCTTCTATTATCTCTTGTATTTCATTACACTCTTCAATAATGATACCTTCAAGGTTTTGCAATTCCGACACAGGTAGCCCCAAACTTGTCATCTTATCACACTTATAGATGGACAAGCATCAAAGAGAAGAAAATACAGCCACCTGTGGAGGTGGTGGTGATGCGACCACAGCTCCTACTTCACTTTTGATGATGCCCCTAAAATCTGGCAACTGAACTAGGTCAAGAGTCTTGAGTAATGGAATGCAACTAGATTTTAATTGCTCGTTTGTTAAGATGCACTCTATTCCTCCACAATATCCAATACACAAAGACTCAAGGAAGCTGTGATTGTTCAATTTTGGGAAATCATCTAATAAGCAGTTGCTTAAACCCTTACACTCATCAAATCTTAGGCGTTGGACATCTTGGAATAACATACACACATCTTTCTTAAAGCTGTATTGTTCCATAATAACTTCTTTATCAGCTAGAGGATGCCAGTAACTGCAAATCCCCACTATCATATGATAGTTTGTGTAACTGTTCTGACTTTGTCTAGATCTAATAAACCTATTAAAATCACCCACATCTTTCACTCGCCCGCTAAATCCCTCCAACCGTATCATCCTCTCAATTTCTTCTACTGGTGCTTGAATTTGATACGAAAGTTTGAGGTATTTGAGATTAACTAGATTTCCCATTCCTTGAGGAACCTCCTTGATTGCTGTATCTGAGAGGTCCAACTCCATTAGTACCTTCAGCTTTCCCAAGTAGGGCACATATGCAAGCTCTATACAATGTCCAAGGAGAAAGGCTTTAAGGCTCTTCAGGTCAGATACAGAATTTGGCAACTCCTTGATCTTAGAATGGGACAAATCAATAGTGCATAGACCGTGCATTTTCCAGAAAAATGAATCTGGTATAAACTTCAAAAGACTTCCAGGCCAAAGCAATGTTGAGAGCTTTGGACAATTTGGAGACATTCCAGCTGGAATTTTCGCTATGACACAGTTCATCAAGGACACCTTCTCAAGATCCTTACTCCATTCTTCTTCATTCAGCATTTCCTTCAAAGAGTCATGCCCCTCTATTACCATATACTTGCCTTTGGTAATCTTCAGTGCCATGTCTCTTACTAGATCATGCATCTTCACATGTTCGTCACTGAATTTTTCTAGTAAAGAGACCTTCACTAATTTTTCCAATATGGAATGGCCTTCGTCAATTTGATTTTTTCTGTTCTTTCTTTTATCCACCAACTCCTCTGAAATGAATTTGCAGATTAATTTCTTTGTATATATTGGATAGTCTTCAGGATACAAACAGCAATACAGGAAACATTTTTGGTACTTTGTGTACCCATTGCTTTTTTCTTCTCTTTGATCCAGCCGATCAAAACTATATTTGAGTACTTTAAAAACTTTATCTTCCTGGTCATCTTCCCGCACAACATGTTCCTTCAGTTCTGCTAATGCATGTTTCCACGCATGAATGTCAGTCTCAGTCACACCTTTCATGCTTCCAGCTACAGTGATGATCCCTAAAGGCAAACCAGCACAAAGGTCATCCATATCCCTGGCAATTTTTTCTACTCGGGGTTTTAGCTTTATCTCCGACCCAAGAGTTTCACTGAATAACTTCCAAGCATCATCTGTACCAAGTGTTTGCACTGGAATCACTACTTTGCCACAAATTTGATGACACACTTGCTCTGAGCAACTTGTTATCATTAATTTACCGCCCTCAACATGGAGTGGATTTCCCACCTTTTCCATGTCGATATTATTCCACACATCATCTAGTATCAGTACAAACTTCTCTCCTTAGGGTGAGAATGCTTGGTTCAATTTAGCTGATCTTTTCTCTTCATTGCACTCACTTAAAAAGTTCACGCCTATAACACGAGCTATTTCATCTTGCAACTTTTTTATGCTGAACTCGTGAGAGACTGTGACCCAAAAAACACGTTTTTTTAGGCTCTTTGAGGAGTCGATTGTTGATGTGCTTTGCCAATGCCGTCTTGCCCACACCACCCATACCGTAAATTCCTATGCTTCGCACTCCATCATCTGATAAGTATTTCAAAATTCTTTCCAGATTTTCCTCAGATGCTTTACCAACCAACCTAGTTGTCAACAACGCCTCCCCCTTGGTTTTATCAACATCAAGTAGAAGTTCACCAAAATGTCGACTTTGGTTAATGAGTCCATTTACTTTTGCATTCAGCTCTGCAGCTCGATCTTTACCAAAAAACTATTTAATAAATCCTTCCGTTTTTACTTCGCTTTCCAATGTTTGAAATTCTTTTCTAATTGTTTCAACCTTATTCAACCAATCCTCAACTTCTCCTTTTCTTTTTCTTTGACCCAATAGCTTCGCACTCTTTATTTTCGCTTCAACATCAGATACTATAGCACTCAATGACTCTAAGTTCCATTTCAAAGTGTCTAAATTGGACTTGTACTTTGTTTTGTCCCTCACTTTGTCGAGTCCATGCTCTACTAATTTCTCCGCTACTTTAGAGACCAATGATTCAACAATCTGCCTGAACATTTTAATGACTGTATTTCCTATAGAAAAAGTAGAAACAGGACATTATCATGTTATCATTGATGAGTAGAAAGGAAAGAAGCTACAATTAATAGCTTTATGCAGAATGAGTGCTACATGAATGATGCATGTCTGTCATGAAACTAATAGTCCTATATTGTTTCATAATATCATCGTCATCATCACCACCGTCCTAACATTTGATTGTTTTAAAACTATAGTATCCAATATATTATATTATACTATAGAAATATCAACTGTAACATAAATAATTCATAAAAAATTAGTGTAATTACGGACTATATATATATATTTAATTATAACCAAAAACTTCCACTTTATCCATAAAGAAACCAAATGGAATTAGCAAAATCATCAATTAATATTGTCTTCAAAGTTAAAAAATAAAAAATTCATAAAACATGAAGCAATAAAGACAATTATATTCCTAATACCTTTCTCTCTCCTCCCATCTCCCCTGCCCACAACTAACATACACAATTAAAAAAAGAAATTGATTCACCTAGAATCTTAAACTGTAGTTTGAGCTTAAAAAGGCAACAACGAGGCCAAGAGGATGATATATATTATGTGCCTGCAAATTTACAAACTAACAGAATGCAAGGACAGTACATAAATAGAGTTGAAAGTCGAAAAATAAAATTTTGTTTTTTTATTGAGATAAATCTATTATTTACTATATGTAATACTCGTAGAAAAGTTAAATTTTAGTTGTGGAAAAAACAAAAATGGAAAGAGGGTGGGTGTATTCAAAGTAATGCCCGTTTGAAAATGAATAATGAATAGGTGGTACTTGACGTATTAATTTTTTCTATAAATCATCACAAAAACTTACATATTCTGAAAAATATAGTTGAACATGAATCCTCCATCTAATAGTAAAAGCATCAAAATTTTGATTAGGAAAATAAGTTATAAGAGCTTAAAAAATTTAGAGCTTGTTTATTCCATCTTTTTAAAAATATTTTCAAACTCTCAAAACAATAACAAATGGGGTAGCACTTTCCCTTATTCTTACTCTCAAAGCACATTTTAATATCCAATATATCTGTACCCAAAACATCCAAAACACCCTATCCCCTCCTAACTTGCACCCTATCCCCTCCATCGCTCCATCCTACACCCAATAACTTACACACCTACTCCTTCCTTTACCACCCAACCTTTCACTTTACTTATTCATTTCTCATTCTCTCAACCTCTCATCCCTCTTTCTCTCTCATATGTATATGTATGTGTGTGTGAATATCAAAATTTACTAATTAAAAAATATTAAATGTTTACAAAGTTAATAAATTTGTATTTCATTTATAAATTCTAAAACTTGATATTTCTATTTAAGAATTTAAAATTTAAAAAATAATAAAAAATTATGTTTTGTTTTATATATTATAAAATATATTTTCGTCTAACAAATTTACATTTATGTTTATAAATCATAAAATTTTATGTTTTCCTTTAAATAATCAAAATTTAAAAAAATTATTAAAATTAAAATTAAAATTTATATTTATAATTTTGTTTAAATTTTTTGAAGAACAAAAAATTTTAACATTTCATTTAAGAAGTAATGTCAAATAATTTTGTTAATTTGTCAAAGAATTCGTTAAGAAATTATTAATTAGTATATTAATTCATTAAATATTTAATAATACATAAAACGATTAATTTAAAAATTATTTTTTCTAAATATTTAAAAAGTGTTCAAAAACTCATTGATTTTTTATTTATAAATATTTTTACTAAATAATTATTTTATGTATTATTTTTAACCTCATTAGGTTTTTTTCTAATAAACTTATTTTCAAAATTAAATCATACTTCTTTAACATTATTTATAATTTTTAAAACCATCAATCAATTCAATTATTTGCACATCATTTTCTTACAACCATATACTAATCATTATAAATATATATACATACATACCACAATCATCCATCTATAAATATACATAAATAAATTATATAAAAAATAATTTCTTTCTACAAACCCAATAACAAAGTGACTAATTTGACATCCACAGTGCACTTTGTTTATCCTGAAACACTTTCAAACAAACAATTTCATTCCCAAATCATTTTCCACCTTCTCCGAAAAAAAAAAAAAAAAAAACAAACACTAGACATGTTCCCCTATTCTTACTCAGAACACTCACCCTCAAAATATTTTCCAAAATTCATCCAAAACTGCAAACAACATTGATAAAAGCATGTAAGTAAATTATTATTACAACCCAAAGAGTAAGAGTTGAGTTACCTGAAATGGAAGCTTTAGATCAGAGGAAGCCCAAAATTTTTGTAGATTTATAAACTAGAATAAGAAGGTAAATGTAATTGAGCCAGATGAAGGAGAAATAAATAAGTATGAATAGCATATTATGGAGGCATCTTCTTAGAATTAGGTGGGAAATGTCTGAGAAATGCCTCACCTACCCAGTAATAGTAGCAGTCCTTTTATTTTGCAGCGAAAGTCTCCCTTCGGGGCCCCAAGTCCACAACTAGGAATGTAGAATAATTGTATTAATGCCCCCCTCAACAATTATGATGTATGTATTTGAAGAATTTTATAAACATTTTTTTTTAATTTTAACACAGCACAACAAACATATGATTTTTTTTTACTAATACACACTCACATATCATGCGTCGATTAGGGTTTGAACTCTTGCCCTCTCGCATTATGTGAGAAATTTATGATATTGGGTCATATGCCACTCGACAACATATAAAAATTGAATCGGTAGTGATGAAGGGACTTTGAAAATGCTAAAACATGTCCATAATGAAGAGGATTCGTATCTTTTTACCAGTAGGCAGTAGGTTGAGTTCAAATTATCTCCTTACCCAAATTAAATCTAGCCAAATCTCCACCTTTAATTCGTGATTATGTGGACACTGCAAATCATAATTTTTATTAAAGAGTTAGAAGTTTGAGAAATGAATAATTATAAATTAACTGATATGTAAGAGTTCAATTAAAATTTAAAAAATAAAAAAAATTAAAATTAAATTTATATTTATAATTTTGTTTAAATTTTTTGAAGAATAAAAAAATTTAATATTTCATTTAAGAAGTAATGTCAAATAATTTTGTTTATTTGTCAAAGAATTCGTTAAGAAATTATTAAATACTATATTAATTCATTTAATATTTAATAATCCAAAAAATGATTAATTTAAATATTATTTTTCATAAAATATTTAAAAAGTGTTCGGCAATTCATTGATTTTTTATTTATAAATATTTTTATTAAATAAATATTTTATGTAATATTTTTAACCAAATTATTTTTTTTCTAATAAACATATTTTCAAAATTAAATCATACTTTTTTAACATTATTTATAATTTTTAAAACCATCAATCAATTCAATTATTTGTACATTATTTTCTTACAACCATATACTAATCATTAAAAATACACACACACACACACCCCACATTCATCCAACTATAAATATACATAAATAAATTATATAAAAAATAATTTTTTTCTACAAATTCAATAATAAAGTGACTCATTTGACATCTACAGTACACTTTGTTTATCCTGAAACAATTTCATTCCCAAATCTTTTTCCATCTTCTCTCAAAATTAAAAAAAAAAAAAAAAAATTGAACATGTTCCTCTATTCTTACTCTCATAACAATCTCCCTCAAAATATTTTCTAAAATTCATCCAGAACTGCAAACAAAGCCTTGATAAAAGCATATAAGTAAATTATTATTGCAACTCAAAGAGTAATAATTGAGTTACCTGAAATGGAAGCTTTAGGTCAGAGGAAGCCCAAAATTTTGTAGATTTATAAACTGGAATAAGAAGGCAACTGCAATTCAGCAAGATGAAGGAGAAATAATTAAGTATGAATTGCATAATATGGAGGCACCTTCTTGGAATTAGGTGGGAAATGTCTAAGAAATGCCTCACCTACCTAGTAATAGTAGCACTCCTTTTATCTTGCAGCAAAAGTCTTCCCTTCGGAGCCCACAAGTCCACAACTAGGAATGTGGAATAATTGTATTAATGCCACCCTCGACCTCTGCAATTATGATGTACGTATCTGAAGAAACTCATAAACTTTTTCTTTTTTAAATTTTAACACAGCACAACAAGTATATAATTTTTTCCCCCTAATACACACATGCCTATCACGAGTCTATTAAGATTCGAACTCTTAATTTCTCGTATTATATGAGAGATTATGATATTGGGCCATATGCCACTCGACAACATATAAAAATTCAAACAGTAGTGGTGATGGGACTTTAAAATTGCTAAAAAATATCCATAATGAAGAGAAGTCGTATTTTTTTACCTTACCCAAATTAAATCTAGGCAAATCTCCACCTTTAATTCCTAAAGATGTGAAAACTACAAATTATACTTAATCACCTACCATCTATCTATTCATACTATTATATATAGCACAACGTTGTGAGACCTGTAATTGTGTAATTTTAATTTTAATTGTGCAATTTTTGCGAAATGACAAATTTTTAGAATTTTAAGTAGTTTAATTCAACTAGAAGTTACTGATTATTATCTCTAACTGATTTGATAATGTTTTATCTCTAATTTTTTCATTCAAAATTCAAAATATATTTAATAATATTTCATACTTTTTATTAAAGAGTTAGAAGTTTGAGAAATGAATAACTATAAATTAATTGATATGTAAGAGCTCAATTATCAAAATTTTAAAATTTAATTATATTTACAATAACATTTTTTAGATATATAAAATATTTTTAGATAAAATTATATATATAGAATACATACCCTACATAATTTTCTGCATAAATAACTAATACTACCGTCTTTTTCATAGAAAACAATGGCATGTGCAAAAGGGTTTCTTCCGGATTTTTCTAAACTATGATGGCTATCTTATTTTGGTTTATTGAGACTGAGGTGTTTGGGACTCGTATTTTTTAAATGCTCAAGGTCCACCGAATTTTATTAATTTGATTAATCAATGAATCTTTAGGGAATTCGTTGCAATTTTTAGGGAATGTTTGGTTATGTTTCCCCATAGTAACATTATTTTGGGGAAATATAATTAAATATATCTTCAATTTTCCTTCAAAATACACAGTTTTCAATATATGCATACATATTATATATATTATATATATTTTATTATTATTCTAATATACATGAATGATGAATGTCTGTCATGAAACTAATAGTCCTATATTGTTTCATAATACCATCATCATCATGATCACCATCATCCTAACATTTGATTGTTTTAAAACTATAGCATTCAATACATTATATCATACTATAAAAATATCGATTGTTACATAAATAATTCATAAAAAATTAGTGTAATTACATACTATATCCATTTTTTTTAACTATAACAAAAAACTCCCAATTTATCCATGAAGAAATTAAAGGAAATTAGCGAAATGATCAATTAACACTCTCTTCAAAGTTAAAAAATAAAAAATTCATAAAACATGAAACAATAAAGACATTTATATTCCTAATATCTTTCTCTCTCTTCCCATCTCCCCTATCCACAACTAATATACACAACTAAAAAAGGAAATCGATGCACCTAAAATCTTAACTGTAGTTTTAGCTTAAAAAGGGTAACAGTTAGGCCAAGAGGATGATATATATATATATATATATATATATATTGTGTGCCTGCAAATTTATAAACTAATCAATAGAATGCAAGGTCGGTACATAAGTAGAGTTGAAAGTCGATAAATAAAATTTTGATTTCTTATTGAGATAAATCTATTATTTACTATATGTAATACTCGTAGAAAAGTTAAATTTTAGTTGTGGAGAAAACACAAATGGAAAGAGGGGAGGGGGTGTGTTCAAACTGGTGCTAGTTTGAAAATGAATAATAAATAGGTGGTACTTGTCGTATTAATTCTTTCTATAAGTTATCACAGAAACTTACATATTCTGAAAAGTATAGTTGAATATGAATTCTCCATCTAATAGTGAAAGTATCAAAATTTTGATTAGGAAAATAAGTTATAAGAGCTTAAAAAATTTAAAGCTTGTTTATTCCATCTTTTCAAAAATATTTTCAAACTTTCAAAACAATAACAAATGGGGTGGCACTTTCCCTTTTTCTTACTCTCAAAGCACAATTTAATATCCCATATCTCTCTAGCCAAAACATCCAAAACACCCTACAACTTGTAACTTACACCCTATCCCCTCAATCGTGCCATCCTACACCCTATAATTTACACCCCTACTCCCTCCTTTATCACCCAACTTTTCACTTTACTTATTTATTTCTCACTCTCTCAACCTCTAAGCATCTTTCTCTCACATATATGTGTGTGTGTGTGTGTGTGTGAATATCAAAATTTTACTAATTAAAAAATGTAAGACGTTTACAAAGTTAATAAAATTGTATTTTCGTTCATAAATTCTAAAACTTGATATTTTTGTTTAAGAAATTAAAATTTAAAAAATAATAAAAAAATCATAGTTTTGTTTTATATATTATAAAATATATTTTTGTCTAACAAATTTACATTTATGTTTATATATTGTAAAATTTTATGTTTTCCTTTAAATAATCAAAATTTAAAAAATTATGAAAATTAAAATTAATATTTATATTTATAATTTTGTTTAGTTTTTTTGAGGAATAAAAAAAAATTGATATTTCATTTAAGAAGTAATATCAAATAATTTTGTTACTTTGTCAAAGAATTTGTTAAGAATTTATTAATTACTATATTACTTCATTTAATATTTAATTATCCATAAAATGATTAAATTAAAAATTATTTTTCCACAATTTATTGATTTTTTATTTATAAATATTTTCATTAAATAATTATTTTATGTATTATTTTTAACCTCATTATTTTTTTTCTAATAAACTTATTTTCAAAATTAGTTCATACTTTTTATCATTATTTATAATTTTTAAAACCATCAATTAATTTCATTATTTGTACATCATTTTCTTACAACCATATACTAATCATTATAAATATATATACATACCACAATCATCCATCTATAAATATACATAAATAAATTATATAAAAAAAATAATTTCTTTCTACAAATCCACTAACAAAGTGACTAATTTGACATCTACAGTACACTTTGTTTATCCCGAAACACTTTCAAATAAATAATTTCATTCTCAAATCATTTTCCACCTTCTCCCAAAATAAAAAAAAGACACTAAATATGTTTTCCTATTCTTATTCTTAGAACACTCTCCCTCATAATATTTTCCAAAATTCATCAAAAAACTACAAACCAAGCCTTGATAAAAGCATATAAGTAAATTATTATTACAACCAAAGAGTAAGAATTGAGTTACTTGAAATGGAAGCTTTAGGTAAGAGGAAGCCCAAAATTTTTGTAGATATATGAACTGGAATAAGAAGGTAACTGCAATAGTGCAACTCAACAAGATGAAGAGAAATAATTAGGTATGAATTGCATATTATGGAGACATATTCGTGGAACTAGGAGGGAAATGTCTAAGAAATGGAGGCACCTTCTTGGAATTAGGTGGGAAATGTCTTAAAAATGCCTCACCTACCCAGTAATGGTAGCACTCCTTTTGTCTTGCAGCAAAAGTCTTCCCTTCGGGGCCCACAAGTCCACAACTACAACTGTGGAATAATTGTATTAATGCCACCCTCAACAATTCTAATGTACGCATTTAAAGAATTTTATAATTTTTTTTTTAAATCTTAACACAACACAACAAACATATGATTTTTTTTAAACTAATACACACGCATATCATGAGCTTATTAGGATTCGAACTCTTGACCTCTCGTATTATGTGAGAGATTTATGATATTGGGTCATATGCAACTCGACAAACATATAAAAATTCAAGCGGTAGTGATGATGGGACTTTGAAAATGCTAGAAAATGTCTGTAATGAAGAGGATTCATATCTTTTTACCACTAGGTTGAGTTCGAACCATCTCCTTACCCAAATTAAATCTAGCCAAATCTCCACTTTTAATTCCTAATGATGTGGACACTACAAATGATACTAAATCACCTACCATCTATCTATCTATACTATTGTATACAACACAACATGGTGAGACCCGTAATTGTGTAATTTTCATTATAATTATGCAGCTTTTGTCAAATGACAAATTCTTAGAATTTTGAGTATAATTCAATTAAAAGATTTTATTAGTTATTGATTATTATCTCTAACTAATTTGATTATATCTTATCTCTAATTTTCTTTCATTCAAAATTCAAAATATATTTAATAATATTTTATAATTTTTATTAAAGAGTTAGAAATTTGAGAAATGAATAATTATAAATTAACTGATATGTAAGAGCCCAATTTATCAAAATTTTAAAATTTAATTATTTTTATAATAATATTTTTAGTTAAAATTATTGTTGATTTTGCTTTGAAATTTGGACTGAATTGACAAGAATTATAAGAAAAATGGAGTGAAACAGAGCAAGGGATCAAAATGGGCACAAGGAGCACACCAAGGCACGCACCAACAAGACGACGCGTGCTGGGGCACAAGACGGGTGCGCCACAGCATGCAGCACACTAGAACAGGGCAGAACGGGCGCCGGCAGCACACGCTTGGGGACACGACATGAAAATTTCTCGATACTGCTGGGCGCAACTCGTGCTCGGGAGCATGGTTAACACTCCCAGGAGCAGGCCTCACTGGAATGTTGCGTCCTAGCGCAAGTGTTCTGTGCCATGGCACAGGCAGCACTGTTTGTCTCAGCGCATTACAGGTTTGTGCGTGCCAGGGTGTGAGTCACACGCGCCCTAGCGCGCGGTGCGAGGGCCCATGGGCTGTTTTGTGTTTTCACGAGTTTTAAATTGCAGTTTTTCTTCGGGGGTAACTATTATATACATCACATGAGAGTTTTTGTACTGCTTTTGAGTTAGTTTCTCAAGACGAAGTTTAGAATGAAGGTGTTGAGTGTTCTCGTGATATTTGTGGAATTCAAGTTTTTATTTGTTACTTAATTTGAGATCAATAAAATTTCTTTTCTTTGTCGAATGGATTAGGCACATTATCGAACCACGTTAAATCTTGTTGCCAATTTTATCAAGCTATTTTACTGTTATTTCATAATTTTCGCAATAGCAATCATATATTAGAATACAAGCCCTACAAAAATTTTCTGCATAAATAACTAAAACTACTGCTTTTTTCACAGAAAACAATGGCATATGCAGAAGGGTTTCTTCCAATAATTTATTAAGAGAAGACATAGACAATAATTATCTTTAACAACACAATGACCCTTTCCCCTTGTCTGGTTCCAGTATTACTATCTGTACTTGGATTGAAAAAAATCTAAAAGCTAGCCACAGTGCAACTTCAAAAGTCAAGTCCTGAGAGGTTAGTCACAGATTGAAAGAAAAAGGGGCGGAAAATGGGAGGCAAGAGAATATTCATGAATTATTTCTTAATTTTTAATTAAATTAACTTCATTAAAATCATTGTTAATTATTAATCCTTGGCGAGGGATCACCCTCGCTTGTTAGGTATTCACAAACTTCTCATTAATATACTAAAATTAGAGATTAATTTCAATTGATGTAATGAATTTTTATTTTTATTGTTGGTTCCATATCTTATGGTATGATTAACCTTTTTATACCTTGATCATGACACCTAAAGATCTACACAGGCTCTGTTTGGTTGCAAACTTTCAATTTGTTTTTCAATGCCCAAAATCTAAACAAACAAACACTACACATTCTCTAATCCCACTCCCAAAATACAAAATTTATCTCCAAAAAATCCTACTGTTCACACTCTAAACACATTCACCAAAGTTTCAATCAATTATATCATAATTACAAATATATACATATACTACCCCTCATATAATCTATATATACACATATATAAATAATTTTAAAATACTCATATCACCCCATCAATCTAACACAAAAGTTATTGATGTGATATATTGTCCGCTTCCAAAATAAAGACAAACAAACAATTTTCTCCCGATTCATTCTCTATTTACCACTCAAAATACAAACAAATAGTTATCACATTCCCCAACCCCACTTTTCAAAAATTATTTTGTCAAAAAATTTTGATAAAATTCCCCAATTCACAACCAAATAGGCCCCATAACAAATTTTCCAAGGTATAATGTGGCCTATGTATAGGTTAGGATACTGGAAATTGCAAAGTTCTTATTGGCAATGGCATGAGGGCGCAACATCTAATCAAGTCTCATTTAATAATTGCAATCATAGTCAAGTTTGATATAATTAATGCTACACCAAATCTAAATAAATAAATTAATGCCCTTTTTGCAGGGAAGTCACTTTTTAAGTAGGAGCCCTTCTAAATGTTCACTCGCTTGATTGTATTAATGAGCTCATTTTTTATACAGTAATTATAATTTAAATAAATATTTATAATGATCCGAAATTGATCGAGAGAGATTATTGTACCAATTATTTTTCCTCTTATTTATATAAAAAAATCATTCTTTATACAATAATTATAGTTTAAAATAAATATTTTATAGTGATTAGAAATTGATCGAGAGAGGTCATCACTCCAATTTTTTTTTCTTATTTATAATAAATAAATAAATAAATAAAAGAGAAAACTTAGCTTGACATGAGAGATTGTACCTCCACCCCACCCCATTATATATAAAAACAAGTCCAAAGGGACCTCATGCATGATGCACGAAAAAGCTTGAGCCTCATGAGGGCTTTAATTTCATTTCAAAATGAACTTTCCTTAATGGAGTGTCTGTGTGTGTGTATATTATATATGAACAATTCAAAAGCGATGGCCGTAGTCGTGGGTGGTGGCCCGCCCCACCGCCAATGCACCACCACTATGCTCTTCAACTATAGGGCCGTCCATAAATGTTGATTAAAAAAAATATAAATGAAAATTTTACTTACAAACAAATATCAATATGTGTGCAAGTCTATGAATTGATTGGAATTTGTAGCTTTCATTGGTCCCATTGACGCGTACGTGCTTGAAAACCAAAAAGGCCATCATTTTTATAATCTAATTTTTTATTAATATTGTTCTTGGTAGAAATTTTTGCAATCCTAAATGATGGGGATCTACTTAGGCATAAATTTTTTCACTTTAAAGTTTGAATGTGCATTCACATACGTAATGGACTAGAATTAGAGTATGTATTAAATTATTATAGATTATTTGTTGTCTATTAATGTATGAAATTGATCACTTTCACTTATTAAAGAAAAAATAAATAAATTTCATTTGTTTTTACGTTTTGGACCTCTGTTTTTAATATATATTTCATCTCTTATTTCAGTTCATATATATATATATATATATATATGTCAAGGCCTTATTTGTTTGGCTTGATTGGTGTAATACATACATAATCAAGTCTCTTTTTAATATTTGTTTCAATTGATAAAAACCCTTAATAAAATTTAAGTTCAACATTATTTATTTTTGCTTTTGAAAAATAGATCAAAGTAGGGGTCTAAACGAGCTGAACCGAACCTGAATACAGCAAGTTCAAGCTCGGCTCGTTGAATAAACGAAGGCTCGAGCGAGCCTTATCGAGTTCAACTCGATAAGGCAATTGTCACAAGTTAGTAGAAGAACTCGATTCATATAAGTTCGGATGAACTTGAGCTCGTATATGTTTGGATTAGTTCAACCTCATATAGGTTCAAAATAAAATTTATAATTATAATTTTTTAAAATTTTTTTTGTTATTTTCTTAAAAATAACAAACAAATTGTTATCATCATCATCTTCATAGACCTTATTATATATAACTATATATACAAAATATAGAAAAGTTTGTTTAGACTTGCGAGCTTTTCGAACCGAATATTATTGAGCTCGGCTCGGCTCGGCTCGTTTAACTGAAGAGCTCAAACTGTTTGTGAATTGTTTCGTCTCATTTACACCCCTAGATCAAAGAGGGGAATGATTGATTTGGTGTGATAAAAGTTATAAAGATTCAATAGGGCCTATTTTTGTTAACATATTTTCAATTAAACCTTATTCCTAAGAATGGGGAAGAATGAGGAAATTGTGAAAAACTTATTACGAAGTATGAAGGATATAATAGTAAATTTACATATTATATTTTAATTTATTTATATATTAATCTTACCAACCAAATATAAAATTAAAATATTTTATCCTAATAGACTTCAAATGTATCTATTTGCTTATATATCACTTTTAATCATATCATTCAAAGTAAACGAGCCCCAAGAGCACTAATATTTTCTTATAAAAATAATTATTTATGAATTAAAATACACTTAGAGCTCGTTTGCTTGCTTTGATATTGCATGATAGATACACAATGCAACTCAATTCCAATATTTGTTTCATTTTTCGAAACCCTTGATACAGTTAGGGCTCAACTTGCATTTAAGGCTTAACTTGGCTTGTGTATCAAGGTCATAGGGAGTGATATATTTTCCAACCTAAGTTAGAAATAAATTATAGTTTATCAATTGAGATAATCATACCAAGCAAACAATCAAAATTGGATATCAAGTTATTTAAAATATACAAACAAATATTATATAAAATACACAATAATCCACTATTTATCCTAATTATACCTATTATGTCTAATTCAAACAAACCAAGTAAACGAGCTCTTAGGATATTTACATATGAGATGACATATATTAAAATAGACAATGTAAACTGATGTTTCTGACGACATTAAATATTCATGTCTTCATTATAATACCTACAAAAAAGTTGGGATTCTTTAATTTATCACTTTAAGGCTTTCTGGCTGTTCCACACTTGCATTTAGCACAACCTTTTTCACTACTTAAATACTAAAATTAAGCAATAATATGTGTTTCATTTTTTTCAACCAATTTTAACTTTACTGATATTTTTAATTAAATCCAATTTCTCTAGATCCCACTTTACTCAAAATTAACTTTTTTTTTTTCGCATGCTACATATCAATTATCATCCCAAATACATCTGCGTCACATTATTTTATTTTTTATACAATTAATGAACAAAAAGGGAAATACTAGGATGCCATTTTCGAATATAAACAAATAATTAATATATGGACATAAATTTGCCTAACATATATATATACACATACATGTGTGTGTGTGTGTGCAAGATTAACTTTACGTAGGTACAAACAGATTTATTTTTTGTGGCAGCAACATATTTAAGTTGTAGTGGCTCTGCAATGGATTTCACTAACCATATTTTGTTGTATTTTCTGTCTTCTGAAAAGTTAATCCTCTCATGGCTTCCATTATCCCAAAACATCCATCTACTTTTTATTATAAACCCATACTTCTTAACTAGCAATTCTCTTGTAAATTTATCTTGAATTCTCCCTTTGGCACATATTTAGTAGGAATTTTCTTTTAAAAAGGTACCTTGAAGAGAAAGAGATGATTGAGAACTTATAAATTATTTAAAATCCTCGATTATTTTTAATGTGGAATAACTAAATATAAGAAAAATATTCATAATTGCATAATATGTATTCATTTCCTCTTATTTATCGGTGTGTGTGTGTGTATATATATATATATTATTACAAAGCTGATTTTATCACTGAGAAAAGGGCGTGTGGTTTATGGAAATTTTTATTACTAATTCAATAAAATGCTTTATTGAATACGATTAGCAATAGTTTATCGACGAAAAAAATTGTTTGGTATAAATTTCACCACTAAATTTTATTAATAGATAAGTTGTTCATCGAAAATCAACGATGATTATGTTCATCGTGATTTTATTGTGGTTATACTTTCATCGATCACAAATAGAATAATACACATGCTTATTCAAGCAAAGAAGCTTGGGTCTTTAAAGAAATATAAATACATGAATTAGATAGTGGAAAATTACTTGATATGTACAAATATATATACTAAATTGTGTATTAAATGTGCTTAATTAGCACAAAAAATATAAAAAATAAATTGGATAAACATCAATAAACAATGACATAACTTGTTTGCAGTCAACTTATAGCTAGTATGCCTATGTTTAAGTTCACCATTTAAAAGAAAGTTTGTAGTTAATGTCGGACACACCTAATATTTGTGGAAAATAACATTGAACACTTGTTTGCACTATTTTTTAATTTTATTAATATTTCAAACATATTTTTTTAGTGTCGAACATATGTTCAAAAAGTTATCATAACCAATATAAACACATATTCATGTATCTCATATAGATACGACTCAACTTTTAAAGCACCCGCATCGAGTGGCTTTCGGTTCAATAGCATAAGGCTTATACATAAAATGTAAGATTGAAAGTTTAAATCTAACGAACACTTGAAGTGCGTGTATATAAATTAAAAAAAACAAACAAATTAAGAGTTCTCGTATAGATATAGATGTGAATCGACTTTTCTATATACTACTAGGGCTAGGTACAACACAACTTTTAAAGTATTTGTACATTATAATTAGTACAAAATTAATAAGAACCCCACATGCTATAAATAGTCCAATTGTTTTTCGTATTGGTCTCATCCTGAAGGAAGTTGATCCAGGGCTTATAAAGTAATGAAGTGGCTTTCCCAATTTAGAATATGGAAGGCATTTGCACTGATAAACTTTGCCCTGCTCATGCATTCTGTGAATTCTGCTCATTTCAATCAACTCTTTCAGGCTAACTGGGCACCTGATCATATTGCCATTCAAGGCGACCAAATTGCATTATCCCTCGATTCTTCAACAGGTAACATAATTATTTATACTTCATTTTTTCCCCCATAAATCAGATTTCAATTCTTGAATATATCTTACGATATTATACATTAGGCTGCGGATTTGAATCCAAGAAAAAGTACTTATTTGGAAAAGCCAGTGCTCGACTCAAACTAGTTCAAGGCGATTCAGCTGGAACAGTCACTGCTTTTTATGTAAGCAAAGCAAATCTTAATTTCACAGAATTCTGACCAAATTTAAGGTAGATATAACTTGTGTAATGGGACGAAAGAGGTTGATCAAATGTATTCACGACATTGTTATGTACTTGCATGCAGATGGCATCAGAAGGGCCTCATCACGACGAGCTAGACTTTGAGTTTCTTGGCAATGTTTCAGGAGAGCCGTACGTAGTGCAGACGAACATGTACATTAATGGAACAGGAAACCGCGAGCAGAGGCATTATCTGTGATTTGATCCCACCATGGATTTCCATACTTACTCCTCCTTATGGTTATGGAATCACCGTTCCATCTTGTAATTATAGTTTAAGCTTTTTCTCTAGTCTCAGCTTTATTAACAAATAGCTTAATTTTAATCCTACTTTTTGTTTAAACTAAATTAAGTTATAAATGTTTGGACACAACATTCATGATAATTAATCTGCAGGTTCCTTGTGGATGATATTCCGATAAGGGAATTTGCGAACAAGGAGAAAAAGGAGATGCCCTACCCAAAAATCCAAGCAATGGGAATCCATGGATCGTTGTGGAATGCGGATGACTGGGCTACACAAGGAGGGAGGGTGAAGACTAACTGGAGCAATGCCCCTTTTTCGCGACATTTCAGTCGATTGAGATAGATACATGTGAAGTTTCAGTGGATGGGGCATATAAGCCAGGGGTGAAATGTGGGAAATCAGGGCAGTTCTGGTGGGATAAACCAGTGGTGAAGGAGGTGAGCAAGCAAAGGAAAAAGCAACTGAAGTGGGTTCATGGCAACTTCTTGATTTATGATTACTGTCAAGATGTTGATCGATTTGCAACTGATGGGATGCCAAAAGAATGCCAAATTGGTTAGATTAATTAATATTTGTTCCGTGTTTTTTGATTTGTTTAATTTGAGTTACATATGCATTTGGATTGAAGAATTTCAAATTTCTAATAACAAATTTGTTGATGTTGTGTTTAGATTAAAGGATTTGGAATTATCGATTCCAAAGTTGTAATAACAAATTTCTCATGATTGTTTGGAAATTGTTCAATTATTATAAAGTTGAAATTCTCTGATAATTACATATTAAGTTAGTTCTTAAAGAGAAAATTATAAAAATAGGATCGTTCATTTGACAAATAAAAACCTAAATTGTTGGAGGTAACAATGTAGGACCATAATAATTAAAAATTCAAAAAAAAAAAAAAAAAAAGAAGAGAACCTTGCTTGTTTGTAGTCTCCAATCAATCTTAAGTCGAGCCCAAGAAAAATTATTGGATCAAGCCTACCTCATTGTAAAGCTCAAGTTCACAGTCAATTTGAGCCATAAATGAGTCAAGACTATTCCAGATTGGAAATAAGAAGATCTAAGGTTCGTATAGTATCTATTTCCTAAGATCCGTTAAGTGGTGAATGAGAAAAAAGGCTAAAGTTTATGGTTAATATAACAAAATAAAGGAAACAAGAGTAGGAAATATGGTTATCACACATCAAAAATAAGAAGCAAAAAGCATGCCAACTTATAATGGCCCACTTGGTTTTATTTTCAAAGTCATTTTCAGTTTCTAGACATTTTTAAAGTTTGAAAAGTTAGTTATAGATTTGATTGTGAAAATGAAAATGTGTTTAGATAATTTGTTGAAAAGTAATGATTGAACATGTTTAAAATTGAAAAGATGGTTGATTTATATTTTTTTATATTTTGAGAAGATTTATTTTAAAAAAATATATGTATATTTTATTAATTTTGAAAAGATTGTTGATATTTTATGTCAAATCAAATTTGAATTTAATTGATGTGATAATAGGATGATAGAGTAGGTTTAAAAAGAATTTGAAAATGAAAATAAAAAAAGTTTGAGTGAAGATGGAAATAAGTGATGATTTTTAATTTTTATTTTTGGATGAAAATGAAAAGAGGTCGTGAAAATAAAACCAAACAGCTTGTAGGTGTTTGGTTTGGGATGTGGGTCTGGGCCCCAAGCTGGTATCAAAGTTTGTAAGAACGCATGACATACATGCTTGTGAGTTGTATCTAAAACTTACACATGCACATCGACTGTCACTGTTGGTCTATCCAGCTCAGCTAGACTTAGGGGTAAGAGTGTAGCCATTCAATAATCTTTTTGGATCGAATTTAATTAAAATAATTACTTTATTTTATTTTATTTTATTTTAAAGTTGAATAATTATGACCCTCCAATTTTTTTTCATTCTAAGGCATACTTCCTTTTGATTAGTGTAACCTAAAGTCATATTATAACATATAAATAGGCGTATCTAAAATTCAAATTAAATTTAATAAAATAATCTTTTATTAATTTTAAAGCTAAATAATATTGACCCTTCAAATTACTTCCCTTCTGAATTACGTTTCCTTTTGATTAGTGTGACTTAGACTCTTAAAATCAAATGACAATCTATAAATAAGAGTGACTAGACCCAAACTTGACACACAAAAGGATACATGGCATTCATACATTTGAGCACTACACAAAGCATCCATAGATAAAAGGGCTTCTTTGTACTCTTATCCATGTTTATTTTACCTTCTTTTCTAGTAGCATATTTATTTTGCAGCTGAGAATTAATTTCCCATAAGGTCTAATAAAATAAGTCCATGTCAAATCAAGAATCTGCGGCACAAACTGTCTAATCAGTCTATCAATCATAGCATTGTTCAGAGTAGACAGAGAGCCAAGAACAGGAGAAGGCAAATCCTTGTACTTAGAATCTAACCTGTTTTTAACTTTTGATAGTCATTTTGCTGCCAGTGATACAGTAAGAGAAAAATTCTGCAGTGCCATAGAAATGGGATTGTCAAATTTAGCACAAATTCAAGGTGAGAATTCTTGTTTCCCACACAGATTCTAACTAAGTTCCATTCTTGATTTAAGGAAAAATTGATGCCCTTCTGTTCAAATGTCACTCTCCAATTGAATTCTAAGCCCACATGGGTTGGTGGTCAATATTCTTTGGGGGGAGTATAAATAAGAACAACCTACCTGAATAGTCATGATTCCAAGATTAAATATCAAAAAGATTCAGTGGCAGGGAATATGATGATCAATATACATATACTCTCATATATATATGGTAATATACAATGCCCAATTTTATATCAGATAAAGACAATCAAGATTCAAGAAGCAACATGATTGGCTTTTAACCTGAAGATATTAAGACAACAGCTGCAAAATCAACATTCAGACAGCATTATAGTCCTCGTTTGATCATATCCAAGAACCTCTGATCAGATTCTTGCCTCTGCAATCTCATATCGTTATTGAATTTCTTAATGAAGCCCTCAACTTGCTTGTTGAGTTCGTCGAGACTCATTGAGGGATCCCTCCTTAGGCCTCCTCTACGTGTTATCGACACTGCATCATTGAAAGTCTCTGATTTCCTCAGCTCCTTCCATTTAGGTGTTGTTGGCAGCAACTCCTCTGAGTCGAGGCGTTGAACTGTAGCAGTACTTCTTCTTGGTGGCACGTCCCATGTTTCGCTCTTTTTCAGATTTTTCTTTTTAGGCCTTCGCTTTCCTCCTCCCGTTATCGCCTTCATCGTGTCCTCTTCCTCGCTCTCTTTCTCGTCTAACTCTGAGATTGTACTTATCACTTCATCTTCCTTTTCCTTCAAGACTTCCTTCCCTTTTGTGGGCAGAGGATGAAGATTCGTTGCTGTCATGCTTTCCTTAATGGGCTCTGATAAATCTGTTTTCTTGGTTTCAGGGGCTTCATTCAAGAACAATGTTGTTCCATTAGGCCAAACATGGGGAGAATCGTCAGCATTGCTACCTTGGGACAGGGTTGGGCTAATTTTGTTACAATTATTTTTGTTTTTGAAAGTGCATTTTCTTATAACATTATCTATTATATTCTCTTTTTTTCAGATAATAATGTTATAATATATTTTATTGGAAGCTCAATTTACTAATGATCAATTTTAATCTTTGAATGTGACAAGCATTTATAATGTGAATAAATAAAGTTTTATTCAATTAATGACTTTCATTTAGTGGTTTTGGAATATATTAATTTTGTAATGTCATCATATATAGCGTGAAGTTTATTATGAATTTGACATTGGGCGTGATGATGTTATTTTGAGATTCAAGTTCCACATTATTTTGTATATTATTTATAGGGATAAAAATAGGGCAGATTGGTCTCACTTACATATGAGCTCGCCTGCCCTAGCCTATTTAAATAAAAAAAAAAATCAGATCAAAACTTAAAAAATTGTCTTTTAAATTAAATAAGCTAAGTTTAGGCATATTTAAAATCCCATAAGCCTGACAAATTGTCTCTTTTATCATTCTTTATATAATATCAAATAGTTATATTTATATTATATATTACAAGCCAATATAAAATAACTTTTATTATTTAATTAACATTTGATGAAAGTGGGTTTGTTCATTGTTAGGCTCTATATCCATATAAGTTTTATATTTGAATTTTAACTTTCATAACTATGTATTATTTATATTTTTGGTTATTGTTTATATATATATTTTCATAATTTGCATAACTTTTAGGTCTATTAAATAATTGGGCATATTAAAGTCTATTACAAGTTTGAGGCTATTAAAGATTTAAATTTATGTAATGCCTAAGCATAATTGAAGCCTTAATAAAAAATAAAATTTTAAGTGGACTTTCATGCCATATCAAAGCTTTGGAATTTATCAAAAAGACTATGTTTGGCCTTAGAATAAAGTCTATCATAGATAATAGATCATGCTTAAGCTTATTGTTTGCATAATAGGGCTGACCTATTTAAGCCAAAACCTAAACTAACTTATAGTCTATTTCCATACTTAATTATTTATTAAATATTTATTAATATTTTTGTAGTATTTATTAGATGTAGTTATGAAATAATAAGTCTTTTAATTTTTTTTCATCCACAACAAATATTTTGCAAAAGGAGAAAACACTTACTTGCTTTCTTCTTTAATAATCCCACCCAACATGGTTCGAGACCCATTTCCATATATGCAAATAATTTTTCTCAACTAAAAAATAGATTTTTAAAAGGATAAAAATTTATTCGCTTTTTTTTCCCACCCCAATATAGTTAAAGACCCACTTCCATGCATGTAAATAATTTTTTCTTTTTTAACTAGAAGCAGATATCCAAAAGGATAAAAATTTTATTTACTTTCTTCTTAAATATACCCACCATAATATGATAAAAGACCCATTTTTAATCCTAATTTATTTGCTTTCTTCTAAAAATTTATTTGCTTGCTTTTTTGACTATTTGGACAGGACGGTATATTCGTCTTTAGGGAAATTAATATTTTAATTTACCTTCATATTACTACCACATGGGGGATTCTATTGGCTACTATTACTCCACATAGGAATAATAGTAGGAATTTGTTTCCTAAAATCTCAATTGTCACATAGGAATAGGAAAATGTAAACATATGTGATGATTGATGATTGATGATTTTTCTCTCAATTCCTCCACCTCCACTATGTGTGTTTGTGTGTGAAAGAAATACTGGTGGTCCAGCTAATTTTTATAAGAAAACAAGAAAAAAAAAACTATATCCAATAGAATTATCCTTACAATAAACAACAGATTTAGTTAATCAACCTAACATATTGTAGAAATTAATACAATGATACATCAACTAAACCATACTACGTAAGAGGTGGAGAAAGCAACACCGTTGATGCATTTCGCGGCCGGAGCCGAGTTTTTGAGGTCGAAGAGGTTGAGGACATCATGACGGATGTAAAGAAGCTTAGCCAATGTAAAGATTTGTACTTTGAGCCTTGTCAAGAATGGTAGCTTGACTTGTAATTCTGTGTTCTTCTTACTATCAACCATTTTGAGGATTGTGTGGAGATGATATAGGATGGAAAGGACAGATTGATATTTTGCAAGATAAGGAACTTATATATCAATAACTTGATACAAATTGAGACAAACAAACAATGTTGTTTATCTCGACTATACTTTGTCTATATCCGCTATGCAATCACCAAAGCAAGCTGCTCAAGATTTGACCTAGCTAGTCTGTCGAGCTTTGGACATTTAGCCCATATTACAACTCATGAAGAAGACAACTAAGAAAAAGATGTTAGGTTTCAATATCAGGAACAAGAGAAACTAAGACAGCTGCCTGAAGTCTCTTTCGCATAATCTCCTCAGCAAAAATTAAGAAGTACTCTAACCAGCAACTAATCTACGGCTCCCCCAAAACTGAGTTAGTTTCTTGGTTCTCTCCTATTCATCATTTACGGGTTGGATTTCAGCTTTGCAGAGTGGGCAAAGGATCTTTCGTCGCAGCCACTGTTTGATGCAGTCAACATGGTACTCGTGTCCGCATCCAAGTATTCCGGTCGTCCTGTTTTCTTGGTAAAGATGATCTAAACACACAGTGCACATTTCAGGCTCTTGATTTCCGTCTCTGCCTCTAATTCCCTCGTTGCAGCTTCTTGTTTTCAGGTACTTGGACATACTTTCCTCAGACAGACCACCGCCTCTTTGATCAGTAGGCACATTCCGATTTATCATGGGACGTAGAATTCCTGAAATCCTGTCCCGATACGCTAAATTTTCTAGTCTTTGGAGAATTCCAAGGAATAAGATGGTCCGATCCTCTTCAGTCAAGTTGGGCCGCTCACCTCTTAGGTGCTCAATATCTTGATCAATTGCAACACATAACCTGGCTCCAATTCCATCGCCCTGGTTCTCAATTTCTGGATGCATGATTCTACACAACACCCTGGCCGAATCATCCAGGGTCCAGGCCCGGCCCAATGCAGATTCAATAGCAGAGGCGAACGTTGTTTCCTGAAGATACTCAATCACCAGGGGCCTTAATACTTCGGTATTATAATCACTGAAAATGTTGTTGAAAATATTTCGTTCCTCATCCAGACAAGCACCAGCACCAGAAACTATCTCCAGACCAGGCAAATTCTGACGAACCTTGGCAGAGTTTTCCTCTTCTCGATTAAATAAACCTGATAAAAAGCTACCCCAAGGCACAAGTAAATTTCTTATTTTAAAAAGAATTCCAAAGAATAAAATGCATTGTTGATCTTCAGCCAAGTCCCACCACAAGTCATCATGAGTACTTAGATGTTCAATGCTTTGATCAACAGCACGGCACAATATAATTTCATATTCTCGACCAGTCCCATTCCAGACAAAGGTATAACCACCGGCCCGATCATCTATTTCTTGATTCACTCTGCGGACAACCCTCATTGAGTCAAAAAAGGTCCAGGGCGAGCCCAAGATGGCCTCCGCCTGAGAGAATCGAGGGCCGGCCCAATCTTCATGCCAGTCATGAGCATTATAATCGCCGGAAAATCTGCTGATCATAGTGGGCTGCTCGTTTTCGTTCGAACTTGTCTCCTGATCAGCCGCCGGACCACCAGCATCACTACTTTCGGCAGATAAATTCGAAATCTGGACAGAGTTTTGGAGTTCCGGATTATTACCAAAGCCTGAGCTGAGGGAATTCATAATGTCTTGATTAAGCCGCGTCCATTCATCATCAGTGGTCTGGTCCGGATAAGCAGTATTGGAAGAACACTCAGGATTGAAGTCTGAGTTGAGGAAATTAATAATGTCTTTCTCCAGCTCCGCCCATTCATCAGTATCATCATTTACCTCAATCCATTCCGCATGATCAGAATGATGAATTGTACCAGCCATATTTGAGATTGAGTTCCGAGTGCTTCTTGACAGAAAATTTATGGGGTGAAATTGAGAATCAATTTGAGAAGGAATTACAAGTATTAACGAGGAGGAGAGGTGGATGTAGTCTGTTCTTGGTGGAAGGCCTCTTTTTATACTGTATATCTGGGAGATTTAGAGTGAGAAAAGGATTATCGTCGTATCAAAATTGTTGTCTTTTTTGGTATACGAATTGTAGTTGGATCAAAATTCTGTGTTTTTATTTTCCTTTTCCTATGTGGTAACTGAGATTGTAGGAAAAGAAATTCTTCCAATGATTTTCTTTAATTTACATATTTTTCATTTTTCAAATATTAACATTATAATTTATTTTGTCCAATTAAGACTATTTTTTTTTTTTAGTTATTTTTCTTTCGGTTGAATTGATGATAATGTATTGAATGGCATTGAGAAAATTGTTTCTAATTAATTTACATATATTAAAGTGTTATCACTAAATATTATCACTAAAGTATTATCATACATGATCATTAATTATTAATATTAACAATATTAAGCATAAATTTTTGTTATTATTAAATTATTATAAAGACGAAATAAGAATTTATTGTCACGATAGACATATTAGTGATAGAATAATTTTTTTTTTTTTAATTTATAGCATTAGTAATAACTTTCTTATCGTCACTTAATTTGTTATACTTTGATAATGTAATTTGGGAAGGACATGGCTTTGTTAATAAATTGGGTGCTCCGAGTTGTTTGTTGTATTAGATTCTCCTAATTCAAGAAGGACATTACAAGGGACTCACCAACTAGCTGTCGATGAATTTTCTATTTTCAAACACCTTACTATCTTTGTTTGCAATTCAAAAAAATAAAAAAGAAAAAAAAATTATGTTTACTTTATAATTTCAATATATTAAGTGGTATTGTGAAAATTGTTTCTGATTAATTTGCATGCATTAAGTGATAAATTCTTTAATTTTGTCATAATAATGACTTTCATAAGTAAAATTTTGATAAGAATTATATTTAAATTATTACTGTTAATAATTAACAATCATGTATAGTAACATAACAATAAAAAATTTATCACAAATTATGAAGAAAATTTTTATTAACCATCATCAAATTATTGCTAATCATGAATCATTAATTATTAATAGTGATAGTTTTAAATATTAATTCTTGTCATTATTAAATTTTTATCCCTCAATTTATGCTGTAGCATTTCCATTGTTATTTATACCATAATTCTTGTCTGAGTAGACTGTTCGCAGAACTTTTTTTTTTTTTTTTTTTAAATTCTCTTAACGCTTTATTTAAGCCTCTCAAAAGACTAGAAAAGTGGTATGACTTCAAAATTTGAGCATTACGATGCAGATATCCAAGTGGTAGTATTAGGTCATGTAATTGTTGTTCTTAAGAAATGGTCCGATTTGAAGCTAAACCTACGTGCTTATAATTTCATTTTTAATGAAATTCGCAAAGCAAAAAATCTAGAATTTGAGAGTTTTTACATAAAAAATATTCAATTAAAAAAAGTATTTATACTTAGATGAAGACAAATTCCTAAAGTCCAAAATTTTTGTAAACTAAATTGTTGAATATAACATTGGAAACAATGCACTATTACAAATAATCTTGCTAATAATCTCATATAATTGCGACCCATGAGAATTATGCAAAAATTAGATAAACTTTATGGTTATTTGATTTGCGAGATTAGGATGGAATTTGCAACTATCATAATTTTTAATTAAGCCTCATTTGATTTGCGACATTATACTATAAAATTATATCTCTTTCCTCATTTGCCCCCATTTCCTCATTTGAAAATTTGAAATAAAATACATAATGTTAATTCAAGATGCAAACTCACATGAACGATTATTAAACATCACCTCAGACCCACAGATATGATAAGCAAATAAAAATGGGCTCGAAGCGAACTTGTGCTTAATTTCACATCGGCCCGCACCTTAATCTTTAATATTAAATATCGTACCATGCTCTACTACTTGGTCTTATCTCACTATCTCACAAATCAAACACGGCCCCGGCTATAAGTACTAGGGGCACTACTTTTGTAAAACACACTGAAATTTTTGCAAACAGATTGACAACTCTTTCGGAGTAAAAATGGAGTCCGTTTTCTTTCTTCTAGCTAGCGCATATGATTTGGATCTTCACATGGTACCAGAGCAATACCAATCCGTCCATAAACTTGCTTGAAGCTCAAAGACCAGAAGGTGAGAAGCGGAACGCAGAATGGAAGGTGCAAGGAGATTTGGAGCATGGAATCTGCACGAGAATGAAGCCGGAAACGGTGATGGAAATCTGCTGCACTAACGATCTTCGGATCATCCAGGTATGATCCTAGTCTCTACTCCATTGAACGAGAACAATTATCTGGCCTGGAGTCAGCTCCATGAAGATTGCATTGGGAGCAAAGGTTAAGGTTTATAAATGGCAAAAGTGCAGCTAATTTATACAAATATAGTAAAAAAAATTAATTTTTACAAAACTACCGTAATTTTGAAATTTTTGTAAAATTATGGTAAGGCGTGTAGCCATGCCTTTAACTATTTTTTCCTTTTTTTTTTTATATTTTTTTATTCCAATAATTAAGAGGCGTGGCTTAATTGATGTGTGGCTTTCCCTTCAAGAGGCGTGGCCCTTTGGGAATTTTTTTTCTTTTTTTTTTTTTTTTTTGGTATTGTTTTATACATATATATATATATTTTAATTTTTTAATTTTATATTTGAATTTTTTTTCTTTGGGGAATAATATTAGGGTTGACATAGCATCATTTGTTTTATCTTTATTTTATGTAATTTAACATAGAATATTTTATCTTATATTTAAAAATTTAATTAATTGATGTTTTGAAATATTAAAAATGAGCCATAAAATATAGTATAAATTTAAATTTTTTTTATAAATGTACTATTTTATAAAATGCAAGTGATTGAAGCATGTTTTTATAAATTTACTATACTCTATATTTACTTCAATTGATGCAATATATTAACTCATGAAGAAATGCTTGTAATGTTTAAACCTTAGCCAAAATAAGCATGTAAAATCATAATATATGATTATATATTAATACATTAATCATGTATTATCATACTTTTTAATCATAAGTGATGCTTGTAATTTCAAGGTATGTTATTATTTTGGTATATGAAACTGTCAAATAATATTTTTACTTAATCGGTCCTATTTATCTATTCCACTTATAAAACCCACAATTCACATAACTTTATCATATATATATATATATATATATTTCCATTTATTGTCTTTTAGAATTAAACTCAAATGGGAGATGATTCATTTTTTTAGCGTGGATAAACATGTTTATTAAGAGAAAAAAATGGTCATTGTCAATGCCAATATATCTTGAATGAAAATAATTAATATCATGTATCGTTTTTATTTATTCTTAATTTTAAAGTCTAAATTTGCATTTCAACTATTCCGTAAGACAAAGCAGAATATTGGGGTTTAGGGTTTAGATATATTTAATTTTTATGCGTTTAATATGTAACACTCACTATTTAATTAAAAAATAATGTATGGATTTTATTCTTTAAGTATGTAAGTGAAATATAACAGATTACAACTGTATAAAATTTTTGAGATTTTCGACCAAATTTATTATTCTTGAAGTTCGATACAAAGGAAAAACATAAAACATAAAACATAACTACAAAGTTGGAAGAATCAATGTTGTCGGGCTTGGGCTTGGGCTTGACGGTGGGCTTGTTGTCTTGCATGTGCTTGGGCTTGGGTGTCGGCTTCAAAAATTTTTGATGGAAAGTAGAAGGACCAACGTTGGAATGTTGATGAGATGTAGAACCACCACAATAAATATCATGGATCCCAAAATTTGTAAAGCCATTTGTTTTGGTAGGCAAGTCAGGAATCCTTGCCTATGTGTGTGAAATTGTATGTCCATATTTGCCACTAAATTAAATGGCATATTGGTTTCCTCCCACGGGAATTTGTTGAGATGTACTTGAAGTACTGCCTAAATAATATTGCATCAAAAGTGACATGTAGGATCTATGCTCCCCTCACAATAACATGTATTGCATATTATTAGGGCGTACTGGTTCAACTTCGATGAACAACTCCACACTACTTATGCCAGCCCTCGGATCCAACAATTTTGACAAATTAATATCATTTTTCACTTGCATGATTGCTGATATGCGAGTCTCCTTATCCAAATGAAATATATGCGAGTAGTCATTTATAAATGAAATATTATTTATAAATAATAAATCTTGATTAACGTATTAATATATAATCATATACTACAGTTTCACATGCCTATTTTGGCCAAGGTTCTAACATTACAAGCATCCATTCACGAGTTAATATATTACATCAACTAAAGTAAATACAGAGTACAGTAAACTTATAGAAATATGCTTCAATCACTGTATTTTATAAAATAGTATATTTATAAAAAAAAATTAAAATTTATACTACATTTTTATGGTCACATTTTTAATATTTAAAAAAATTAATTAATTAAATTTTAAACATAAAATAAAATATCTATATTAAATTACATAAAATAATATTAGGGCTAATGTCAGCCCTAATATTATTCCTAAAAGCAAAAAAATTCAAACATAAAAAAAGGAATTAAAAAAAAAAAGAAATTCCTAAAGAGGCGTGGCCTTCAATGCAATTGTGTTGCAGCAATTACGAATTTAGAGGCGTGGCCCCAAGCCACGCCTCTTAATTATGTTATTAAAAAAAAATGAAATGATAGCTAAAGGTGTGTAGCCACGCCTTACCATACTTTTATAAACTTTCAAGAATCAAGGTAATTTTGCAAATATCATTTTTTTTCACAATATTTTTATAAATTAGCCCAAAATAATAACATACCTTGAAATTACAAGCATCACTTATGATTAAAAAGTATGATAATACTTGATTAATGTACTAATATATATATATATATAATCATCTACTGTAGTTTTACATACTTATTTTGGCCAAGGTTCAAACATTACAAGCATCCCTTCACGAGTTAACATATCGCATCAACTGAAGTAAATATAGAGTATAGTAAATTTATAAAAACATGCTTCAATCACTTGCATTTTATAAAATAGAACATTTATAAAAAAAATTAAAATTTATACTATATTTTATGGCTCATTTTTAATATTTCAAAACATCAATTAATTAAATTTTTAAATATAAGATAAAATATTCTATATTAAATTACATAAAATAAAGATAAAACAAATGATGCTATGTCAACCCTAATATTATTCCCAAAAGAAAAAAAATTCAAATATAAAATTAAAAAATTAAAAATATATATATAAAAACAATACAGAAAAAAAAAAGAAAAAAAAATTTCCCAAAGAGGCGTGCAGCCACGCCTCTTTAACGGAAAGGCACACATCAATTAAGAGAGGCCACACCTCTTAATTATTCGAATAAAAAAAAAAAAGAAAAAGATAGTTAAAGGCGTGGCTGCAAGCCATGCCTTACCACGATCTTACAAATTTTTTAAAACTACAGTAGTTTTATAAAAAATAATTTTTTTCACTATATTTGTATAAATTAGCCCAAGAAGATATTGAACAGTCGAGTAGGGTGGACTGTATGGTACAATCCTGGATTCTGAATTCTATTTCGAAAGACATAGTTGATGCATTTCTGTTTACTACCTCTGCTAAAGAGTTGTGGCATACAGGCATTAGAAGAGAGGTTCGGCAAATGTAATGCTCCGTTGGTTGTATCAATTGGAAAGGGAAATTAGCTCGATCACACAAGGGAATCAGCCGGTAGCTCAGTACTATACTGAGCTCAAGAAATTATGGGATGAACTGCAGTGCCTGAAGCCTATACCGCAGCCAAACAAGTAGCCGAGTACAATTCATGATCCAGTTCCTGATGGGTTTGAACGCTGGATATGATCATATACGGAACCAGATGCTTGTCATGAATTACTAGAGCAAAAGGACTGCCAAGCATAAGTAAAAAAATAAACTTAAATAAATTCTTGAATTAAGTCTTTTAACTGCAGAATCCCGGCTTGCTTTTCTCCTAAAACAAAACTCGACAATAACACAACTTGCAGAAAGAGAAATCCAATGATGAAAAGGATATGGTATAGTCTTACACCTGCTATGCTCTGATCGTGTAAAGCCAAGAAATAACGTATTTCAGGTATTTTCGTAATTGGAGAAATGTCCTCTATATGAACATTCATAAAATTATTTGATTTGAGTCATTCGGGCTGGCATCATCTGGCATGACAATTTCTTTTTGTTTTGATTTCCAAAGTGGCCCCCATAGTTTCTGGATCTCATCGTCTGAATTATATTATCACCTCCACAATTTTTTTCTTTCAAAAGACAAAACAGTACTCACATAAAAGATGAATGAAATGTAGAAAATGCCAACGAAGATGGCTCAAAAGACACTCGTGATTCTGATGTGGAATACAAACACAATCAACACGAAACTTCATGGATCTAATACTAATGAATCAAACAAACATTATTTTCAACCTTTGATGACCAGTGCATTTCTCAATGCAGAAGTATCTCCTTGAGACCAATAATTGGAATATATATAACAAACACATAAACCACATCCCTATTGTATTCGGGAAGAAAAAATTTACTGTCTTTCGAATTCTTATAAAATACTTGGAAGCACCAGAACTCTCATTTTCTTGTTCACATTTTTTCTGCATCAGCAGATTCAGAACTTAGTGAGCATGTGCATGTGTTCGCGATATTGGTGTGTTTCTTAATCCCATCATTTCTCTCTAGGAACCTGCCTGGATGTATTTTCACCCTGAGATATACAAATTGTCAGCGCAGCCATCGGGTGTTGTCTATGACCTCTTGGAGATTGGGACACTTGCCTCGTCGTTTTGCCCTCTTGTTTGTCTTTATTCAAAATGTGAGGTATTGCATTGGTTGAATCAGCAGCTTTTCCTCCAAAAGGTGGATGGCAATCAGAATGTAATTCTGCCTATTCATACTCCAACTCCTTCCTATGCAGGCAATCATTGGACTTTTTCTCAACATTTCTGTTGTTCAGTTCATTACTTTTCGGCAATCCATCATCCTGCTCCAAATTATTTTGCTTTACCCTAAATGATCTGTGAGACTCTGTGGTTGATTCTTTTCGAGTTCCCAAGCAAATAAAGGTTGCCAAGTCCTTTCTTGCCAAGGAGGTCCTCTTCTTAATCTCCATGCACTTTGAGGTTGCTTGAGAATATGCACAAAACGGGCAGTAAAATTCCCCCCTTGAGTCGAAGTTTGCATCTGAACCCAAACAGCTCTCATGAATCACTAAAGGGCAGGAAATAGAACTACAAACCTGTAATTTTCCATCCTTGTTACATTTCACACAAAGATTTAGCTCTCTCCAATCAGTTGTTGCCAAAGAATCTTGGCTGTATGTGCACTCAGAGCTCAAAAATGTTTTCTTCTTTGTATCAATATTAGTCCTCGCATCATGATACCCATCGCTATCGCTAGAAACGTAAACACCTTCTTCTGCTTCACTGACATTTGGGACATTTCTTAGAATATTTTGCTTGCATTTATCCGTGTCTTCATTAGTTGCTATGAGCCCATGTAAACCTTTCTTGTCACCTTCTGCATTCTCAGCCTCATGATTTTGACCCTGTTCCCCATCAATTTTTCCATTCGGCACTTCAGTGCCACAATGAGGAGCCTGCTTTTCATGAGGCAAAACATCATCGTGACTCACAAGCCCCTTTGATAAAGTACACTTGTTATTACCATCTCCAGGAGGTCCATTTTGCCCCATGACCCCTGCACGAGTTTTTTTTAGGGTACCTTTCTTCTTCACCCTGTTGTCCAGTTCTTTTACATGTATCTGCTAGCAGATTTTGATCTCTCCAATTACTTGTAGCCAAGGGATCTTGGCTGTAGGCACACTGACAACTCATAGAAGCATTATTCTTTCTAGCAATATCAGTCCTGTCATCATTGTTCGCATCACTATCACTAGAAATATCAACATCTTCCACCTCATCAGAATTTGAGAAAATTCTTTGAATATTTGGTTCAAATTTATCCTCAGCTTCATTAGTTGTTTTAAGATCACAAAAACCTTCATTCTCAGCTTTTGCTTCCTCAATGTCATTGTCTTGCTCCTGTTCCTCCTCAGACTTGTTATTTAGTTCAGTTTCACAAGGACGAACCTGCTTTTCATGAGACAAAACTTCATCAGAACAAAGAAACCCCTTTGGTGAAATACGCTCACTATTAACATCCTTAGAAGGTCCAATTAGCTCCACACCGCCAACATGACTTTTTCTTCCCAAGCTGCACCTCTCTCCTTCATTCGTTTGCATAGATGCTGGAGATGTATTTGCTAATTGTCTATCTACACCAGAAGATGTTAATTTCCTACCTACATATTGTTCACGGCAAACGATATCATGCTTATTCTTCTTGATGAATTTTAGAGGGGTTTCACAGCCATTCTCTGATAGGATCTGAGTTTTGGATGACTTTTCTCCTGAATCTTCACTAGTAAATCTTCTCTTCCTGTTAACTCTTTCTAAGTTTTCATCAGGAAAATCCCTGTTCAAGAAGTTACTATCATTTGTATCACTTCCTTCAACTGTAGGTGTAGTGCCGTTGCAGTTACCATCATCCTCAGGGGATACATGCTCAGGTTGATTTCCAACAGGGGGTTATTTATAAAAATATAGTAAAAAAATTGCAATTTTATAAAACTACCGCAATTTGAAAAAATTTGCAAAACTGCAGAATTTTTTTTTTTTTATAAATAAAATAGAGGCGTGGCCTCAGGCATGGCAAAATTTCAATGGCGTTGCTGGCAGTAAAGGGGTGTTAGAAAGTGAAGAGGCGTGGCCCTCTTCCATGCTATTTTTTTTTTTTTAACTGAAAATGGAAGAGACGTGGCCTGTTGCATGCAAATCTTTTTTTTTTTTTGTTTAATTGAAAATTGAAGAGGCGAGGCCACGCCTCTTGCATGCAATTTTTTTTTTTAAATTAAAAATTGAATAGGCGTGGCCTCTCCTGCATGTAAATTATTTTTTTTTAATTAAAAATTGAAGAGTCGTGGCCTTGCATGCAATTTTTTTTTCACTTTTTTTAATTAAAAAGTGAAGAGGCATGGCCTTAGCTGAATTTTTTTTTTTTTTTTTTTTTGTAAAACATCCGCAAAGGCATGTCACGCCTTTTGCATGGCAAAAATATGTTTTAAGATACAGTCAAGAATTGTATATATACAGTAGTATATGATATAAGCTCTATTAATACATATTTTAAGAAATATCATACATTTTAATCATAATTGATGCGTATAATTTGAAGATATGTTATTATCATGGCATATAAAAATATTACATAATATTTTTACCAATTCGATCCTATTTATGTATTCCACTTATAAAACCCACCATTCACATTACTTTATCATTTATTTATTTTTTTAATATTTAAAAAATGAACTCAAATGAGAGATGATCCATTTTTGTAGCGTGGATATACATGGTTATTGAATAAAAAAATGGTCATTGTCAATGCCAATGTATCTTGCATGACAATGATTAATATCATGTAGTATTTTGCTTTGTTTCTTAACTTTGAATTTCAAATTTGATTTCAACTACCTAAGACAGAGCTAGAATATTGACTTATAATACTATATATATTTAATTTTTGCAAGTCTAATATGTAACACTCACTATTTATTTTTTAAGTATGTTAGTGAAATATGACATAGATCAGAACTGTCTAAAATTTTTGAAAATTTCAACCAAATTTATTGTTGATAAAGTCTAATACAATGAAAAAATATAGAATATAAAATATAATTACAAAGTTGGAAGAATTAAGGATGTCGGGCTTGCGCTTGGGTTTGGGCCTCAGGCCACACCTCTTGACTTTTTAATTTAAAAAAAAAAAAAATTCATGGAAGAGGCGTGGCCTCTCTTCCATGGAATTTTTTTTCTCTTCCGGGCTGTGCCATGCCAAAGGCATGGCCTCATGCGTGGTTTATATAAAAAAAAAAAAATCAGCAACAGAAAGGCGTTGCCCCAGGCCACGCTTCACCATAATTTTGTTAATTTTTCATTTTGCAGTAGTTTTATAAAATTCAAATTTTTTTACTATATTTTTATAAATAAGCCTCCAACAGGCAAACCACTTTGTTCTTTCAAAGATGCAAGAAAAGAATGGGATCCTCTAAGAATTGCATCCTTCAGCTGTTTTAGAAAAACAGCAAGGAAAATTAGGAAAAGCAAAGGTGAGGTGAACATCTTTTTGGTATTCTTGTTACTTAAATGCATTACATAAAGGTGAAAGAGCTTCGTTCACCTGTTGTAGAGCATGTTTAGAAAAACTAGATCTTTTATGCTCTATGAAGGGCTGAAGATCCCACTTCCACATCTTTGGTCCAGCTGGTTTTAGATGTGATGGAGACATCTGTCAATAGTTGCGTAAAGTATCAGTATTAGCGCTTCTCTGTGGATATAATGTTGTTGGCATATTGGCTTGCTTAATAACATAAATTTAAAAACTAAAAAAGGTGAAGTACCTCAGCCAATACTTGTCGAAGAATATCTTCACACGATTGGATGGATCTAATCTAATTTTTTGACTTGAGGTGGAAGATACAGGATTAGCACGAGCTTCTTTAACCAAAAAACTCTCTAAAATTCTCAAGGACACAAATTTCCTTGCATTTCTACCAAGATCATCAGATATTTCTGGCATCTTCTCAAGCAAATCTATGACCATGAATATAAAACTTTTAATTCTCTCGACAATAGATGAACAAAACCATTAATAGAATTTCCCATCAGAAAATGAAAACCACCGCCATATTTACCTAGTAAAAGAGATATATCTACTTGATTAGAACGTGCTAGCGTCTCCATGACCCAGATCCATGGAAGAGGTGATGTACTTAAAAATTGAAATTTTTAATTGTATAAGTGTTTCACAAATTATTGTTTGCATTGGTTAAACTTTGTATGTTATAGTATAAAGAAAACAAGTATCTCTTCCCAATATAAGAGTAATAAATAATGGAATAAACTATCAATAAGATATAAACTTATTTATTATTCTTCAATAATGATTGCACTATTTGCAAAAGTCACCTGGCTGGATAAATCTAGTCTTTTGGATTGCATTATTGGATATTTTGGTATCTTTTTCTAAATGCTTAGGTAACATCTTATATCACCTATTGGGAAAAGAAATGGATATTGTAGTAGGTTACAATATTCATAATAACGTATTATTCTATATATGTTTATGATCTCAATGTGCATGGAATCTTGTACCATTGATATATTATGATTATTTCTTTCCACCAAAATTGCCGCAACTTGATAAACATTTGGATAATTGTAAAGTAAATTAGTCTAATGATATTTTTTAAAAATATAGAGCTGAGTATCATTCATTGAAAGATAATGATTCACTACAAACAAAGGGGGGTTTTAGTGACCAAATTTTCAGTCACTAATTAGTGACTGATTAATGATCGATTTAAAAATAATTTATTTAAAAAAAAATAGTGACCATTTGGTGACCGATTAATGACCACATCAATGACCTCTTGCTTCAGTCATGAATTTGGTCATTAATTAGTGATTGAATTCTATTTCGGTCACTAAATTGGTCACTGATTAAGGATTAAATTTTTATCGGTCACTAATTTTAGTGACCGCTAATTGAGGACACTAATTTGGTCATTAATTAGTGACCTATAATTTTTCGGTCAATAATCCCATCACTATTTTATGACCAAATTTTTTTGGGTGTCCATAATTCATTGATTAACTATAATGATCATAATTTTCGATTAATACTTTGTCATAAGTATAATATTATATTTTTCAACATAATTTTATAATGTAAAGTATAAAATTTATGTAAAGGGAAGGAGTAGAGTGACATGTCTTGCTCAAGCTAAAATTATAACACTAGTTTGTATTCAATATAATTTAAAAATACAATTTAGTATTTAAAAATAGAACAATATTAGTTACAATTTATGTGTAGAAATAATGCATGAAATTTAATCTGATAATACATGAATCATATTCATATAAAATATTGTCTCATTTACATCATCAATCATATTATATCAATAAAATTTTAAATTTTTTAGGTGATATATTTATAATATTTATAAAAAAATTAATATCTAAACTATAGTTAAAATTAAATAAAATAATATATAAAAATATTAAGAACATAAATATGAATTTCAAACCATACATTAAATTAGTGAATAATTAAATGTTGAATTTAAAGTTTTAAAAAATTTATCATTTAAAATATAAATTATTATGACTAAATAAGAGTTTAAAGTTTAAATATAAAATTAGTATTATAAAAATAAAATATTAAAAGTAAAAGATAAAATAAACCTAAGTTCAAATTGCATTTACCCCTGTCTCTTCTTACAGCAGTCGCGGTGCCCTTCCCCTTCTTCCTTTCTAGGTAATTTTTTTTTTCTTTCTTTTACTTGTTGAATCTCCGGCGCATGCCCGCTGCAGAGGCCAGCAGGCCTTCGCCTCCGCAACAGCTAGTACCGGGAAACTAGCTGCTCTCGACTCGCGAGCGCCAAGAGCAACAGCTGGCCTCACGAGACCAGCAGCAACCAGCAGATCCACTGCTGCTGCTAGAGGTCTCGCCACTGGGAAGCCATCTGCTGTTGACCTTCGGTCTCAATGGAGGCCAACAACAGCTAGCCTGGTCGGTGGCCTCCCACTTCCGGCGGGGAGGCACCAACATTTTTTTTCTTTTTTTTTTTGAATAGTTATATAATACTTTTATTTAATTGTGCAGGTGTGGAGATTGGAATTTTTCATATTTTTGGCATTGGTATGGCTTTTAAAGGTAATTATTTCTTGTTTTTCTTTTTGGATTTTGTTTGCTTTATAGTTTGTATTATGTGATTTGCAAGTTTATTTTAGCTTATTTTGATGTTTGAAGCAAATCGAGTGTTTTCCCCCTTGAATTTTTGAGGTTAAAAATTGCTTTGGGCGTTTGTATAGTTCATCTTAGTAATTACTTTTGCTTTGATTTTCGCTCTGTTACTTTTTAGTTTGTCATGTGATTTTTATTTTTATTTTTTTTAATTTCTAGTGTTAGATGTAGTTCTATGGTAGATATGAGGCCTCATTTTGAATTTTGAGATGTATTCTATTTTTGGAAGTTAGTACTTTAACTCTTTGTTGGATGATTAAGTGTAGCTCTCTGTCTGATCTTTAAATGCTTACAAACAGATTTGCTTTTTATGCATTCATGTAGACACCATAGCATTTGGGTTTGATGTTCCATTTTAGGATAATCTGACATGCAACGATTGTCTGCTTCTTAATTTGTTAAACTCCTTCAATTGCATGATTTTGTGAACAATTTCTTTCTTTTTTGGACATATGCGATTGTAATTGTGTTACTCTCTGTATATATAACTTTTAGAGGCACGTGAATTGGGGAATGTTTTGCATGAAAATCAGCTTGGTTATCTCAGAAATTTAATTGGGGGTTGTGGTCTATAGATTTATGCGGATTTGAGCTCAGATCATTATTAAATCATTAATTGCAAATGAACAGAGTTGTCTTATGTTTATGTATTTTCGTATGTTTCATGCGGGTAAAGTGAATTTAAAAGAGTTGTCTTATCAGTTATGGGGAAAAAAAATCAGATTTTTGACATTATGGGGCTGTGGAATTCTTTTAGAAACTTTAGCATGCAGATAGTGTATAACTTTATATTTGAAAGAGCAAAATCGTAATGACCTTTAACCGCCACATATAGCAAATTGTGGCGCTTCTATTATTAGTTTTTTGCCATTTAAAGGAAGGAAAAGTGAATGCATTGGTATCTTAGAAAGTAATTTATTCAAACGATGGATACTTTTGCAAGTTATTTGTAGAAATTAAGTAAAGACTAAGAGTGTATTTCCGCCATGATCTTGTACTTTTCATATAATAATTAGGAGTCAAATGATTATTATGTTGATATGAGTTTTGTAAACCAAATAATAATGAAGCCCTCCTGGGCTTTGCATGGGTAATCATAATATAGTATAAATATATATACAAGTTTATAGTCTTTTAATTTAGACCTAATGGTCCTAGTATTGGTGGAACTCACTTGTTTTGCTTTAGGGGGATAAAAAAAAAAAAACTTCTATAGAATAACACCTTATTACACTATAACTGTTAATAAAAATCTTAAATTTTTTTTTTTTTTTTTGGTTTCTTTTGAATCATTTTGACATTCTTATATTTCCAGCATGTTTTAGCCACACTTTTACTATTATTTTTCGTTTCAAATAAATTTCCATGTTATATATTTATTATATATAAATACATATTGTTGTTATTATTAGTTTTTCCCAAGAAATCAAAGAAACTTATTTTTGGAACAAAATTAGCAATAATACTGAGTTTATTTCTTTTATCATTATTCCAATTTTTAGGTTGTGATGTTTATTTTGATCAATTTTGATGCACCACTTGGACATAACTGCCTTGAAATTCAAACTAGACTAACACAAAATCAATAAATGAAATCTGGTAATTTCATTCATTAGGTGTACCTATGAGTAGAATTAGACCATATATAAATTAAAAAGTATTTAACAAATTCTTATTGGTTTCAAATATCCAACACAAATGATTTCTTAAGACTCATTTTCGCTAAAAAGTGTCCCTTTTTTTTTTTCATTCTCATACTTATAACTATCGTTTTTAATCTAAATACTAGTACTTTAAAAATAATTAAAACCCACCTAAATATTATTATTTTCATCACTATCGCATAATATATTAAATAATAAATTTTTGTTTTATGTTAATTTTAATTCACTAACTAATTGAAAAGTATTTTTCTATCTTTCTAAGATAACGAGACACACTCTAAATAATTTCTTATTCAATCTAATTTAGTTGATAAGACATAAAGAAGTTTGTGAAGGGCTTCATTGTTATTAGGGTTTTGCCATTCAAAGGTAGGAAAAGTGAATGCATTGCCATCTTTTGTGTGGTTAAAGCATATTATTTGGATATGTTGGATTAAATAGTATTGTTGAATGTGAAGGTACACGTGGTTCAACAACTTGTCAAGGTCCTTTTGAATTATTGGAACTGTAAATTTGTCCTGTGCGAAATTTCTATCAATTACATAACTGATAACATGAAATCCAATGATATAGTTATTATTTTGATGCGCATGTCTTTTATTTGTAGTTGGCACAAGTGGCATCCTTGGCAATAGTACACTTGGCTTTTTACTAATCAAGGTGACTAATGTTTCTTCTTTCTCATAGCTATGTTTATTATCTCTAGTTGTCTTATTATTATTTTTTTTTTAATAACTGAAGGACTTTCATTTGGCTTTTCGAATGATAGTTTAAGCTTTTTGAATGATAGTTTAATGGTTTAAAATTGCAGAAAACATGTTCTAATGATCAGAATTAGATGTGGCAATGCATGGAAAAGTTGAATGCAATGCATGGTGGTGGTTCGAATGACAATAATGGAGGAGACAATGAGAGTTAGTTTAATCAATGAATGTTTATTTTTGTGCTATGTACTATTATTGATATTGGAGCTTATGTTTGGATCAGTTGGATTAAGTGGATGATTTGGATTATGGTTGTATGAATTGCTATTTTTATGTTTATGAATTGGTGTTATGGATTGTATTTTTAGAGTTATAAATTGATGATGGGTTATGATTGTAAAATATTCATAATATATTGTTGTGAAATGGTATTTATATTAATAAAATAAATTATTTTTTGTGCAAACAAAATTTTGTGACCGAAACTCGGTCGGTCACTAATTAGTGACTGAATTATGATTGAAATTCGGTCATTAATTTGTGACTCATATTGTGATTGAAAAGGCTACTAATTAGTGACCGAATATTGATATTTTGTGACTAAACTCGGTCACTAATTAGTGATCGATTAGTAATCAGTCACTAATTAGTGACCAAATTTTAATATTTTGTGATCGAATTTTGATCACTAATTAGTGACCGATTAGTAATCAGTCACTAATTAGTGACCCAATTTAACCACTCAATGTATTGCCTTGCAAAAAATTAGTGACCAATGATAGTTTCGGTCACTAATTGAAATTAGTGACAAGGGTTTTAGTGACCACGCTTGTCGGTCACTAATTCAATCACTAATAACATCAGTGATCAATTTTTGCTGAATTAGTGACTGATTTTTCAGTCACTAAAACCCTATTTTTTAGTAGTGATTTAACCTTCTAAAGATTTTTGCATATGAATTTATATCCAAATTTTTTTTAAGTTTTCTCATAATTGCTTATGTTAAACATGATTGTTTTAGTATTTTCTATTTTCAAGCTCATTGTCTTTCTAGGTAAAATACATCTGAACATTGCCATACTTATTTTTGTTTGGAAATTAACCTTGAAGGACCATAATAACCATACCTTGTGTTTGAAAAGTATAACTCCACCCTTGTAGATGCAAGTTTTCTTCTAATTGTAGACTAAATAAAGTAAAAGAGAATATACAGTTTAAAACTCAAATATCTTTTACAAAGTTCGTAACCTCTCCTAATAGAGAAATAAACAACTAATGCAATTCATTTGCCATTTAAAGCAAAGCAAGTCTAATTTTTTTTCATTGCCACAATGTGCAAGGCTTTTTTAAATCTTACAGCATCGCAATAGATGTAATTAAGTACCTTATTCAGTTCATGTGTCTTCAAGCACACAAGATCATAAATTCTCAAGTTGAATCAAAATATGAGATTAAAATTTAAAATTTTAGCATATGAAATATTTTTTGCATATATGATATTTATTGAAAAATCATAGAGTACATATTTATTGAAAAATTGCTAACATTTGATTGAAAAGAAATCATTTATGTTCTTAGAAGCTATAAAGTGGTGAATATTGACAATTGAATTTTTTATGAATTAACTCTTTTCATTCAAAAATATGTTGAAATAGAGGTCGTAACTTATTAATTTTTATATTTTTTGTCCTTCAGTGATTTAATTGACTTTCTCATTTTCTTGGACTCTTTAATTTTATGTATATATGCATGTCTCTATATAGTATTTAGTGCGGCATGTTTCCTCTTCATCTTTTTTTTTGTTTTTATTGTCAAAATAAATATGCTATAATAATATTAATTATTATTAGAAAATCATGTCCATGTATCTAAAAATAGAGGTGAAATGTTTATAAATAGCCATATACGATCATTTTTTAAATATATATCAGAATATCCTATATTAAATCAACTAAACATGAAGTTGATTCAAGATAGAAGTTTATTGATTCATTACTATTTTAAGAACCCTTTACTAAAAATTGGATCAACGAAAACATGTTAATTGAATAATGACTAAAAGAAAATATATCTTAACAACTTAATATTTAGAAAACATGATTTATATGTATCTTTTACAATATAATAACTAATAGTAGCCAACTATTAAATTCTTTCATTTTTGGGTGATTTTTGAAGAAGCTTTTATTTTTCAATTTATTCTCTATCATTCTCAATGAATTAAATTTTGCTAGCTGTTATTCCATAATATTAATTTAATTTTTATTTTTATTTTTTGCTAATTGAAAAGTCCTTTTGATTTTTTAAACAATAATTTCAATTGCATTTTATGAATTAAAGCTAAAAATATGATTCAGGTGATTTATAAATTGATTTCCTCTAAATTTAGAGAGATAAATAAAACTTATATTGCTTATTTCATCTTAGTTTTTAATAGATCACTTTTTTTAATTTAAAATTTAAAAAAAGAAAAATACTTTCTCATGTGTTCAATTTATTTATTATGATTATGTTCTCACTTTCGTCTCTTCTTAGTTAAGCCAAAATAGAGAAAGTTAATTTCTAATCAATTTTAAACATTTGAGTACCATTGTGTAAAATAAAATTATTGTGGTATTTATAACTTTTCTTTTTGTTAAAAAAATGTAAAAATTGTTTCCTTAAAAGTTTGGTAGTTTGTTCATAAATCTGTAAGAGTTGGATTATGAATTAAGTTGGCAATTAATATAATATATACCTAACTTCTTATATGAAATTCATTGTTTGAAATAAATATTTGTACTTTATTAATTATTTAATGTTTAGCATATAAAAACTAAGGATTTTCGACTGTTGGATACTATGTACTTAGTGGGATATATATCGTATCTAAGAAGTATATATTTGCAGGGTATGGACAGCGATATATGGGCTAATGTGATATTTATCCAATAAAATGTATTTATTGATATTCTATTTTATATTGTTGATGGAAAATATTTCACTATGTTAGATTAGTGTTATTATTAAAATCAAACAAATATTTATTAAACTTAGTAGTTTGAATTACATAACTATCAATCCAACAATATATACTTTTTTGAAAAAAATTCAAATCTTAAGTAAATATTATCAAGTCGAGTCATTATAAAATAAGTGAATTCTACTTATTATGTTGTTGATGTATACTTTAACGATATTTATCATATGATTAGCTAGACCATGCAAAACTTGGTCTTGACAAGGTCTTCCTCATCCTTCATCATGCTTGACACTACAAATAAAAAATTTAATTTGATCATTCAAAAGGTTATTTGACAAAAATAAATCATATATATATATATATATATTATTCTCCTTTTAAAAATAATTACTGAAAGTTTGTAATGCCACATTATTATTTTAATTGAAAAAATAATTTATTTAAAAAGGCTATTTAAAGAAATAAAATGTTAGTTGATTCTTTTTTATGACTTCTAATAGAGCTATCAACTATATATATATATATATATATTCCTTTTTCTTTTGACTATTATTTATCTTTTAACTTAAATAAGTAAGATTAAAATATTTTATCGAATTTATGATACAACATGAAAGCACATTTTGCTATGTGCACATCATTAGATGTAAAAATTTAACCAAAATATAATTCAGAAATATATTTAAATTCACAAATAAATGAAAATATATAAAAAGTACATAAACTTAGTTTATTCTTTTCATTATTATATCAAATATAATATTACATGTATATAATAAATATTTTTCTCCTTTTATTTTTAGAAAGAACCCATCTTTTTACGAATGCATTCATGAAATATCATTCTCTTTTCCTCATTAATTAAGCAGGTAATTGTAAGACTTAATTTATTCTTTTTTATTCAATAATCTATTCTTGCTCTTTCTCATATTCATTGTACTATTATATTTGAATTGAGCAGATATTTTAATAAATATAAAAAAAAATTCTTCTCTTATTTTTGAGGGAGAGTGCAGAATGAATATTTATACAAATGTATTTATCAAGTATCTTCCTCATTAATTAATTTCAATTTAGTTATTATTTTTGATGAGTCTAATTAGAATAAAATTAATCTAGTCATAGTTTATCATTAAACCATATGTATTGAACGTGCTAGAAATAGTCTCATTAGATGGGATATAATTTAACTACTATTTTCTATGAATTCAATTAAATATGTTGGCAGAAGGATAAATTTTAATATGTACATGTAATTACATTTGTTAAGTAGGAAATTTTGATTTAATTAATTTTATATAATTATTATTTTCTATATGCCTAATTAAAAATACACTTAATTTGAATAAATTTAATAAATACAATGTACACATATACATTTCATATATATATATATATATATTTAAGTGGAAAACTTATTTTGATTCATTATAGTTATTATTTTTTGTGAGTGTAATATCAATGGGAAAGAGTTTGTTTTTAATTTGTTCTTTTTAGTGAATGGTGAGTGCATTGTTGTACAATGATGTTAATCAACAACGAAGCAAATCATTTGTTAGAGACTACATATGATGCTGATATGATGTTAATAAATAAAACCAACTTTTTTCTGTTGTGCTATTGGTTTTTAGTCAATTGCATGTATTGTTACATTATAAATATATCAAGAAATTAAATCCCAATAAACAATCGATTCCAGTGAATAATCTAAAATGAAGTATAAAATTACCACAAATAGGTGGAATCAGAACCAAAATTCCTCACCTATAGAATGTTGGACATTAGCTTTTTTATTTTTTTAAGTCAAGAATTGTTAAATATAAATGCAGAATTTTGAAGTTTCAATATAATAATTTATTATTACTACACTTTGTTTTGAAACTTGTAATTAGACAATGACGTGTTGGGCCAACCACTGCATCAATTTTACGCTTTTTGCATCAACTTCAAAATTTATTAGTGATGAGGACCTAATGGCTGGATACATGCTACACAATATTGTATGTGAGATGAACGAAATAGGCAACCTATATTCATTCTACATTCAACTTCTGTGAATATTTTAATTAATTGGTGCTAAGCCTTACATGCCATATTTTCACATGCTAATCTATCTATATTTATATCTAGGTTAGTTACACTTACTATCTAAAAGAATTAAGACTATGTTTGGTTTCATTTTCAAACACATGATAAGTAGAAAATTTATTTAATTATTTTAATGTAATTATTATTTTTTATAATTCTAATAAAAATATATTTAATTTATAATAAATATAATAAATACAATGATATACATTTGATGTATATAAATTACTTAAAATGAAAGATTTGATGTATTTAATCATAATTATTATTTTCTATGAGTTTAAATACAATGTATATACATTTGATATATATACATTATTAAATACAATGTATATACATGAATATAATTAAAAATAAATTTAATTTAATTATAATTACCATTAAACTATGTGTATTAAATGTGGTAATATTATTAAAGAGGGATATTTTTGTCTTCACATAAAAGGAAGAAACCAATGTAATCATTTATACTTTTATAGGTACTCGAAAGGTGCACGTGTGTTGCACGTGGCTTGTTAATTTTTATATTTAATTGATATACAAAATGTTACTTAAGTAATTCATATTCTTGCATCTTGAAAATTCCATAGTTCTAGTAGCATAATACAATTGAAAAGTTAAACTGATAAAAGTATATAAATCTATACTTTGTCAGGTCGTAGTGTTCTTAGTCATCAACTTGAATGAAAACCTTAAAAAAAATTATGAAGGAAATATATTAAACTCTAAATAAGTTTAAAATCAAGAATCTAGTAAAATTAATATGTTAGCTATCATTTATTAAATTAAATGAAAAATATGTAAGAAGTAAGTATATATATTGAAGTATCAAATGTAATAAGGAATTTAGTAGTAAATGAAAGAATTGTGTAAAAGTTTTGTGTCGACTTACATTTGGATGTTTGAGTGTTGTGGAATTGCCATTTCTTCTTCCATATTGCCGTGTCTATGTGATGTGTATCGTAATAAAAAATATATTATTAGTTTTTTTTATAGTAATATATAATATGCTGCTTAAAAAATAAATAATGTTAGTACTTGCATTTAAAACTTCTTTGTAGACAACATTTTTTGTGCACATTTTCCCTCTAGCATTGGTAATATCTGGTTTGATCAAGACTTTTGTTGTAGATAGTGATGTTCCTCTAGAAAGAGCTATATATAATTGGCCATGAGAGAAGATCGATTGTGGCAAATATACTCCTACATTTGCAATTGTTTGGCCTTATGCTTTATTAATTGTCATGGCAAAGCAAACTGGGAATTGCTTACGCTTGAATTTTAATGGATAACTTTCATTTTCAACTAGCAAAAGTGGTATTCTAGGTATAAATACATGTTTGCTGCTGTGTTGACCAAATACAATATCTGCATCAAGTATGTTATTCTTGAAATCTCTACATACCATTCTTTTATCATTATATAATCCATTTGATGGATCCAAATTCCTCAAAAGGATAATTGGGCAATTTTTTTCAGTACCAACTTGCATGGAGGCAAACCATTTGGAGTCAAAGAGTTAAGAAATTCCTCTTCATCTCGACTTGTCATGTAATAGGCTAAATCAACATTCTTTCTCAAACTTGGGAAATTTTCACCAATAATTTGTTCTATGGAGGTTTCTTCATTGTCATACTTGCTGATCATCTCTTCAGGAATATTGATGTTTCCTTCAGCATCAGTTGGTTCCTTCCCCTTTTCCAGCTCTAAGTAAGAATTTGCTGAATCTACTGTCATTTATTGTTCTCATATTTCTTGACAAAGTAATTTTTGTCATTTTACTCCATAGTTTTGATTTCACCAAGCTTGCAGAAATTGTTTGATGAATTGTAGCCCTTAGAACAACTGGTAACTTTTTGTCTAAAGTCTCCACCAAACACTATCACTTTTCCACCAAAATACTCATTGTTTTCTATTATGTCTTTAAGACAATCATCAACATTCTCAATTGCCCATCTCTTAGCCATGGGAGCTTCATCCCATATTAACAATTTTGCTTGACGCAATAGCTTTTCAACTCTACTTTGTTTGGATATAGTGCACTTACTTGACTCATTTGTATCTATTGGTATTTTGAAACGTGAATGTGCTATTCATCCTCCTTGCATTATTACAATTGCAACTCCAGATGTTGTAGTTGCAATGTCGCAGTTGCAACTGCTATCTGATTTTTGGATCTAAAATGAGCACGTAATGCACGATACAAGAATGTTTTGCCAAACCTCCCAGTCCGTCAATAAAGAACATGCCACTTTTGCCATTTTGTATACACTCCAAAATCAATGTGAAAGCACTAAGTTGTTCATGATTCAACTTTAGTGGAGCTTTAGAATCTTCCTAAGGTATTTCTGTTGACATCTCATCTTGTATCTCTCTTGGTAAATTACTGGCGTCAATTGGAATGCTTGGAAGATCATATGAATGTATACTTTTCCCCATGCTTTCTAAAAAAAGTGCACACTTTGCAAAGTTTTGGCAAGTTGTAGCTCAATTGAAGTTCCTGATTCTTTTTCGAAATCTTCAGACAATACTTCAAAGTATGTATCCCAAAGATTTCTTACATTTGTTGCTGCACAATATGCTAATATAACTGCAAATAACCTTCTCAATTCATGTGGCATTTGAAAATTGATAGCTTCATCTAGACATTAAATAATACTTCGATCAGATTCTAACAATCCTCTTTTCATGCTGCTTCCTTGAAGCTTGAGCATCTTAACCCATTTACTATTAACAAATGTTGAAAAGATGTTGGCCCTTTGACATAAAAGCAATATGAGGTAATATCTTTCTCCTTTTATGGGATTTGCGATGTGCATATGACTTGTTACATCTCTTTTCTTTCTTTCGTTCGAATATTTACGTTGCTTGTTCTAGATATAATGTTCTAGAAATTCGCTATAAAAATATTTCCTTGCCTTTTCAATTTTTGAGCACATATAGAGAAATATTCTATAAGCATTGTTTTTGAGACATGATCCAATTTGAGAATGTTCTATAAATTTTGATTTACCCAATAAGTGACAGATTGTTGATTTGGGAGAAGAAGTTGCAAATCACTAACTGCTGGGTATATTTCATTCAAATTAAATTAAAAAATTCTCCACATTGCTTCTTGAGCAGAGACCTACCTTGCATCTTGAAAATGCTTAATTTCATCAATCATATTTTCATCATAACCATGAGTGATATTAATGGTAACTTTATCATGCCCTTTGTAGATATATTTGTATGGTACTTCATTGTTGTCACCCCTGAACATATCTCTACGTTGATATGACAATTATATCTAGATAAGAGATATGGATTATAAGGCACTACCCACTAGTTATTGAGTTGTGCATTACGAACTTCAACTATCATTCTAGTTTTTTTCCTTCTATAAATTGGATAACTATCTTTTCCTTGAATTGTACTCTCACAATATGATCGTGGATAATGATATTTGCATTTTCCATCTAGCATACAAGAATTGTTCCTTTTTTCTCTCCACATGGTCCATGCATCATATGTTTAAGAACTAAGTCATAGAGTGCAGGTTGTTTTCTGGATTTGGAAGTTCTACACAGACAAATCTGTCAAAGTACTATGGACTTTTAATTTTGTAGTCGAACTTTAGAATTATCAACATATGAGCATGTGGCAATCCTCTTTTCTGAAATTCAATCACATGTACATGTGCAACTACTTTTCCAAATATCTCTTTTTTAAATAATTGGTCTTTCAGATCTTGTAATTTTGCTCAAAAAATTCTAGAAGTTAAACTCGGTCGATCTTGAGCTCTTTGTCTGCCATACAAATATTCTTGTATTTGTTTCCATTCTGGATTGCAAGTTATTATAATAAAAAGATCTAGTTTTTTAAATCTTTGGACCAATGCCAATGCATCAAGATATCTACACCGCATATCTCTTCGGGCCCCAACAAAAGATGCTGGAAGAATGATTCTTTTTCCAACTTCATTACCCCTTGTCTCTCCTTTGAGAATGCTATCCATAATTCCTTGGTGTAATTTAGATCTCAAATTTGACTGGTTATGGCAACAATAGTCCAATCTTGTGGTCTCCAATTTTATATACATGTTGACTACATACTATTGCAATAACCTTCCAGTGAAAAGTAGTGTAGAATGTTTCGGGCTTTTAATTTGTAGCCTATGGCAACTATATTGTCGAAAAGATACCTTTTTATTACTTTCTTTGTAGATAGTTGTTCAAATCGATAAGAGAATATACAAGTCAAAAATTTAGGAAGACATATCACTACATTGTCTTATTTCACTTTGACATATGTATTTAAATTTGTATATAATATATATACCTTCTCATTCTTGTGAAAAAATAGCCTCCGCAGAAGAAAGTTGATTCCCATTAAAGTTATCAGTATCATGTGTAATATCTGCTAATAAGTATTACATCAAACATAATTATTGAACATATGAAGCAAAACCTAACAATAGATAAAATATTATGTTACGTAATACTTTTGCATATTATGCATGATTTGAAAAGAGAAATTATTATATAAGAAGTTGATACTTTGTGATGCTTGTATAATAGGATTCTGTGTTGAAGAACCAGTTTTGAGTATATAATTATCAATATCCATAGAATTTTTTAGAATGAATTACAATAGGATTGATATAATTGGAAATATCATTGCTTTATATAAAAATAGTTTATGATTTGCAATCTTGAAAAATTCTTCTTAGAAATAATTCAATATTTTTATTTAAAAAAATTATAAATTATCATATTTGCATGCTTTTATATCTTTGAATCTTATTATGGAAGTTTTTCAGGGATTCAGTTTTGTATTAACTAAGTTTGTGTATCTATTAATAGAGAATAAAAAATAAATAATTATTAAAAAATGAATAATTATCATTTTCTAACACTAGAGTTATAAACAATGAACAAAATATAGAACAGAATAAAACATGTTTGTTGTTCTTCAACAATGGTTGCACTATTTGTAGAGGTCACCCAGATAGATTCATTGTTTTGGATTGAATGATTGGACATTTTGGCACATCTTTTTTTAAACGTTTTGGCGCCATCCTATATAACCTCTTGGGAAAAGAAGTGGATCATAATATCCATAATAGTGCTTTATTTTGTGTTTATGACCTGAATGAGCATGGACAACAATATCTTATTCCATCGATATATTAGGATTATTTCCTTTGACCCATATAGCAGCAACATGATCAGCACTTTGGGAATTATAAATTTGTTGATCTAATTTCACATCTTTTGAGATATGCAACTGAACATCATTCATTGAAGGGTAATCCTTTAATCTTCTGAAGTTTTTAATTTATGGATTTACCTCCATAAGTTTTATAAGTTTCCTCACAATTGCTTATGATGAGTCTAATTTTTCTAATATCTTCATTCTATTCTCAACCTCATTTTCAATTTTGAAAAAGTACAACTAAAAATTACCAGGGCCATTTTCATTTGGAGCTAACCCTGGAAGATCATGATATACCATACCTTGTGCTCAAAAAGTATAAACTCCATGTCTTGCAGATGCAAGCTCTTTATCTAATTTTACACCAAATGAGGTAAAAGAGAATATGCAGTTTAAGACTCGAATATTATTTCTAAAGTTTACAGCCTCTTCTGATTGAGAAGTATACAAGTCATACAATTCATTTGGCATTTGAATCGAAGCAAGTGTGATTTTTCCATTGTCACAACAAAATGTGTGAGGCTCATGTTCAAATCTTATAACACTGCAATGGATGCAATTATGTGCCTTTTCCAATTCATGAATCTCTGAACATATAGGATTGTAGATTGTCAAACCTAATAAAAAAAAATTAGACTAAAACTTAAAATATCTAAAAAATTTACCTACATAATATTATATCTATTAAGAAACCATAGAGTATATATAAGGTATTTACTAAAAAGTACTAACCTTTTAATTAATAAGGGATCATATGTGCTCTTAGAAGCCATTTAGTTGTAAACTTCTCAGATGATTTAATTGACTTTCTCATTTTTTTGGACTCCTTAACTTTATCTATGTATTCCTGCCTCTCTATAGTACTTAGTGCTGCATATTTCCTCTTCATCTTTCTAGTCTTTGTTGTCGAGATTCATATGTTATAATAGTATCATTAGAAAATTACATAAATGGAGCTGAAAATAGCAATGAGTTTTTTTTTTGGCATAAGCAAATATGATAATGCTTCAAGTATATATCAAAATATTAAATGTTGAATCAATTATAACTGAAAATTCAACTTAGAAGTCTGTCGATGCATTACCATTTTAAGAACTCTGCTGAAAATAGATCAATGAGAATGTGTGAATTGAAAAAAATTAAAACAAAATATATTTTGAAAACTAATTTTTTTTAAAGATATGACTTACATATATCTTTTATATTGTAATAATAATAATAATAATTAATAGTAGTTGAAATTATTGAACTATTTTATTTGGGCCATGGTTCATGGAATTTTTAGTTTTCAATTTATTGTGTATTACGTTTAATAATTTGAATATGCTTCTACTTTTGCTTCATTTTAATTTAAATTGTATTTTTATTACAAGATACAATTATGTGGAATAAAAATAAAGATAAGAGTATTTTAGGCATATCACTTGAAAATAGATATAAAAAAAAAAACTTGTGATTTATTAATATTGTAGAAAGGATTATTACTTTATTAATGATACAAAAATTTTCAAATTTTAATTGAGCTTCAAAATATAAAAATATTCAAATATTATTGCGTTATGCTATATAGTATATAGACTATCAGTTTTTGATAATTTTGGGCTTAAAGTTATCGTGTCACAATAATTAATTATGCATTACCAAGGCATGTTTCTATGATATTAAATTTATTATTAGATTTTTTTTCATAAAAAATTACAATGTGGAATCAAATGATATGATCATTGCCTATTGCTTTGTACCATTTGCCTCATTTTTTTTGTTAAATTTGCAGATCTGTTGTGAAGGATGAATGTATGTCATTTTTCTTATATAGGTTAGAGGGCTAGTTAGTAGGTCTCTCTACTTGTGCATTGGTATATGGTCCCTTATTGGCAAAAGTACTACTACTAAGCTATTTTCTATTTCCCCTAATTCTAAGAACTTTTCTAAAGTACTTTTTTCTTGAATATCATTCTTGAATATAATTCAAAAAAAGTTTGAATTGACCGGTGTTCGATCAATTAGTAGCTTGAGATTCCATACTTTTAATAAGCTCAAAAATATCCTTTTAATTAAATTGTGTTGTTGAAAGAATTTGCATATGTGGGAAAGTGCTTAAAGTAAATTTTTTAGTAAGTGGATCTTTCGATTTGAATTATATCTATCTGCATATTAATTTATTTTCACAGTAGTTTTCATTCTACTTTTCAAAGTAATTGATTGTTTCTGATTAGTCCTTGGGATTTAACAACTTTTAAACTTTAGTTTATCAAATTATGTAATTAATTATTTTGTATTTGAAGCAAAGAATTAAATTACATTGATGCCAATCTTATGACATTTTCATGAGTTATCCATCTTTTATAATTTCATCTAGTGAAGCAAATGATGTATTCAACGCCATCCAAATTGGGAAAAATTATAATGGAGATAGAAAATTCAAATTCTAATGCAATTAAGAAGATAAAAATAGAATATTCAAATTCGCAAAGCAGATAAGGAGGTGGTTTTTATGTAACCAAAATTCAAGACATGGTTGGTAAATTACACAGCCAAGCTACGAAAATATGTCTAATTGCATGTACCAATCATTAGGTTTGAAATTTTGTCCAAAAAAAGGCAATTATAATGCCAAAATTGAATGTTGAAGGGTTAATTTGCTACTAGTAAAGGTTGATATCCAATGTCTCTATCTCTCTTTCATGTTGTTAAGAATGCAATTAGGTAGATAAAAAGTTATTATCAAAATCATCACAGTCCAATCAAACAAATAGTCGTCTAACTGATTTCAATATATAAAGTGTGATCTATAGACCGATGGGCCTTTGAGTGAAACATTAGTTTCTAATTTCCCAAGAGGTATGGTGAAAATAAATTAAATTTAACTAACTCAATTTAATTATATAAAGAAGAAATTGTGTTCACCATAAAAGATATCGTGTCGAATTTATCATAACAAATAAGATGCACTTTAATTGGTACATGTTAAAGGCCTATTTCGAAAGACATTAAACATTATATCTTACATCACATTGAATATGTTATTTGTTTTATCAAGATTAGCAACACTCCCCTATAAAAAATACCTTGTGCTCAAAAACGATACCAAATTCTTTAAGTGTCATCATGCATACGTATTAAAAAAAATTCACTTGTTGATAGCCTGCTATATATCCTAAGATTAATAAGATATCGTATGATTATTATGGCAAAGTTCTCAGCATAACAGAGATTGATAGATAATAACCATAATGAGGGAATTAATGTACTAAGTTAAAATAATGCTTAATATTGTGTTTGGAAATATAATTTAGTAATTAATTTCTAATTAATTAAGTACTTGAATTAATTAAATTATTTAATTAAGTAACTAACTAATTTTAGGAAAATAAATATTTAAAAATTTGATATTGTTTGACATAATGGCTTACACCTTTATCTGGATGTAGAAAACAAAATGATGAATCAAATTGCTACAATGTTTCAAGTAATTCAAAGAAAAAATATAACAGAAAGAGTGTTATCAAAGCATTCGTAGCACCAATTTTTTTGTGGTGCCCTAATGTAGGCCTTTTTTGATGAGAAACATATATAAGACGAGGCAACTCACTTCCTTGAATTTCCCAAATGCCATTTTGAACCCGGAATATTTAAAATTAATTAAACTATAATTTTCTATGGAGCAACTATAATTACATATATCGAACTTATCACATTTAATATACATATTTTAATGATAATTATAATTAAATTAAATTTATTTTTAATTAGAATCTTATAAAATAATAACTGTAATTAATTAAATCAAGTTTTTTAATTTAACAAATGCGTGTGTATATATATATAATGTATATTAATTGTATTTATTATATTTATTCCAAATTAAATGTATATTGGATTATAAAATTAATTAAATCAAAATTTCTTGCTTAGTAAATATATATTTTTGTATATTAAAATTTATTCTTCTACCAATATATTTAATTGTAATAGTTTGACAACAAGCAAAACTTAGGAAACACACTATTTGTTCTTAGGTCTTGAATGATTAATTAGTTCCAAATTAATTTGTTTCTCTATATACTGTTTTAACGATCTTTAAAAGTTCTTAGCAAGCCGATATATTATTATTGTATTACTATCATTTCTCATATTATTATGTTTGTTGTGATATAGAATATTATAACCAATATATAAATTGACACTTCAGGCCCACTTATGATATGAAAATTTAGGTCAATGGGTGAGTCGATCAGTTTGACTGAGACCCATTGTCGACTCCTCATGTGAACTGTCATCAGAAAATCAAAAGCATAAGCAACACTTGGCCTCTCTGCATGGAGGCACAGATGGACTCTCATCTGCCTATGCTTTAATTTTCTCCTTTTTCACTTCTTTTCTTGTAAACTTTTCTTGGGGTCTTTACTGGTGCTCGTGTAAACTTTATGCTCAGTCTGACAGAGAAAGATCCCTTTTACCCAACATCATCCAATTCATTAAGATATTATACTATCATAAAACTGCTGCATTTATTTGCAGACAGTTGACATCAAGAATTGGTTCCTCCGCTGCCAGAAGACAAAGGGAAATGAAAAAAAGTAAAATTTGGTCTAAGTTTCAGCTTTCAAGGTTCATCTTTTTTAAGGAAACTAGAAAGGTGCACGTCACGTGGCTTGTTAATTTTATATTTAATTGATATACAAAATATTACTTAAGTAATCATATCTAGTGCATCTTGAAAATTCCATAGTTTTGGTAACATAATACAACTGAAAAATTAAATTGATAAAAGTATATAAATCTGTACTTAGTTGGGTCGTAGTGTTTCTTGGTCATCCACTACCTAAAAACAAATTATAAAGGAAATATATTAAACCCTTAAGAAGTTTAAAATCAAGAATCTAGTAAAATCTACCATTTATTAAAATAAATGGAAAGTTTGTAAGAAGTAAGTGTATATTTTGAAGTATGAAATGTAATAAGGAACTTAGTAGTAAATGGAAGAAGTGTGTAAAAGTTGTATCGACTTACATTTGGATGTTTGAGTCTTGTGGTATTGATACTTTTGCTTCCATATTGCCTTGTCTATGTGATGTGCATCCTAATAAAAAAAAATATTATTAGTGTTTTTGATAGTAATACATAATATGCTGCTTAAAAAAAAAGAATAATGTTAGTACCTGCATTTAAAACTTCTTTATAGACAACATTTTTTGTGCACGTTTTCCCTCTAGCATTGGCAATATCTGGTTTGATCAAGACTTTTGTTGTAGATAGTGATGTTCCTCTAGAAAGAGCTACATATAATTGGCCATGAGAGAAGACTGACTGCGGCAAATAGACTCCTATATTTGAAATTGTTTGGCCCTGTGCTTTGTTGATTGTCATGGCAAAGCAAAGTCTAATTGGGAATTGCTTACGCTTGAATTTGAATGGGAAGCCTTCATTTTCAGCTTGCGAAAGTGGTATTCTAGGTATAAATACATGCTTGCCGTTTCGCTGACCAAATACAATATCTGCATCAAGTATGTTATTCTTGAAATCTCTGCATACCATTCTCGTACCATTACACAATCCATTTGATGGATCCAAATTCCTCAGAAGGATTGTTGGGCAATTTTTTTTCAATACCAACTTGTGTGGAGGCAAACCATTTGGAATCAAAGAGTCAAGAAATTCCTCTTCATACTCTTTATTTGTATCGTCAATAGCTTCATCAAAACTACTAAATGTCCTTGCTTCTTCAGGAAATATAGAGATCAACTTGCCATTTAGTTTATCAACATCTTCATTTCTAGCTTTTAGTATTGCTGGACTTGTCATGTAATTGGCTGAATCAACATTTTTTCTCAAAGTTGGGAAAATTTCATTAATAAGTTGTTCTATGGAGTTTTCTTCATTATCATACTTGATAATCATCTCTTCAGGAATATTTAAGTTTCCTTCAGCATCAGCTGGTTCCTCCCCATTTTCAACTCTAAGTAAGAAATCACTAAATTTGTTGTCATTTCTAGCTCAAATATTTCTTGACAAAGTAATTTTTGTTATTTTATTCCATAGTTTTGACTTCACCAAGCTTGCAGAAATTGTTTGATAAATTGTAGCCCTTGGAACAACTAGTAATACTTGTCTAAAGTCTCCACCAAACACCATCACTTTTCCACCAAAATACTCATTGTTTCCCATTATGTCTCTAAGACAATCATCAACATTCTCAATTGCCCACTCTTAGCCATGGGAGCTTTATCCCATATTAACAATTTTGCTTAATGCAATAGCTTTGCAACTCCACTTTGTTTGGATATAGTGCACTTACTTGGCTCATTTGCATCTATTGGTATTTTGAAACATGAATGTGTTGTTCGTCCTCCTGGCATTATTGCAGCTGCAACTCTAGATGTTGCAGTTGCAATTGCTATTTGTTTTTTGGATCTAAGATGAACAAGTAATGCACGATACAAGAATATTTTGCCAGTACCTCCTGGTCTGTCAATAAAAAACATGCCACCTTTTCCATTTTGTACACACTCCAAAATGATTGTGAAAGCACTAAGTTGTTTAGGATTCAACTTTAGTAGGGCTTCATAATCTTCCAAAGGTACTTCTATTAACATCTCATCTTGTATCTCTCTTGGAAAATTACCGCAGACATTACCGACGTCAATTGGAATGCTTGGAAGATCATATGAACGTATGCTTTTCCTCATGCTTTCTAAGAAAAAGTTCAGACTTTGCAAGGTTTTGGCAAGTTGTAACTCAACTGAAGTTCCTAATTCTTTTATGAAATCTTCAGACAATGCTTCAAAGTATGTATCCCAAAGATTTCTTACATTTGTTGCACTACAATAGACCAATATAACTGTAAATAATATTCTCAATTCATGTGGCATTTGAAAACTAATAGCTTCATCTAGACATTCAACAATACTTCGATCAGATTCCAACAATCATCTTTTTTGTGTTGCTTCCTTGAAGCTTGAGCATTTTAACCCATTTACTATTAGCAAAGGTTGAAAAGATGTTGGCCCTTTGACGTGATTTAAAAGCAATCTAAGGTAATATGTTTCTCCTTCTATGGGATTTGCGGCGTGTATACGACCTATCACATCTCTTTTCTTCCTTTCGTTCCAACATTTACATTGCTTGTCCCAAACATAATGTTCCAAAAATTCTCCATAAAAATTTTTCTTTGCCTCTTCAGTATTTGAACACATAGAGAAATATTTCGTGAGCATTATTTTTGAGGCGTGGTCAGATTTGAGAATGTTCTGTAAATTTTGATTTGCCTAATAAGTGATAGATTGTTGATTTGGAAGATGAAGTTGCAAATCAATAACTGCTAGGTATATTTCATTCAAATTGAATTAAAAAATTCTCCACATTGCTTCTTGAGCTAAGACCCACCTAGCATCTTGAAAATGCTTGATTTCATCAATCGTATTTTCATCATCACTGTGAGTGATATTAATAGCAACTCTATCATGCCCCTTGTAGATATATTTGTATAGATACTTCACTGTTGTCACTCCTGAACATATCTCTACATTGATATGAGAATCATACCTAGATAAGAGATACGAATTGTAAGGTACTACCCATTAGTTATTGAGCTATACATTACGAACGTCAACTATCATTCCAGATTTCCTCATTCTATAAATTGGATACCCATCTTTTCCTTGAATTGTACTCTCACAATATGATCATGGATAATGGTATTTACATTTTCCATCAATCATATAAGAATTGTTCCTTTTTTTCTCTCCACATGGCCCATGCATCATATGCTTAAGAACTAAGTCATAGAGTGCAGGTTGTTTTTCAGGATCTAGAAGTTATGCACAGACAGATCTGTCAAAGTGCTCTTGACTTGTAATTTTGTAGTCGGACTTTAGAATTATCAACATATGAGCATGTGTCAATCCAATTTTCTAAAATTCAATCACATGTACATGTGCAACTACTTTTCCAAGTATCTCTTTTTTAAATAACTGGTCTTTCAAATCTTGTAATTTTGCTCAAAAAATTATTGAAGTTAAATCTAGTCGATCTTGAGCTCTTTGTCCATTATACAAATATTCTTGTATTTCTTTCCATTCTAGAATGAAAGTCATTGTAATAAAAATATTTGGTTTTCCAAATCTTTAGACCAATGCCAATGCATCAAGATATCTACGCCGCATCTCTTAGGCCTCCAATAAAAGATGCTGGAAGAATGATTCTTTTTCCAACTTCATTACCTCTTATCTCTCCCTTGAGAATGCTATCTATGATTCCTTAGTATAATTCAGATCTCAAATTTGATTGGTTATGGCGACAATAGTCCAATCTTGTGGTCTCCAATTTTATATACATGTCGACTACATACTGTCGCAATAGCCTTCCAGCAAAAAGTAGTGTAGAATGTCTGGGGTTTCTAATTTGTAGCTTGTAGCAACTATATTCTCAACATGATACTTTTTTATTACTTTCTTGATAGATAGCTATTCACATCGATGAGAGAATAAACAAGTAAAAAATTTAGGAAGAGATATTACTACGTTGTTTGACTTCATTTTGACATATGCATTTAAATTTATATATATACCTCCTTGTTCTTGCGAAAGAATATCCTCTGCAGAAGAAATTTGATCCCCATTAAATTTATTAGTATTATGTGCAATATCTGCTGCAAAGTATTACATGAAACCCAATTATTGAAGATATGAAGTAAGATCTAATAGTAGATAAAATATTATGTTCCGTAAAATACTTTTGCATAGTATGCATGATTTGAAAAGATATATTATTATATAAGAAGTTGTTGCTTTGTGGTGCTTGTAGAACAAGATTATGTGTTGAAGAACCACTTTTGAGTATATAAGTATCAATATCTGTAGAATTTTTTAGAATGAATTACACTAGGATTTATATAGTATATCTATTAATAGAGAATAAAAAATAAATAATTATCATTTTCCAATGCTAGAGTAATAAACAATGAATAATATATAGAATAGAAGAAAACCTATTTGTTGTTCTTCAACGATTGTTGCACTATTTGTAGGGGTCGCCTGGATAGATTCATTCTTTTGGGTTGAATGATTGGACATTTTCACACTTTTTTTTTGAATGTTTTGGTGCCATCCTATATCATTTCTTGGGAAAAGAAGTGGATACTAAAGTGGATCATAACATCCATAATAGTGCTTTATTTTGTGTTTATGACCTGAATGAGCATGGACGACAATATCTCATTCCATCGATGTATTAGGGTTATTTCCTTCGACCCATATAGCTGCAACTTGATCAGCACTTGGGGAATTATAAATTTGCTGATCTAATTTCACATCTTTTGAGATATGCAGCTGAACATTATTCATTCCTTTAATCTTCTGAAGATTTTTCCATATGGATTTACCTCCATAAGTTTTATAAGTTTCCTCACAATTGCTTATGATGAGTCTAATTTTTCTAATATCTTCATTCTATTCTCAACCTCATTTTCAATTTTGAAAAAGTACAACTCAAAATTACCAGGGCCATTTTCATTTGGAGCTAACCCTGGAAGATCATGATATACCATACCTTGTGCTCGGAAAGTATAAACTCCATGTCTTGCAGATGCAAGCTCTTTATCTAATTTTACATCAAATAAGGTAAAAGATAATATGCAGTTTAAGACTCGAATATTATTTTTAAAGTTTATGGCCTCTACTAATTGAGAAGTATACAAGTCATACAATTCATCTGGCATTTGAATCGAAGCAAGCGTGATTTTTCCATTGTCACAACAAAATGTGCGAGGCTCATGTTCAAATCTTATAGCAATGCAATGGATGCAATTATGTACCTTTTCCAATTCATGAATCTCTGAACACACAGGGTCATAAATTGTCAAACCTAATCAAAAATTAGATTAAAACTTAAAATATCTAAAAATATTTACGTGCATAATATTATATCTATTAAGAAACCATAGAGTACATATATGGTATTTACTGAAAAGTACTAACCTTTTGATTGATAAGGGATCATTTGTGCTCTTAGAATCCATTTAGTTGCAGACTTCTCAGATGATTTAATTGACTTCCTCATTTTTTTGGACTTCTTAACTTTATCAATGTATTCCTGCCTCTCTATAGTACTTAGTGCTGCATATTTCATATTTCCTATTCATCCTTTGTTGTCTTTGTTGTCGAGATTCATCTATTATATAGTATCATTAGAAAATTATATAAATGGAGCTAAAAATAGCAATAAGTTTTTTTGGCATAAGCATATATGATAATGTTTCAAATATATATATATATATCAAAATATTAAATGTTGAATCAATTATACCTGAAGTTGAAGTCAACTTAGAAGTATGTCAATGCATTACCATTTTAAGAACTCTTTGCTAAAAAATAGATCAATGAGAATAGGTGAATTCAAAAAAATTAAAATAAAATATATTTTGAAAACTAAAAATTTGTAAAGATATGACTTATGTGTATCTTTTATATTGTAAAAATAATTATTAATAGTAGTTGAAATTATTGAATTATTTTATTTGGGTCATGGTTCAAGGAATTTTTAGTTTTCAATTTATTGTGTATTGCGTTTAATAAATTGAATATGCTTCTATTTTTGCTTCATTTTAACTTAAATTATATTTTTATTATTAGATATAGTTTTGTGGAATAAAAACAAAGATGAGAATATTTTAGGCATATCACTTGTAAATACATTTAAAAAAGAATTATGATTTATTAATATTGTAGAAAGGATTATTATTTTATTAATAATATTAAAAATTTCAAATTTTAATTGAGCTTAAAAATATAAAAATATTCAAATATTATTGCGTTTAATACTATATAGTATTACAGAGTATTAGTATTTGATAATTATGGGCTTAAAGTTATAGTGTTACAACACTTAATTATGCATTTGCAATGTATGTTTCTTTGATATTAAATTAATTATTAGATAATTTATTATAAAAAAGATCCAATCTGGATTAAAGTGATACGATAATTGTCTGTTGCTTTGTATCATTTACCTCATTTTTTTCGTTAAATTTGTAGAAATTTTGTGAAGGATAAATGTATGTTATTTTTCTTATACAGGTTAGAGGGCTAGTTAGTAGCTCTCTCTGCTTGTGCATTGAAATATGGTCCCATATTGGCAAAAGTACTACTACTAAATTATTTTCTATTTACCCTAATTCTAAGAACTTTTCTAAAATACTTTTTTCTTGAATATCATTGAGAAAAAGTTCAAATTGACCAATATTCGATCAATTTGTAAGTCGAGATTCCATACTTTTAGTAAGCTCAAAATGATCCTTTTAATTAAATTGTATTGTTGAAAGATTTTGCATACATGGGAAAGTACTTAAAGTAAAATTTTAAAACTTGACAATTAGTAAGAGGATCTTTCGATTTGAATTATATCTATTTTCATATTAATTTATTTTCACATTAGTTTTCATCTTACCTTTCAAAATATTTGATTGTTTCTAATTAATCCTTGGGATTTAATTATTTTTAAATTTTAGTGTATCAAATTATGCAATTAATTATTCTGTATTTGGAACAAAGAACTAAATTATATTGATGCCAATCTTATGAAACTTCCATGAGTTATCTATCTTTGATAATTTCATCCAGTGAAGCAAATGATATATTCAATGTCATCCAAATTGGGAAAAATTATAATGAAGGTAGAAAATTCAAATTCTAATGCAATTAAGGAGATAAAAATAGATTATTCAAATTCGAAAAGTAAATAAGGAGGTGGTTTATATGTAACCGAAATTCAAGACATAGTTAGTAAATTATACAATCAAGTTATGAGAAGATGTTTAATTGCACGTACCAATTATTAGGGTCAAAATTTTGTCCAAAAAATAGGGCAATTATAATATCAAAATTGAATGTTGAAGGGTTAATTTGTTGTTCTGTTTCTAAAAGTTTATATCCAATCTCTCTCTCTCTCTCTCTCTCTCTCTCTCTCTCTCTCATGTTGTTAAGAATGCGATTAGGATGATAAAAACGTATTATCAAAATCATCATAGTGCAATCAAACAAATAGTTGTCTAATTGATTTCAATATATAAACTGTGATTTGTAGACCAATGGGCCTTTGAATGGAACATTTAGTTTGAAATTTCCCTACTGGCATAGTGGAAATAAATTAAATTTAACTGACTCATTCTAATTATATAAAGAAGAAATTGTGTTGACCATAAAAGATGTGATGTGGAATTTATGATAAGAAGTAAGATGCACTTTATTTGGTATATGGTAAAGGCCTATATCGAAAGACATTAAACACTATATCATATAGAATTTGTTATTTATTTTATTAAGATTAGCAACACTCCCCTATAAAAAACACCTTGTACTAAAAAACGATGTCAAATTCTTCGAGTGTCATCATGCATATGTATTGAAAAAAATTCTTAGTTGTTGATATAATTTCTTCTTCCAATATATTTAATTGTAATAGTTCAAGGAAGCCAATAAATTATTATTATTGTATTACTATCATTTCTCATATTATGAAATTTTTATGTCTTTCCTTTAATCATGTTTCACGCACAATATAAGTTCTGATTGAACTTTGAAGGATTTTGTTTTTAGTAGGATAGTCATTTATCGTTTGGTTTATTAGTCATTTTGTTTCACATTAACCACTCAAATGTTATAATTGGGAACTAATGTCGAGTCCACGGGGGATGGGGTGGTCTAATACTCGCATTTGATCCATATTTAAGTGGAAGCAATATTTTTTCCTTTTAAAGTAGTTGACAAACATATTTCCTATCTCGAAGAAAGAATTATAGAATTCAAAATGGGCAAACACTATTTTATTTCTAAATATCAATTATCAAAATTAAAAGTGTTTATATTTATAAGGTACTCAAAGAAAATAGTCTTGACTTAGATCAAATAGTGCTAAATTTGGGACAATTCAGAAAATTATGAAATAATTGGTCAAAAAAGTTAATTTAGACAGTTTCCCCATAAATCGATAGTGATGAGCTTTTCGTCTCATGGGTTGAAACAAATCCATTATGCATTTTTAATACAACTTTTGAGGAATTTTATGCAAACTCATATGATATTAAAGCTAGATTCATGAATGAAGATACGTATTATCAACATAATAAATACATGATTGGTTAAATGTTAAATAAAGACTTTTGACTGTTAGATTGGATACTATGTACTTAGTGAAGATATTTGTAGTATATGAATGGTCTCATGTGATTAATGAATATTTTATCTAGTGAAATATATCGGATGATATACTATATATTCATACTTTATACATGTGATAAATCTAATATATATATATATTTCTTAAAATGAAAAAATTGATACAATAAAGACTTCTGACTGCTAGATTGGACACTATGTATTTAGTGAAGATATTCGTAGGATATGAATGGTGTCACGTGATTAATGAAATATTTTATCTAGTGAAATATATTTGTTCACTACTAAAAAAATGTTGTTTTGCGATGGAAAATTGCAACAGAAAAAATCCATCGCAATTTACGACGGATTTTCTGTTGCAAAAATTTCCATTGCAAAATCCGTCACAAAACTGCAATTTTGGGATAGATTTTATTCCATCGCAAAATTTTTGAATTTTTTCAAAAATTTGAAATCCGTCACAAAACTACTATTTTGCGACGGAAAAATCCATCACAAATGTTGCAATTTTGCAACGGATTTATAGCCGTCGCAAAAGCGAAAAAAATAAAAATAAATAAAAAATAGTTTGCAATGGAAAAATCCGTCGCAAAAGTGGAAAAATAAAAAAAATAAAAAATCATTTGCAACGGATTTAAATCTGTCGCAAATTATCGAATGGGGGGAATTAAAACCCTCCTTCCCTATTTCCCCACCCACACAAAATTTTCAAAATCAAAATCTTTTCTTCCCCTGCCCCTTTTTCTTCTTTTCTTTGTTTTTTTAAATATTAAAGCAGCCGCCTGGCGTCACTGACGCCAGCCAGCCAGCTGGTACGCACCAGCAGCTGTTGTTGCTGGTGCAAGCGAGTGCGGCCAGCAGCTTGCTGGCCACACCAGCTTCTAGCTGCCGGCCAGGTCTGGAATATTATTTTTTATTAATTTATTTATTTTTGAAAAGTTTGTTTTAATTTTTAAAAATGCTAATGTTGTTGTTTGTTTAATGTTTCAGGTTTGGGGAATTTATATTTTGCTCTATCTCCACTAATTATGGTAATTCTCACAATTATATTAAAATTTGATTATGTTTGATTATATTTTAGTTAAAATGTGATTATGTTTGATTATGTTTTAGTTAAAATATTTGATTATGTTTTAGTTAATTATTCAAGTTACTTAAAATTTGATTTATGTGTTAGTTAAACTAAAAATGATTTATTTATTAGTAATATAATTTGATTTAATATAAATAATAATTTATATATTAATTAAAATTTGAGGTAAATTTTATATTCGTATTAAATGTTATCATATTTGTTAGAGTTATGTTTTCATTTGAATTAAAAATTTTATTAGAATTTTGGGTTGAGTTAAATTTTATGGTACTATATATTGAATTATATTATATTATATTTTCAAATTTTAATTTAGTTTATGGAATTATGATTTATGATTAAATATGTGCACTTGTAACATGTGCCTAATATTGTAGGCTATTTCGATTTGAGAACATGCTAATGAATACAAATATTGCTAAAGACAAAATCACTATTTCTTTTCATAATTTTTGTGAAAATAAAATTCCAAATTTACATATCCAAAAACAACAATATAAGTTTCCTAAGTTAAATCATGTCATACTTAGGGTTGTGAATTATATATTTGATTAGGATTTGAGTTATATGTTGGACTTATAATAAATTATATGTTGGTTTATGATGAGATGCATGTTTGATTATATTGAATTATGTATTAGATTTATATGTGTTAAGATTATGCATTTACTTTGCATTATGTGTTAGATTTTGTTAGATCTATATTTTATGAATTATATGTTTGATTAGGATTTGAGTTACATGTTGGACTTATATTAAATTATATGTTGGTTTATGATGAGATGCATGTTTGATTATATTGAATTATGTATTAGATTTATATGTGTTAAGATTATGCATTTACTTTGCATTATGTGTTAGATTTTGTTAGATTTATATTTTGTGAAGGGCAAATGTCATAAATGGTCCATAAAGTTTTAGTTTAGAATTACTTTAGTCCTCAAACTTTAAAACTTCCTTTTTTAGTCCCTAACGTTTGGATTTAGTTTCAATCTAGTCCCTAAGTCAACTTTCCGGAAACTTTTTAAGGGAAAAATTGTCAATTTATAGTTTTATATTTTACTTTAGTCCCTATATAAGGTTTTATGTTCCACTTTAGTCCCTGTATAATATTTTATGTTCCAATTTAGTCCCTGTGTTACTTTTTTTCTTTTTCTTTTTTTCTTTTTATAAATATATGTGCATGTGTGTATATATAATTGATACTAATATATTATTTTTAGCATTAGATAATATATTATTGATATATTAATATCATTTGTGATACTATTATAATTAATAATATTAATTTTATGATTAGTGATATATTAACAATAATAAAGATTATATTATAATAATTTTAATTATATTCATAATATATAGTATTAATAATATTATAAATATTTTATTTATTTATTTATTTAGTTATTTATTATTATTATTATTATTATTATTATTATTAATACATGATACTAATAAATATTAAATTAATTTTATTATTATTAGTATAATTAATCACAAGAATAATAAGATTAATATTATCAATGATAATAATAGTATTATTATGATAATATAATTATATAATATTATTAGTATTATTATTGATATGGGGCAGCCCAATAGGTCCAGCCCAACGATACTTGACCAAGACAGTGATGTGATGTCAAGCGGCCCAATCGTCGATAGGCTGAGCCTATCGACTGCAACTCGACCTCAGGTTTTGTCAGCCAGGGCAATGCATCGGCACCACCTCATCGATCGAATTCTGGTCAACCCGAACCCGAGGTGTTCTTCCTTATTCATCCAGTAAGATCTAACCCGGGCTGGATCACGCCTTTCGATCACCCGAGAAGATATCATGCAGAAGTGATCATATCGACCATGGAGGTCGAGGAAAGGTAGCAGCCCCTCAACCGCACTAAATGCTCCACCAGGCGGCGTGCCCCCGCATTAATGGCGCATGCCACTACAATATTATTAATTATAATAGTATCACAATTGATATTAATATACAATAATATAATATTTAATGTTAATATTAATATTAGTATCAATTATATATATATACATGCAGATATATTTATAAAAAGAAAAAAAGAAAAAGAAAAAGAGTAACATAGAGACTAAATTGGAATATAAAATCTTATACAGGGACTAAAGTGGAACATAAAACCTTATATAGGGACTAAAGTGAAACATAACTATAAATTGACAATTTTGCCCTTAAAAAGTTGCCGGAAAGTTGACTTAGGGACTAGATTGAAACTAAATCCAAACTTTAGGGACTAAAAGAGGAAGTTTTAAAGTTTGAGGACCAAAGTGAAAGTGATTCTAAACTAAAACTTTAGGGACCATTTATGACATTTGCCCTTTTGTGAATTATATGTTTGATTAGGATTTGAGTTATATGTTGGACTTATATTAAATTATATGTTGGTTTATGTTGGATGTGTGTTTGATTATATTGAATTATGTATTAGATTTATATGTGTTTAGATTATACATTTATATTGAATTATGTGTTATATTTTGTTAGTTTTGTTAATTATATGTGCGATTAGGATTTGAGTTATATGTTGGACTTATATTAAATTATATGTTGGTTTATAATGAGATGTAGACTATACATTTACATTGAAGTATTTGTTAGATTTTGTTAGATTTACATTTTGTGAATTATATGTTTGATTAGGATTTAATTTATATTTTATGAATTTTGTGCTCGATTATGATTTGGTTATGTATTGAATTTATATATTGGTTTATTATGTTGAATTGTCTGTTAGTTTAGTTTATGTTTCTATTTTTTATTATTGTAATTTTATTTTTATTTTAATATTGCAGGCTTGGATATCTCAAGGCATTGAAATTTAGTATAAATCTTGTAAGATAATTTTTTTGGCATTATTTTGTAAATTTTATATTTTTGTTAGGGCTTGATTTATATATTGAACAATTTTATATTATTGGGCTTGATTTTTATTGTGTTATAAAATTATTGTGATTTTATGTAAAATAATATTTAAATATTAGTGTATGGAATAATTAGTATGCAATGCAGAGAATTATTGATATTGGGTAATTATATGTTTTAATTTGATAGGACGAGTATATTTTTTTTATTAAAAAAAACTTTTTAAAATTTTTGCGATGGAAATTTCCGTCGCAAAATTTATTTTTTTTAATTATGATTACTATTTGCGATGGATTTTCAACGGATTTTTCCATCACAAATTTTTGAATTCCGTTGCAAATTTACATCGGAAATTTCTGTCACAGATTTGTAACGGAAATTTCCGTCACAAAAAATTTAGTTGCAAATTTTTGCAACCAAATATTTTGCGATGGATTTTTTCTGTCGCAAATCCCAATTTGCAATGGATTTTTGGCAAAATCCGTTGCAAAAGGCCATTTTTTTAGTAGTGGTTGATATACTATATATTCATACTTTTATAAATGTGATAAATTTAATATATATATATATTTCTTAAAATGAAAAAATTGATACAATTAATTTTGTATATCTTTTACGAGTTTAATTTAAAATAAATTTAATTAGTAATGCATGTAACAAATATAATGTATATAAATTTGTTCCTAAACCTAGCAGCATTAGCTCCTATGAGGACAATTCTAGATTACAAGTGTATTTCGCAAATAAGGTTAGGATCATCGGGGTACCCAATAAAAACCCTTCAATTCTTAAATTAAAAAAGGATCAGGAAATCGAATAATAACTAGGTCAAATATAATAGGATAGTAGCATAATGAATTTATTTATGTCAACTTGATCAATTGGAGTATTTATAGAATGGTGTTGAGTTGACCCTATATAGATCATTTTAATTTATTCTTTGTGATGTGCACCCTCTTGGACGGTCCAGATGCAACACTTTGGATCCTCTATTCCAATTCCTATTCCATCTCCTATTTCAACTTGTTGTATTTATGCCAAGTGTATCTGATTTTCAATCAATTATTTCATAAGAAAATTTTTAATACACATGTCATATATTCATAAAATAGAATAGAAGATGGAATAGGGAATGAAATAGAAGATTTAAACCACAGATGCAAGGGGTTGGACTGGTGCTGTTGAAAAAGACATGACGAAAAGTCCACGTATTATTAGCTTGTCAGTTAGAAGTTTGTGGAAATATTCTTTTGGTAAAATATGAACCACTGTTGTCTTATTTTTCTTGTCAATTTATATTATGTCCGATGCTACCATTCATTGGCCTAATATAAAATTTTCTATAGGCTCCACAAGATCATCTCTTGGCATTTATATTTGATTTATTTGCCGCCTCCTTACCTATTCTTCAAATTCTTTGAACAGAAGAAGCCTATGTGAGCCATGTAGCTGGTCAAGTTTGTTAATATCTAAGTATTCCATGGACTTTTAACATTCATGTTGTCCATTTATAACAATCTGTCAGCCAACAGGCAGATTTTGTACTTTTCGGACTAAAATTTTGTTTCTGGTTCTTTATCAATGTGTCCTAGGATTTCTGTAGAGTACCACACCTGATAACATCAAAATAAGCTCTTACAAAGAGTAAAATATGAGGTAGGCTCTTTAAGGTTAATGTTTGTTTCTCTTGTCTCTGTATAAAGCTCTGTTAATAGGACTAACACTTTTGCTTTTTTCCAGAATCAGTCCTCATACACTGGAATTTTGTCTTGGCAGTACACATGTTTCCAGGATTATGTGATTCTAGTGAACTATATTCTTGGAAATTGTTTCGAATTTTCTTGGCCCTACTATCTTCAGCACTATAATATAATTTTCACTCTTGCTCTGTTGCCTTCTGATCTTTCTATAACTGTTTTTCCGTTATTGTTTGCTTCTATATGCATGTGATATAAATTATAATTATACTTTCATCTCCACACATTATGCATTAGAACAGTACAATGAGAGTGGATGATACAACATGTTGTGAACCTGAATTTTGGGTTCATCTATTATATCTATCGTCCTACTATTATATGACAGCCTTGCATCTAGTTTAAGTCTAGGACTCTTATCACACAGCAAAGTTGATCTTCAAGTCCTTATAAAGGCTGGCTTGCCAAAAGAGCAGAAGAATGATGGTAAATATAATATACTTTGCTTTTTTTTCCCCTCCTTTTTTCTCATTACTGATTCTTGTTTTGAATGAGTAAATTTAATCATCACCATTTTATTTGCCAGCAAAAGTCCTGCCCATCATCAAGAAAAAATGCTTTCTCTTATGCACTCTTCTCATTGCAAAATCGCTAGCAACAGAAGTATGTTTAAGTTACATTTAGTATTAAGAGTTTTTTATTTCTTGTTTTTGTTGAAATTTTCCCACTTAAACTTTGTTCTGTTTAGGCTCTTCCCATATTCCTGGATAGAATTATTCCATTCTGGAGTGCTATTTTGGTCTCAGTCATTTTCGCGGTGGCCTTTGTTGATGTATGATGTTATTACCAAGAAACGACAGTTTCACTGAAGATTTTAATGTAATAATATTTTGTTCATCTCCCAAATATTTGTTATGGTTGTTTAGGTTATCTCTCAAGTTGTCTGCTCAAGACACGGTCTCAGTTTGGGTGCAAAGTTGACCTTAGTTGTTCGGTTTCTCTTTTTCATTCTGTTCCCTGTATCATACCCTATTGGTAAGATAACCATCAGTATTACTGGATCACAATGGAAAAATAATGAGTTTATGATGAATATTTGAACTTTTTTGATTAGCAGTTATTAGACTGGCTTCTTGGAGAAAATCGTTCTGCAATTCTCAGAAGATTAGAGCTAAAGACATTGGTGGACTTGCATGGAGTTAAGGTTTGAATATCAACTAAGGAGAAACTTTCTCAACAAAACTAAGGTTTTGAGTTGTCAGATATAAGTAGATAAGAATGATGTGACACTCAGTGACTGTTTAAGGTGTTTTGCTGGACACAACTTAAAGCAAAATGTTGCACACATGGAAATATGAACATTCTATCCTGGAAACACATATCAACTATACTGCTTGGATAAAGACTTATTGTAAGTTGCACTTGAGATAGATTACTTGGAGACATTTTTTTGTCAATTAATGAATCAAAGGGATATGTAATTTCTTCAAGTCAAAAGCCTGCAGCTTAAATGAAACAGATGCATGCACGGTGAACCATGACTAAATCAACAAAGTTACAAATTGTTCTATGTCTAAATTGAACAATTACATATAGAAACAAGAAAAGTTGTGCCGATATACAACCTTTGAATCCTTATAAATCAAAGTCATACTCTCTTCTCATCCTAGGGAATTCCAGAGTAAATTCACATCAAACCCATAACTTTCCAAGTCCTTTTTGAGCCTATTGACATCCATCAAGAATTAAAAAAGCAACAATATTTCCCTTTTTCGGCAGCCTCAAAAGACAATAAGACTTCTAATTTTTCAACCTTTTTACTAAAATTGCAAAACCCACAACTATTAGGACACGCAAAACCAATATAGATGCACATAATCAAACAAAATTAGAGGGTTCAACAGAAAATCACCTCAAAAAAAAAAAAAAATTAATAAAGATTCACACTGCAGAAAAACAAATACAAAAAATAACACAAAAATAAATAAAGAAACATTTTAAGCACATCCCCACAACAAAAACCAGTCAAGAAAAAGAAAATTAAAACAAAATCACTGCACATACCTCAAGAATACAAAAATCTGGAAAAAGAAAACTATTCTTTAAGAAAAAGACTTACTCCAAAGAAAATAAGGGTCGCTTCGATCACCGGCCCTTGAGTCTCCTTATTTTATTTTAAATGTTCTTTTGCCTTTTTTGCCTTGAAGGGGATGATCAAACCGGTGGATACAGCAGATAGAAATGAGACTTAAGGCAAGGGCAGCGTCCAGTTTTAAGCGGGGACCGGGCTTGTTGCGGTCTTTAACAAGGATGACAAAGCTTGGATTTACAAGGATGAGATGTTGGTGCTGCATACAAAACAAATCGGACTTTTAGGCTGTCATCATACAGCTTGCTTAGAGAATACCGCAATGGGTAAACATTCATTTCATAAAAAATTATATTATTAATTTCTACAAGTAGGAAGATTTTGTAGTGAGACTTGTATTAAGAGTCATAGCAGGTGTTCGTTCTTTGTCAATGTGATGTCAAAATATTCCTGTGCATCTATGTCATGAATCCTTTGTTGACTGCTTCCGTTGCACGTTACATGTGAGAGAAAAATACAATAATTACATCACTATATTTGAAGGATTTTTCTTCTTCCTTTTCTCTTTTTGTTCTTGCTTCAAGAGTGGTAAGGGTAGTAGAACAATCCTGTTATATTCCCATGGATCATTAATTTCATGTGATTTGAATTAATTAATTTTAATTTTAATATTATTTATTATGATAATACATGAATTGAATATGATGTTTGTACATTTGTTAAGTTCGAAAAGACTTAATTTAATTAATTTTAATGTAATTATTATTTCAAATATAATGTAATATGCACATCTAGAATTTCAAAAGAAAATTTCATTAAAAATTTATACATACGCCTACACGTTGAAAAGTGCAAATGAGATTACCACCCTTATCAACATCTAAAGTGATGAAAGATTCATATTATCTTGTCCATGTTCAATGCATGGCTGATTTTTGTTGCTTTTCACAAAATCTTATGCCATTTATTACAAGTACGTTTAGCAGCAAAGTTCAAAAACAATCATTGAAAGATCATCTTATTTTATACAATTAATTTAATGTAATTTGAATTAATTAATTTTAATGTTAATGTTATTTTGGAGGAGGACGAGAAGCCAGCTGGGCATGACTCATGAGGCTTCTTAATTAATTAACATCCATTTATTTTATTTTTAATTCTTTGAGCATGTATACTGTATATTATTATTATTAAATTATTCAATAAAATTTATGTATATATGTATATAGATTAAATGTATATATGTCAAAATGTATTTGATTTATTACATGCATGCATTTCTAACGATTTTTTTTAATTCTAAAATAAATTAAACTCATAAAAATTCACTAAATTAATTCTATAGTATTGCATTAACATATTTTCATTAGTGTAAATTATAATTAAATTATTGAATGAAATTTATTTATATAATTTATTGGTAAAATTTTCTATTTTTTATGCTATTGATTTGAAATATTGTTTTTTTTGGGGGGGGGGGGGGGTCATTTATTTGTTAATATTTACATGTGGCTAATTCCATTTACTTGAAGAATGCGAATGGTGTAATCTTTTTCATGGTGTAGCTTCTTCGTATCCTTAACAAGTTCATTAATCATTACTTCTATAATTATTAAATGAAATTTATGTAATCACATTTAGTATGCCTTTTGACTTATCAAAACATTTATATACATGAAATGTATATATATTTTATTTATTACATGCATGCCTTATTAATTAAATTTATTTTAAATTTCAAATTAAATTAAACTTATAAAAAATTCACTAAATGAGATTAATTGAGAATAGTAAATTGTCCCGGGTCTTTAACTAATATTATTCCCTTTCATTTTTCTTCCAAAGGGGCCGGTGAAAGTGCTTTCTCGGAACTTGGTTGCACAATTGACTTATACTCATACCTCATTATATATGGATTAATAGAAAATTATAATTATAAATTCTTAAATTAAATTGATGCATGCAAATCATATTTATTATGCTTACTTAGACTCATATCCCATTATATATGAATTAATAGAACATTATAATAAAAAATTCTTAAATTAAATTGATGTATGTAAATCATATTTATTATGTCTTGTGACTTAGAGATACATTTTATTTATTACATGCATTACTAATTAAATTTAAAGTTATATTAAATTAAACTCGTAAAAAGATTCATTAAATTAATTCTATCAAAATTTTCATCTTAACAAAGATATATACATTAAATATAAATATATATACAGTATGAAGTATAATTCCTTGTGAATTTCCTTTTGTCAATTTACTTCCATTTATACTGGAATTGGTTGCATGTTCTAGACTAGTGGCTTGATCGATGTTCGGCAATACTCAAGTGGTGGCTCAAATCTTTACATTTGTATTGCACTCTTGTAATCTTTAATTGCTTCAAACATTAGTAAATATCTTTTTTGTTGTCAGCCTTGAAACTGAAGTGAGCATTTTTTTAATCTATAGTATGATTAACTTCATTGAAAATACGGGGACAAATTTGATTCAAATTACAAATTATGAACAATAATAAAAAGCTTCCTATTAAACCAATTAGAAAACACCAATTAAGAATACATGGCTATATCACTCTTTTTCTTTTTTGATCTTGATAGCCTGAACTCTCTTCTTCTCTTTCTTCTTCAATTCTATAAGTGTCTTTTCATCGTCATCAGAAGTCTGGATGTTATTTTCTTGTTTCTTGTTCTTAGTCATTTTTCTTTTTTTGCTTGTTGCTTCTTCTTTCTTACTAACATCATCTTCAAGTTCAATTATCTTGTGCTTTGCTGAAATACGGCTAGATATCATTGTTGGTTTCTTTTTTGTTTTAGGATGTATCTTTTCGATTGCATCTACTACAACCTTCTGTTGTTCATTAATGGTTGATGTGTTGTTGTTCAACGCGATGAGAAAGCGGAACTCATTGGATGTTTGTAAGCTTAATGCTCTATAATACTTTGATTCATTTTCTCCCTACAAAAGAAAATTTTATGTTAGTAAATCCATAATTTTTTCTCTTTTTTAAATACTTCAAAAAGATGAGAATGAATAATGCTTCACCTGTTCAATTGATTCTTGATACTCATTTACAATGTAATGATTGTGCTTTCTTCATTTTGGGTAACATGTAAGATCACTCTGTACTTGAAATTTATTTAATATTATATCATATGTCATATGTCGTATGTATAAATAATATTTATTCTATTCTTGTGTATACATTCTGATACCTTGTTATTGTCTCCGCATCTTCATTGCTGCATTTTGTGCATGTTGTTTTTTCTTCAGTCTTCAAAATTGTTGACATGCAGTTTTTGCATGACTCATACCACACATATGATTTATTTTTGACTCTCTCAACAACACCTTTGAAGTAGTAGGTTGTATCCTGTAGAAATAATACTAAATATTTAGTATAATTTAAGTGTTATGCATTACATTCGACATCAAATCTTTGTTGTATATTATTTCATGCAAAGTCACTTCATTTGCTACTTTCATTCTCCATTTCATAGTTTTTTCTTGAATTATGAGCGGATTATTATTTTTTCCTAACCTGCATAATGTTAAAAACATATAATTGTATTATTTGGATATAAAATTTATATTGACTGTACTTTTACTCTTTTTATTTTTGAAAATTACCATTGTCGAAGAGAATGGATTCCCTCGTAGGTTAGTTCTATCTGCAATGTTGATGCTAATGTTGTTTGCAGTTGTAATTCCCCTAATACAAATTTAAAAGATAAAAAGCTATTCTTATATTTTCTTATTCGATTGAATAATTCTTCTATAATAGAAATAATATCTAGATATTGTCTTGCAGTCATGTTTGCAATTGCAACAATTGGATTTTGGTTGAGAATTTGTTGGAGTTCTTCTCCTTCATGCTTTGCCAAATCTTCCCAAAGACATACTACGATGGGCTGGAATCTGTATTATAAGAAGATAATGCTATTGCATTTAATTCATTCTTTTATCAAATCAAGCAAGAAGTATTTATAGGATTATTATAAATTACTTACTCTTCATCCATTATTGTTATTTCTCTAACATCTTTGAGTATCACAAATGATATTAATATACAATAATATATTATTTGATGTTAATAATAATATTAGTATCAATTATATATATACACATGCACATATATTTATAAAAAGAAAAAAAGAAAAAGAAAAAAAGTAACATAGAGACTAAATTGGAACATAAAATCTTATACAGGGACTAAAGTGAAACATAAAACCTTATATAGGGACTAAAGTGAAACATACAACTATAAATTGACAATTTTCCCTTAAAAAGTTGCCGGAAAGTTGACTTAGGGACTAGATTGAAACTAAATCCAAACTTTAGGGACTAAAAAAGGAAGTTTTAAAATTTGAGGACTAAAGTGATTCTAAACTAAAACTTTAGGGACCATTTATGACATTTGCCCTAATGAATAATAAGCTATAAAAAAATGTTATTACCAATAGGTTCTTTGTCATGAACCTTTGTATCTATGTGTTTGAAGTCCACAAAATTATAATTGAGATTGTCTTCAGAAACTACTTCTTCAGCTTCTTTCACATATGTATGTTTCTTTAGTATCAGTTCTATATGTGGATGCTCATTGAAATAAAGCAGGTTACACTTTTGCACGATTCCATTAGATATGATGTATGTCTTGTGTAGTGAGAATGTGCCATCAATATATCGAAGGTTATCATTGAATATCACTACTACAATTCTTGTACCCTGCAAATATGATTCCTTAATTTAGAATGTATATTTTTTGTTGCATAATATACTTTTTATGGTTGTTATACTTACTTCGTTGTCTATCATTATCATCTTTTTCATTTTTGATGAAAAGTTTGCTCCGAAGCTTATTTTATTGCTAACTCATAAAGCCCTTAGTTGAAGTGTCCATGATTTTTGATTTACTTGCAATTCTCTAATTGGTATCATTGAAATCTACAACATAATTGATCTTTTTTCTGCATTTTGACAAATATAATTGATTGAAACTGGTTTCTTCACAAATTAGTCTTAATTATAAAATCAGACTGAACCTTGGTCGGTTCTCGATCAAATCGGTCGACTGACTAATTCGATCCGATTTCTTGAACATTGATTTGGACTGATGGCAAATGAATCTTGTTTGGAGTGATCAATTTCTCAAAACTCGAGATTTGATTCATCAACTCCAGTTCGCTCTTGCTTAAATTGAATCCATTATTTTCTTTTTATAATTTTTAAAATATTAAAAATACATTTTAAACTATCATCACCATTTTTTAAATATGTTGAGTAAAGAATTCAATTTTTTGCAAAGTCAGAATTTCAAATGTATATAAATGAAAGTATAATCTATTTATGAATTTGATATTCTTATTTGAATTTTTATAATAGTATTGTACTTTCATTTAATATGCATGTATACACACACAAACATATACATGGAATAAGTTCGTATTTAAATAAATCCATATAGTTTATTCGCAATATTTTTAATCGGGCTGATTTTGAAGCTGAAATAAAAACACATGTATACAAGCTGAACCATGACTAAATCAGCAAAGTTACAAATTGTTCTATGTGTAAATTGAACAATTATATATAGAAACAAGAAAAGTTGTGCCTATATACAACCTTTGAATCCTTATAAATCAAATTCATACTCTCTTCTCATCCTAGGGAATTCCAGAGTAAATTCACATCAAATCCATAACTTTCCAAGTCATTTTTGAGCTTATTGACATCCACTAATATTTTCCTTTTCCAGCAGCCTCAAAAGACAATAAGACTTCTAGTTCTTCAACCTTTTTACTAAAATTTCAAAACCCACAATCTATTAGGACATGCAAACCACTACTTACCAACATTGACGTCATTTTCATGACAGCCTTTCAAACTACAAATGGACTTCTGAATAGCTCCATCAGAAGCTTTATCGTTACTTTCATCTCTTGATTTGCCCACAACTCTTCGACTGCAATCATCACTAACATCCTCTCCATTTCTGAGTGGCACAGAGACAATGTCTTTGCTATTCTCATTGCAAATATTAGAAGATTTATCTGGTGCTTCCAGCTCCCTATCACCATTTAATGAGATATGGTAAACATGTTATAGTATGGGTATAACTCGGTGTACTAAGAAACACCATATGCATCATCAGGCCAGCCCATGCAATTTTTGAGGCTATTCAACATAATCAGAAAGCACAAGCTCTTTCAACCAAAAAAATAGAAATCTTTCACACAAGTCATTGTGTAACATGTTATAATGAGGATGAAGAAGGATAACAAACAGATATACTGGAGTGCAATACTAAGGTCAAAAATGAATATCAATCTCCTACTGAAAGTGTTCCAGGTAAATGGAGAAGATGCAGTAATATAGAAGTGATGAACTTACCTGCCACAATTACCTTAATGCATTTTCTTTTAAATAGAGCCTTGAAAGTCCGAGCATTCATTTTCTTTCTTTTCATGCCAATTGCTTCCAGGTCAAGTTCAGCTTTTTCAGATTCCATTGTCACCTGAATCAAGGCCTTCTCTTTCTTTCTCTTGGACTTCGGCAGACTAAGTTCTTTCACTGATTTCTTGGAACCAGAAGAACCAGATGATAATTTTTTCTTGCCCCTTTCAGAGCTCCTCAGAGGACTCGGTGTATTATATTGCATTGCTCTAGTCTTTCAGATTTCCTTCACGGGAGGTGTCAAAGACGGCATCCCCTTCTCAAGATGCTTGGACTTCCGTGTACTTTGAGGGCTTGGCGTAGTCTGCCTGGACAATGATGTTTCTCTGGCTGACCTTCTTACACTGGAGACATAAGCTTTTCCTGGGCTATGCATTGACTTATCCGATTCATCCTTTCTAACATTTACCTTTTTCTTTGAACTATGGCCATCTGATTCCTCCTTTCTAATAATTTCTTTTTTCTTTCAACTATGGTCATCTGCTTCATCCTTTCTATTATTTACTCTTTTTTTTTTTTTAACTATGGCCTTCTGCTTCGTATTTACTTTTCCGGGCAGATTGAGTATCACTCACCATCCTCTTCAGCTGCATTGATAGCCACAATTTTTGCAGACTTAGGACTCCACCAACATCAAGACAAGCAAAAATACAGGGGATGAGGAATTGAAAGTCAAAACAATAGAGACTAAGTGTTGTTTTGAACTTACTGCTGCCAAATATCAATCTTTTAGATAAGTTGGAAACTTCCCTAGAGCCACGCTAAAACTATTAATTTACATTGCCCAATTTAAGTGTAATTAGCGGTATTTTACACTATCTGTAATTCTAATACATTCATCTCTAGCGAAATATAGAGAAACATTTTAAATACACGCCCACAACAAAAACCAGTCAAGAAAAAGAAAATTAAAACAAAATCACTGCAGATACTTCAAAAATACAAAAATCTGGAAAAAGAAAACTATACTTTAAGAAAAAAACTTACTCCAAAGAAAATAAGGGTCGCTTCGATCACCGACTTTTGATTCTCCCTATTTTTCTCCTCTTCAGCTGATATTTTTTGTTTTAAATGTTCTTTCTCCTTTTTTTGCTTGAAGGGGATGATCAAACCGTTGGAAAGAAGAATCCCACTTTCAGAGCTAATTGGTTATTGGGGGAAAAGAAAAGGGAATTGTAGGTGCGACTTGTGAGCATGGGAAACCCAAGAATCATTTCGCTCAGATGATAAAGAGACCCTATCACTCATTGTCCATCAATCCCAATGGCCATTCATTGAATAGTTAATTGATTTGGATGAATGCTTGCCCGTTGATACTGAAAATCTTGTGAATGACATTTACTGCTGAAGGAATTTTTTTATCATATGCATGCACATTTTTTTATAAGTAATTGATAATTGATAATTACCATCAATCCCGATAATCATTCATCTGATAGTTAATTGATTTGGATGAATTCTTGCCCGCTTATACTGAAAATTTTGTGTTCTTTCCCTAATGAACAGAATTATAGTCAAAAGGCATAATAAATGTGATTTATATATATAAATCTAATTCAATAATTTAATTATAATTTACCACTAATCTATATATATTAAATGTAAACCTTTCATTTCATTAAATAGGAACATTTTTGTCTTCACATGAAAAGGAAGAAATCAATATGTTCATTCATACTTTTATAGGTAGTATAGATATAGATATAGATATAGATAGAGTCTGTTGAAGAAGTTTAAAAGCAGAAGGCGAGAATCAAATCAACAACATTTTCCTAATCCATTTTTGGCCCGTTTGTTCTTGTAGTATACTTGTTCTGGTTTTAGGCAGATAGTGCCTGCTTATTTGTGCAGTTGCATAGAACAAAAACTATATTATGTGATAATGTTCATCCCTGCCACTTCTTAATGAGAGCATGTAAATATTTGTCCTCAGCCTATCATTCTCTTTCACAGCTGTGTTTGATGATTATCAAGTTATTAACGCATCAGTATCCATTAGTGGAGAATTTCATCCTAAAAAGATGTTTCAAAAGACATTTGCGATCGTGTGTTATGACCAGTGTTTATCTTCTATTCTATTTCACGAATACATGTCAAATACATATAATCCACAACTAAGTTAAAAAGGATAAATAAAATAGGTGGATAACTCTATTCCAATCAGTACTAGATAATGTATATCATCACTCCAGCCACAGCACCAAAGAGCCAAGAGCTTCTAGTCAAGAAATGACCAATAACTTTTGCTAAGAGGGAAGCTTCTACAGGGTTGACGAGATTTGAGCAGCAAAAACGCGGAAAGATGAAGTTAGAAGCTTAAGTCAACTCAAAATCATCAAAATCTAACAAAATATGGTCCTAAATTTATGCGCTTGACTTCATCATATTCTTACAACCAATGATTTGGACTAAGGTTCTAAAAATAATATGGTTTTCAAAGCATTCCTTCTGACAGCTTTCTGCAAGAAACACAAACTAGTATTTAAGGCAGCCATGTCATTTTCATTGCCTGTATTCATTTGTTTTACTCAGTCAATTGTTAAGGCATGAAAAAAACAATGGTAACCATTAGCAAGTCCAGTCTTACAAGAACTTTTCTGGGAAGCTTCCACCTTAATGTCCACTAAGAAGGACTTTTGCAATCAACCTCAGTGAAGTCAGCATTTTGGGCAAGTGATCTATAAGCCAGGGACCTTTTTTTTCGGTTAAATTTGAATTGCTTAGCCTCACTAAAAAAGTCAACGAACTTGGGTCTTAATCAAACTAAGACATTGAATCACAATTATCTTAGTTTTATGTAAAATATTTTTCAAGAATTATGTGACTTTTAGTCATTAGATTCAATAAAAACTAACACTGCTTAGGGAGAAAATATATGCTTAAACTAACACTACTTAGGGGAGAAAATATATGCTTAGTCACAATTTTCAAATTTTGATGAACTTGCTTCATCAAACATGGTTGGCTATAAATTTCTAGCAAACAAGAGAAGGGAGCACACCCTCTTGCATAGTATACACTTAAGAAACTTTCATCTAGTGAAGTTGGTTTAAAGTACATTTCCAAATGAAGGTTTCCATGATGAGCTTTTCTCTAATATTTCCATTAACAATATCAGCTTCTATGTTGATGCTACTTAGGGGGTGTTTAGCTAAGATTATTTAAAACATCATAAAAGCCCCATACATCTTATAAGATGATTTTGGAGCTTATAAGATGTTAAATCTTATTTGTAAAATAAGTTGTTGAAGTGTTTGGATAAAACAAGATCTTAAAACTTATAAAATGTTAATAATGTCAATTTTGTAATTAAAATACTCAAAAAAGAAGGAGCTTGTTAAGATCTTAAAAATAAGTTAGTGTCTCCTTACTTCTCTAAAAAGAGCTTATAAGCTCCTAACATCTTATTTTAGGATCTTATAAGCTCTTTTTTTAAAAAATTTACCAAACGCTTTTTATCAACTTATAAGCTCTTGAACATCTTATAAGATGTTTTAAAGAGCTTATAAGCTCACCCAAACACCCTCTTAATCTTTCATTTCAGAGTATGCAGCTGCACAAGTACCTGGAAATGAGACTGATAAACTTTCATTGCTGGCCTTCAAATCCCTCATAACTGAAGATCCCTCATAAATTTTGTTCTGATTTGTAGAAGTTTAAAAGTGGAAGGCAAGAATCAGATCAGCAACATTTTTCTAATCCATTTTTGGCCTGTTTGTTCTTGTAGTATACTTGTTCTGGTTTTAGGCAGATAGTGCCTGCTTATTTATGCAGTTGCATAGAACAAAAACTATATTATGATATAACGTTCATCCCTGCCACTTCTTAATGAGAGCATGTAAATATTTGTCCTCACCCTATCATTCTCTTTCACCTGTGTTTGATGATTAACAAATTCATAGTCAAATATGGAGCTAGCTATCAAGTTATTATCGCATTAGTATCCATTAGTGGGGAATTTCATCCTAAAAAGATGTTTCGAAAAACATTTTGGATCGTGTGTTCTGATCAGTGTTTATCTTCTATTCTATTTCACGAATACATATCAAATACATATAATCCACAACTAAATTAAAAAGAATAAATAAAATAGGTGGATAACTCTATTCCAATCAGTACTAGATAGTGTGTATCATCACTCCAGCCATGGCACCAAAGAGCCGTGAGCTTCTAGTCAAGAAATGACCAGTAACTTTTGCTAAGAGGGAAGCTTCTGCAGGCTCGATAAGATTTGAGCAGCAATAACGCGGAAAAGACAAAGTTACAAGCTTAAGTCAACTCAAAATCATCAAAATCTAACAAAATGATTTGGACTAAAATAATTGGGTTTTCAAAGCATTCCTTCTGACTTAGCTTTCTGCAAGAAACATGAGCTAGCATTTAAGGTAGCCATGTCATTTTCATTACCTGTATTCCTTTGTTAAGGCATGAAAAACAATGGTAACCATTAGAAAGTCCACTCTTACAACAATTCCTAGGAGCTTTCACGTTGATATGTAATATAAAGGAATATTGGGCAATCAACCTCAGTAAAGGTCAGCATCTGGGGCAAGACATCTATCAGCCAGGAAAAATTTTCTTTTTTCTTTCTCTGGTTGAATTTGAATTAATAAACCCCCCCTAAAAAAGTCAATGAACTAAAGTCTTAAACAAGTAATAACAAGTTGAGTTTATCATTATCTTAGTTTTCTTGTGACCTAGTTTTCTTGTGACCTAGTTTTCAAAGATTTGTCTTTTAGTCATTTTATTCAACAAATAATACTATTTAACGGAATAAAAATATGCAAAAATTATGGTTATAAATTTCTAGCAAACCAGAGAAGAGTGCACACCTTCTTGCATATTATAGACTTAGAAACTTTCACCTAGTGAACTTTGGCCCAAACTACATTTCCAAAATGACGATTCCCATGATGAGTTTTAACTTGATCTTTTCATTAACCATGTCAGCTTCTATATGCATTCTTCTTAATCTCTCATTTCCAGAGCATGCAGCTGCACAAGTACCTGGAAATGAGACTGATAAACTTGCATTACTGGCCTTCAAGTCCCTGATAATCGAAGATCCTCTAGTCGTCTTAGCCTCTTGGAATGATTCTTCCCATTTTTGCAACTGGTCTGGTGTTGAATGTGGAATGCAGCCAATTCCAAGAGTCACTGGTTTGAATCTCACCGGGCAAAGATTAGTTGGAACGGTTTCGCCCCATCTGGGGAACTTTTCTTTCATCAATCTTCTTGATCTTTCTAGAAACTCCTTTCATGGGGTGATCCCACCAGAGCTTGGCAATCTTGGAAGGCTTCAAATCTTGAATATGAGCAATAACCTTCTTGGAGGGCAAATTCCTGCTGATCTGTCAAATTGTTCCAACCTGAGTAACCTGGCACTGGACCATAACTATCTCATAGGAATGGTTCCACCTGAATTGGGATTGCTCTCTAGGCTTCTTACATTGTACCTTGGAAACAACAATCTCACAGGTATTGTCCCGTCTTCTCTTGGAAACTTAACTTCTCTAAGGGAGCTAGATATGTCGTATAACTATTTGAACGGTGAAGTTCCAAGAACTCTATCTCAGTCGAGGAACCTAAAAATTTTTAGGCTGTCTGTAAACTCTCTCTCTGGTGAATTTCCTCCAGCACTATACAATTTGACGTCACTTGAGTTTATAGCCATTTCTTTCAACAACTTAACTGGTAATCTGAGAAGTGATATTGGGATTGCTCTTCCCAATCTGAGGAGAGCATGGTTTGCTTACAATTACTTCACTGGACCTATTCCTGATTCATTTTCTAATGCTTCAAAACTCAAAGACCTTGACCTCCTTCACAACAATTTCACTGGAAAAGTACCTCTGAGTTTAGCAAAGCTTGATTTGCTGACCTTAAGTGTTGGATTCAATCATCTTGGAAATGGTGAACCAGATGATTTGAATTTCATCACCTCCCTTACAAACTGTACCAACTTAAGATTCTTGCATTTTGGGAATAACCAGTTTGGTGGAGTTTTGCCCGTCTCAATAACAAATTTGTCCACCAAGTTAACAACTCTCTATTTACAAGAAAATTTTATTCATGGAAGCATTCCAAGAGAGATATCAAATCTTCAGAGCTTAAATATACTCTTCATGAATTCAAATTTCCTGAATGGTACTATTCCAGATTCATTTGGCATGCTTCCAAACCTAGCAAGATTGGTTTTGGGCTCTAATCAGTTGACAGGAAATGCACCTTCTAGCCTTGGAAATATGACTGGTCTACAATGGCTATTTTTGTTCAATAACTGGTTAGAAGGAGGGATACCTTTATCCTTGGCAAATTGTAGACAAATGGTTTTCTTTTGGGTAGCTCAAAACAATCTCACAGGGACCATTCCTCAAGAAGTTATAGGTAAACCATCCCTTCTGTCTTTTAATGTGTCTTATAACAACCTCGCTGGTCCCCTGCCAGACAATATTGGAAACTTAAGCAGTCTTGTTGAGATTGATTTTTCTAACAACAAATTTTCTGGTGAGATTCCAAACAACCTCGGGAACTGTCTGGCCCTCAACATAATTATGTTACAAGCAAATTCATTTCATGGGAGGATTCCAAATTTAGCTCGTCTGAGTACCCTCAGTTACTTGGATCTATCAAGCAACAATCTCTCAGGAAATATTCCAGATTTCTTGATGAATCTTTATTCTCTCACCTACCTAAATCTATCTTTCAACAATCTGGAGGGTGAGGTACCTTCCACAGGAGTATTTTCAAATGCCAGCGCAGCAGATATTCATGAAATCTGAAGCTTTGTGGTGGAATTCCGCAGTTTGGTCTGCCAGCATGTCCTAAGCAAGAACCTCAAGAAGCCCACGGAAAAAGTGGGAAGAAAGCTCTCAAACTAATCTTGATTATTGTCTTAACTTCATCATTTGCTGCTCTATCATTGTCTCTTCTTCTGATTTGCTACATACGGAAGATGCTGAAGAATCCACCAAACTCATCATCTTCCAGATCCTTCAACTTCTTCCCCAAGATTTCCTACGAAGAACTGATGAATGCTACCAATGGATTCTCATCAGAGAACTTGATTGGTTCAGGCAGTTTTGGGACAGTTTACAAGGGCATTCTCACCTCAGATGAAACAATTGTTGCGGTTAAGGTTCTCAATCTCAGACAGAAAGGAGCCTCCAAAAGCTTCATGTCTGAATGTCAAGCCTTGAGAAACATCCGTCACCACAACCTCATCAAAGTGATAACTGCTTGTTCAAGTACTGATTTTCGTGGCAATGATTTTAAAGCTCTAGTATATCAGTTTATGACAAATGGGAGCTTAGACAAATGGTTGCATCCAGAAGAAGAAACAACACGACAGTATAATAGTTTGAGCATTCTTCAGAGGATTAACATCGCAACAGATATAGCAGCCGCACTAAATTATCTTCACCACCAATGCCAAACACCGGTGATTCACTGTGATCTGAAGCCACAGAATGTACTTCTTGACAGCAACCTGGCAGCGCATGTAGGCGATTTTGGTTTGGCACGGCTCCTTCCAAAATTCACCGGGAAAGAAAACGCAAACCAGTTCAGCTCACTTGGTATCAAGGGAACCATTGGATATGCATCTCCAGGTAATAACTGCAACAAACACACTTTTATGAATATTTTATCATATCATAGCAACTTATTCAGCCATCATCCTGAGTACAAAATGGCTAAAAAATTTTGCAGAGCATGGCATGGGAGGACAGGTATCTATTCTGGGAGATGTTTACAGTTTTGGGATCCTCTTGCTGGAGATTTTCACTGGAAAAAGGCCAACACACAATTTATTCACTGAAAATTTGAGTCTTCACCATTTTGTAAAGTTGGCAGTTCCAGACAGAATCATTGATATTCTTGACAACTCATCTTTGTGTCAAGAAGTAACAGGTATAGCTGAAACATGGGGCCAAGGTTGGAGCTTTCTAACAAGGGAACAGCGCCGGTGTTTGATATATATTCTCGAGATTGGAGTTTCATGTTCTTCTGAATCACCAAAACACAGGATGAGTACGAGCCAAGTGTCTCGAGAATTGTCAATGATTAGAGACACATTTCTCGACAATGGAATTAAAGAAGAGAAGAGACAGTCATTCAGCAACAGGTACTCTTTGTCTTTCCATTTCTTTTAACTGTCTTGTTTTTTATCAGTGGTATGCATTTAAAGAAAGCTATTTTAACATTTTTGTTCTGATTTTTCAGGGGCACAGAGTCTGTTGAAGAAGTTTGAAAGTAGAAGGCAATAATCAGATCAGCAAAATTTTCCTAATCCATTTTTGGCCTGTTTGTTCTTGTAGTATACTTGTTCTTGTTTTAGGTAGATGGTGCCTGCTTATTTGTGCATTAGCATAGAACAAAAACTATATTCAGTCTTAATGTTCATCCCTGCCACTTCTTAATAAGAGCATGTAAATATTTGACCCATCTTTCTCTTTTGCATCTGTATTGATGATGAACAAATTCGTTGTCAAACAGGGAGCAAGCTATCAAGTTATTGTAGCATCAGTATCCATTACTGGGAAGTTTCATCCTAACAAGACATTTCGAAAGGCATTTATTTGATGGCGTATTCAAATAAGGATTTTATCTTCTACTTTATTTCGCATATACATGCCAAGTATATGTAATCCACAAGTAAGTGATTATTAAGAAAAATTTTAATATGCCTAATATGCATTCATGAAATGAAATATAAGACAAAAATATCAGTTGCGAAATAAGGGAAAGGAGCTTATGTTTAGGTTTCACGCTCCCAACTCCTGGAGGTGGGATAAGATAATAATTTATAAGTTGCTCTCCCTCTCTTACCCATCGAGCCTCCTAGTTGAGGATTTTGCGGCAGTTTATAAGTTCCTTCCCTTCTTTCTCACTAGTTGAGGGTTTTGCAACAGTAAGCTTTCTACTACTCCTTTCTTATTTATCGAGATGTTTTCTTAAATAAATCCCTACCAATTTGTCCCACATGACACAGTTGAACCTTCATATTTGAAGAGGAAGTTGGTGGTTGACATTGAATACTTTGATCATGAAGCCTTTTAATTAGGCATCTGCACCTCTTTCTTTATGCTGATAGGAAGTCTCAAATATGCACACAATAAATTCCAAGTAGCCCATCATCCACCAATGTGAAAAAGAACAAGGATCCAATTTTGCACTAATTACTGGTCTAATGATGTCAAATCGATACTTTTTTTTTCTTTCCCTTAATCTTTTTCTGTTATTGGCGAAGAATTAAAATTGTTGATGACCACAAAAAGAAAAAGAATTATCAGCTCATCAGTAGTTTTTCCTATCCTTAAGAGTGGTGCACACGTATTGTCAATGTGGATAAAGGAGGTGGTCTCCATCATGCATGGAATTAATAATTGTGGTTTGTCTGGCCAGGATGCATGATGGAGACTAGCACATCTTAGTTCTTTAAGATTCTTGTTATATTATGAGGTATTTGTATTCAAATATATTTACTTTTATAGAGTAATTACAATAAGTGGAACCTGTCATAAATTCTACTTTGATAGGTCACAAACTTTCTCCTCCCCCCTCTCCCCCCAAAAAATAACATATATGAGATTTGCATGGCAATAATGCTTGAATAAAATATTTCTCAGATATGTAATAGAAAATTTGAAACTTCTAAATTTTGTATTCAATTTTCTTTTAAATTTGTGGAAGGAAAAAACATATCTAAATAACACGAAAATATCACGTTGACTCAGTTGTCTTTATGCTAACCTTTGCGAACCTCTTGAATCCTCTCTTTACCTATTTTTTTAATCATTGAATTAATCAAAATTCTCTTGTTAATCAATGAAAAGGTGAAGAAGAAAATAAAAAAAGAAGAGTCCTATTGTGGAAACAATGGTTTATTCTCACAACATAGACAAAAAAACACAGACAAAAATAATGGGAAGTACTAATTTTTTGGAAGACAAGATTTCTCCATCCAATACACCCAACTCTCAAGGAGATTCTGTAGTAATCCTATACTGACATCAAGATATAAGCACTTATATATAGTTAATAGGCACCATAGCCACTATTTTTGGCTAAACAAATAGTTTGGATAGTCACAAATCAAAAGCTAATGTTATCCACTAGAAGATGGGGCACAACCAAAATTGTGTCAAATCAAACACAAACTTGGTTACATGCATTTGCTTATGTCATAAGGGCAATAATATAGTTAGGCATTTGGATGACCTTCTAACAATCAAAACAAGCTATTTCCAGACAAATCAACCAAAGTTGCTACTTCAAACTTGAAGAGGATTTTGTTCAATGAAAAAAGGCTTCTTGATCAATCAACTAAATGTATTCACATATGCTTCCTTTATAACATCAAAAATCATCATTTAAATGTTCTATATGACGACATTAAGATGATTTTACATGTATTTTAAGTGTATTTCGTCAATAGATTTTAAAAATATCATAAATTGACTTGGATTATCGGTGTGATTCTAACAATACTTATCACATCTTTTGACGTAGCGTGATATTCCTAATTTCGGACCAAATTAATTATTTGACGGTAAATTTATGATAGGTGTACGTACCCTGGCCTATTCCTATAACATGATCACCTGTGGTCATTATAGATGGTGGGATCATTTCTTCTCCCACTTTAAAAATGCCAGTAAATTTTGTAGCTAGGTTGACTATCTGATGGAAGAACATAAAGTAAAAACTGATTGGTTGCTTTACCACCACCAGACTTCAAACTTTGAATTTCTGTGTAGAAGAGGAGTAAATAATACCAAGACTTGGAAGTAAAAACACTTTTAACTTACATCGATTTTGTAGTAATGCAACTGAACTAATAAAGTATGATTATAGTTCTATCCTACTCAGATTGCCACCTTGAAGGAATCATAAAAAAAATAACTTTCCTCAGTGGCTTAACACGTCAAACAACACTTCACCAAGCCAAAGCATTACAACAGCCAAGTGCAATCCAAATTCCCATACTTTGTGGCCAGTCACCCTCTTCTTCTTGGTTTTCTGCTGTATATAAAAGGGCTAAATGCAGAAAAAGATAAGTAATTATAGAAACACACACTTTGTTAGGCTAGTAAAGAACTTCGAAATGGATGAAGAAAAACAAGGGCTTGTGAAAAAGCAAAGTCCATTTGGAAACAAGTTGCAGCTGACAGTGGATGAAGTAGTGGAAGAGTATGTGGGATCATTTGGGTTCTCACAGCTCCTGCAGGTGTTTTTGGTGTCACTGGCTTGGATATTTGATTCCCACAGCACTCTTGTGACCATTTTCGCAGATGCTCAGCTGGAGTCGTGGCGGTGCATTGGCTCGGAATGTGGTGGTGCTGGTGAGGGAGCTGGTGGCGCTGCTTCTGTTTGTGGGTTGAAGCCAGGGACTTGGGAGTGGAGTGGTGGTAATACAAGTTCCACAATTGCTGAATGGGGGCTGGTGTGTGACCGCAGATTTCTTGGTGCTCTCCCAGCATCAGTCTACTTTCTTGGCTCCCTTATAGGTCCCACTCATTTCCCCAACTATATATTATTACAGTAAATTGCTTGTTAGCAATAAGATCACTTGGGCCAAAATGATTCTTTCCATAATATGCACTTCATCCCTATTTATTTCAATACCATCCATTTGGGTTCTCCTGTTTCTCTGAGTTCTTGAGACCTGGCCATTATGCACGGCAACCATGGTTGCCCGACGGCTTTGGGGAAGACGGGTGGGGAGGGGGGGCAGGGCGATTGTGGTGAGGGGGTGATGATAATATATATAAATATATATGTTATATATAATTTTATATATATATATATGTATATACATGTTATGATAAATTTATATATATATATTATATGTATATAAGTATAAATAAAAATTATATTTTATATTTTTATAACTAATAAATAATAAATAATTTTTATAATTATTATATGTAACTATAATTATATATTGTAATTATAAATAAAAATATATTATTTAATTTTTATAAATATTATATATTTTATATTTTTACATATAATAAATATTACTTAATTTGAAATGAAGACAAAAATTATATATATTATATGTATAAATAAAAAACATATATATTTATATTTATAGAGGTATATATATTTTATATGTAACTATAAATAAAAAATATATTATTTAATTTTTATAAATATTATACATTTTATATTTTTACAAATAATAAATATTACTTGATTTGAAATGAAGAAAAAAATTATATATATTGTATGTATAAATAAACAACATATATGTTTATATTTATAGATGTGCATATATTTTATATGTAAATATAAATAAAAAAATATCTTATTTAATTTTTATAAATATTATGTATTATTTAATTTTAACAGAATTAAAGAAAATTTATATATGGATATATGTGACATGTATAAATAAATAATATATAATATCTTTATAGATAAATTTATACATGTACATATATTATATAAGTGTAAAAACTATATTATATACTTTTTCAAAATTATTATGCATAGACTTATATATGTATACATATTATATAGAAGTATAAATAGAAATATATACCTTTTTTAAATTAATTTAAAATGTATAAAAAATAATTTTATTTAAGGGTAATTTTATCTTTTTACTATTCAATAAACATCAAACAACAATAAAAAGGTTGTTGGGTTAAGTGTATAACGTTCAATTAAACATAGGGGATATAAGAGCAAATCTCTATTTCACAAGAGGTTATCAGTCAATTCCGAATATCGCAGGGAGACGCTGTGCAATTTACCCATATATAATATATGGATTTTCCAATATTATCTAGGATAGGGGTATTTATGGATTTTTACGTCCTCTTAGTCCTCTCTTGTATCCCGAAAATTTATAGAAATTTGGTCTTTTTTGCCCTTTTATTCATAAAAGTCATGGCTATGTTTTGTTACATTTTGGCAAAATATAATTAAATATATATAATTTTTTTCTTTAAAATATCGAATTAAATATTCTCAAAATATCCTCTTTTATATTTGATTATCCTCAAAACTTTTCCATTTTTTCATATATATACATATATATATCAGATACATATTATTTATCTATACTATTAATAAATAGCCTACACCCCTTTTGATATGTTTTCAAGTGTCTTTTTTAATATATCCTCATTTTTTTTAAATTCTCATGTTTATATAAAATAACTACCATCCCACCATCTTCTCACCATTTCCCTCATTACTACTATTGCATAATAATTCTATAAAGGCTATACATATTTATATTTTTCTCAACTTCTTCCTGCATATATGATTTCTCCCATTTAAATTATTTTTTATTTTTTATTTTTTTTTTCAAAGATGCATGAATGAATTGGGCATCGGTTTTAATTGATTATTTTTTCTCTATTATAAAAATTATTTTCAAACTATTTGAATAACATTTAGTTTTTATTTTTATTGAATGCACATGGATCGAGTATGCATTGGTTGCTAGTATTTTATTATTATTCTTACTATAAAAAAAATTACTCAATTTTTTTTTCACTCAAAAAATTCAATAAAAAAATATTGATTTGACCACTATAATAAAAATTGTCTCATCTCAAAATATAAACAGACAACTACAATAAAAATTGTCTGCTCTCAAAATACAAACAAACATATCAAAACTCTCCAAAATATAAACAAATATTCATTATATTCCCCAATACAACTTCACATTCCCTAACTTCACTCTCAAAACTCATTTTCTAAAACACATAATACAAAATATACAATTTGTAACCAAACATTACCCATGTAATTTTCAATTTTTAACTTTTACTAACATGGATGATGATTTTTAAATTATATCATCCTTGATTTTTCAAATTAAGAAATTAATAAGTTAAACTTTTCTACAATAAATTTTGAGGGTAAATTGCACAGCGCCCCCCCTGTGATATTCGCAATTGATTCATAACCTCCTGTAAAATAAAAATTGGCAAAAAAAACCCCTTATATTTAATTGAAAATTGCTCATTTGACCCCACAGCGTTTTGTTTCTTATTTGATATCTATTGAGTAGTAAAAAAACAAAATTGCCTTAACGAAAATTGAAATTCAAATAATATTTACTTTTATCTTATCTATTATTTATATAATTTTTTAATTATTTTTTGTCCATTTGAACTTAAATAATATTTAATATTTATAAAAAGGATATATAATGTGTTTATATTTATACCTAAATATATAATATGTATACATGTATAAGTTTATGTATAAATATATACATATGTATTTTTTATTTATATATAATATATAAATTATTTTATTTATTCCAAATTAAATAATGTCTAATATTTAAAATAGTATATATAATATAGTTTTTTATTTACACTTATATAATATACATATATAAATTTATCTATAAATAAATTATATATTATTCATGTATATCCATATATATAATTTTTTAAATTCTTTTAAAATTAAAAAAAATTTAATATTTAAAAAAAGGATATATATATATATAATATGCTTCTATTTATACTTATATATATAATATGTATAATATATAAGTTTATGCGTAATAATTTTAAAAAAGTATATATAATATAGTTTTTATTTACACTTATACAATATACATATATAAATTTATCTATAAAGAAATTATATATTATTTATTTATACATATCATGTATATCCATATATAAATTTTCTTTAATTCTTTTAAAATTAAATATTATATAATATTTATAAAAATATAATATATTTTTTGTTTATAGTTACATATAAAATATATGTATATCTATAAATGTAACGCCCCGATCGAGAGGCGCCTGCTTCCGCTGCAAGGTGCTACTCACACAATGCCACACGTCATCCTTGCAATAGAAAATCACTTTTAAATTTTTTGAACTAATTAGATCCTACAACCATCTCATCAAATACTTACTTCTGAACCGAAACATTTCAAATAACATTTGGCACTTCTATCACCCTTATTGCCTCATATGTGGCTGGGGCTAGTCTATCTTTATCACTTGTTCTTATCTAGGGTAGAGAACGGATAACAATAATAAAACAATATAAATTCGAATGACTTAGTGAGATAGTTTAGCAATAACAATCAAGTAATAATTTCACAATTATTATGTAAGAGACAAATAGAGGTATATTTATTCTCAAGAGTTGTGAGAGAATGTTTTATTCAAAATTTATAGTGATTCATCTCACCACCGTCCCATACCAGTGATGAATATAAAATATTCGAGTTTCAAAATATAAAATAAAATTAATAATCACTTTCACACTTTTGCTGTTGGTGGTTCTCCTACTTTATCACTCCACTTTCGAAAACACGAAAATTCTTGTCCCTCCAAAGTACTGAGTGATCGGCTCGGACAATTAATCACTCACTAGGCATGACTAGCTATATGCCTGATCCTACTCATAGCCGACTATATCCAACCCTCTATGAGTAGGGATTATATGTATAATTTTATATGGGTATCAGCTGAAAAATCTGTCGCTGCGGACTGTTCCGCCCAACTATCTTTCATAACTAATTCCAGGGTCCACCCCCAAGGATATCAAGTATAATCACTGATATCACTGAATGCATCCAACAACATACACTTAATGCATCACTTCGCCATGTTAAGCATATAATCACTGATTCAGCCCAAGCTGGTTCAAGATAAACATGGCGATAAAACATTTATTTCAAAATCACTTTTTAGCTTCCTCAACACAATCACCAACTTTAGATAAAGTGACATTAATTAATATCAATAAAAACACTTAGTGAAAAAGGGTGATGTAGAGTCCTATTTTCATAAATAATTAACTTTATCAAAACTTGGGTTGAAGTGAATTGCAGGGTGCAGAATCAATCATGTAAAATGGGTGAGGGGACTCAAGTACGAATAGTCCAAGAAGTGTAGATAAGGATAAGAGAGGTCTAATTAACTGCTGAAAGAGTTTAAGAGCAGCAAGTCAATGTTACATAGGTAAATGATAATTTTTAGTAGAAGGGAGGCCAAACAGAGCTGATATACATGTATCAATGTAAATGTACAAGACAAGAAATTGTATCCATCAAAATTGAGAGTTTAGGTAGCAATAATTTGAGAATTTTGAGTAGAAGGGACAGCTCAAACAGACTGACCAAGTGAACATGAGAATCAAGGAATAGCATAGACTGAGCACGTATTAATCATCGAATCTTAGCACAAATAGAACCAAGTGGCAAGACATAATAACAAGTACGTATGTTCTTTCCCCAGCAAGAAAGCTAACGCAAACTCACCTGGAAATGCAAAGTAATTCTTAATTATATAGTCACTCAGGTTCTGGCTTCTTAGTCAAATCGAGAGCACTGTCATAAAACAATTCGAGTTATCATTTCGTCAATCTTCTAAGTCTTCATTGTAAGTATAACGAATGTCATTATCAAATTGAAGGGTATTCAGATATAGTTCTGATAATTCTTAGATATTTAAACAGTCCATAACTTTGTTTCCTAATTGACTTCAGGTTCAATGCACATAATCTAAATCTAATATTGATTATGATTTCTCAATCATAATTCTCAATTCCATGTTACACTCAACTGCGCAAGGTAATCACTTATCATAGTCCTTAACTCGACAAGCTGATAAATTGGTTGTTAATATCTCATTAAAGTCTCAACGACAATCTGATAATTCATATGAGTCGAATAAATTCAATACTATACGAATTACAAGATTAATCTATAACTTTAGACTAAATCATAGTTTAACAATCTTAATTATGATCATAGACAACTTCGTCCAAAAATTTAAATACATTCAATAGTTCAATCGAATCAAAATTTGATTATTGAAAATTACCCAAATTGGGTCGAACCGGGACCCTAGTCTCACGCCAGAACTAGCCTAGACGAGTCTAAAATCAAATTCTACACAAGTTGCCTGATCAAAGCTGCCACGCGTAGCCGCCAAAACTCCACGTGCCACTGCCAGAGATAGGAACCACCACCACCGCTTGGTGTGTCTCAACCTCAGGAATCAAAAGCACCAATCAATTTATGGTTTGGATGCCATTAGGTTGGCCAATTTGGCCCAAAACCGCTGCGGAGCCCTAACCTACCACCGTCGCGCCACCACGAAAATTCTTCCGTTGTCCGCTGGTGAAACCTCAAATTGAGCACACCAATGCGATGCCCATGAGCTCGAGACCAAAGCCCATCCTACCCCCATCCATTTTCGTCGCCGTACACTGGAGAACGGCTAACCCGCCGCAAGCTCGCCGTCGAGCTCGATTTTTCGGCCATCCACCGGTTGTTTTGGATGAAACTTGGTATACTTTTGCTCCCTGAGTTGAGAGGAGCCTGAATATGGTCTTTGTTTTAGGTTTTGCGGTTAGTTTTCGATGATTCGCCGGTAGGGTGAATTTGGGCCTTTTGTGAGAATTTAATAAAAGTTTGTTCTTCATTCTATATATACAAAAGTATTTTTCAACTTTCTCACTTTTACCCCAGCAGTTCTGACCAACTTTAGTATTACCCAAAAACTTTTAAACCACCTTCATTTTAGTCCCTAACCTTCAATTGAGTCCTCCAACTTCTATTTCTTGCACTTTGACCCCCAGAATTCCTATTTTTGGACAATCATGTCCAAACAAATTTATTTTGAGGTCCTCAAACTTTTATCTCTTTCACATTAACCCCCAAAACTTCTGAAATTTTTGCAATTAAGTCCTTTTTATTTATTTTTCGAGCCTTAAAAATCCGATCAATCATCATCTTAATTTCTAAATCCTAATTTGTTCAAAATACCGAATTTTAGGGGTGTTACAATAAATATAAATATATATATTTTTTACCAAAAAAAAACATATATTTTTTTTACCAAACTATATATATATATATAAATTTTCGTCATTTCAAATTAAATAATAATTATTTTGTAAAAATATATAATATACTTTTTATTTATAATTATATACATATAGGATACATACATATATATAAATTTATATATATAATTATATATAACATATATATAATATAATATCCTACCCCACCCCCTAACTACCCTGCCACCATCCCCCACCCCTTTTCCCTCAACTTCAATAGGTTGTTGTTGCCATGGTAGCAGTGCATAGTAATTGGATCTGACTGGGCCTGGCCAAATCCGGCCACTGGCCATGGCAGCCGCCGCATCTAACAACTCATTTTTTTCTTTTTATTATTATTTTTTTGGCTCTGGCAGCAAATTGGCCACCAAACGCCCACTGAGCTGCCGAGCATGGCTGCCACGACTGTCGGCAGCACTACAACCATGGATGCTGGTGGGGTGGGACCCCAATCTAGCTCCTATGCTCGCAAGGGTAGCTATGGCCGCTGCACGGAGACCATGACAAGGGGCGGCAAGAACGACCATGGCAGCCGTTGGCTGCTGCGTCTTATACTGCCATGGCTACAGAATGGCGCAGTAAGGGGATGGGGGTGAGTTTGGGGGTTGGGAATAATAATATATTATACATATATCTACTATATTATTGATATGGGGTGGCCCAAATACCTAAGTCCAAACCAAGTTGGCCCAAAGGCACAGCACTAGGCCCAATTTGGCACCCGAGGCCCATATGTATAATCGACCACTCGTCTGACAGTGCCCTACAAATAGAACAGCGGGAGGTCGACTTGGTCGACCAACGAGGTCGAGATAGTATAGTACTCTGCCACCACATTAAATGCACCGACAGGCGGCACGCCTCCGCATTAATGGCGCATGCCATCCCCTCACCGCCTGACACAGCAGGCGCCGCTACAGTGTACTATCGTGTCCTTGAAACCTAGAAGGGTAATTAGCTAGAAATATACAGGTCAGGAAAATGACTAGTTAACCCGGGCGCAAGGCTAAGGGCTCCTGGGTGTACCAGGGGTATCTCAGACAATTCCCCAAAGGGAGAAAGAAATAAATACCCTCACTCCAGCATTCTAAAGGTACGCACTCACATACACTCAAAGTTCTTACTCCGCTGCTCGATATTCCTTGTCGATCTCTACTGACTTGAGCGTCGGAGGGCTTAAGCCGAGGGCTCCTCGGCTAGCCTAACGTTTACTGTGATTGTAGGATTATCCCATCCTAAACAAGAACATCGACCCTTCAGGTCGAGTTCTACCCGAATTCGAAGTTATTTTCATACCCAGCCGATCGAACCCTCATCATTTGGCGCCGTTTGTGGGAAACCTTGAATCCTCTATCGAAAATGGTAAACATTAGGTGAGCTCCCTCTGGGAGAGAAGAAAATAGGAGGTTCAACTCCACCCCCCCTTCTACAGAACCCAGAACCAAATGCCTAGGGATCCAGCGCCCAACTTGAGCCCGTGGTCACGTTAACGATGCCTCAGTTAATGCAGCTCATCAGTGAGCAAATTTCAACGTAGATTTCAGCCCATCTCTCGGCCATGTTGAACAGGCATGCCGTGCAGCCAAAGCCAGCAGTTAATGCCACGCCCCAGCCTGCAGCTCTAGAGAGGGCACGGCCTGAGGAGCACTCTCCGCAATCGGAGTCGCGAAAGCCCCAGTCGAGAAAAAAACTAAGCTCGGGCCGTTTTCCTAGAGAAGTGGCCCATCCCCCGCTAAGGGAAGAGGTAGCAGATTCTATTGACCATGACGTTCGACCCTTTTGAGCCCCGTAGCGCGATAGGGTCGAACACTCTAGATTCAGGCCAGGCCAAAATACGTCCCAGGCAGACCAACAGGAATGGGAAGAGGTATCCCATCAGGTGCAGCAACTAAACAGGCGCCTGGAGAAGATCTCAAGGAGAAACGTAGACAGAACTCTTCATCCAGATGGGCCATAGAGGTTCCTAAGGGAACGAGACTCACCATTTGTTTAGGAGATCATTGATGAGCGTATCGCCGTCGATGCTAAGGTCCCGACTGGACTTTCGAGGTACGATGGCTCAACAGACCTAAACAAACACCTGTTGCAGTTCGAGCACATAATGCAGCTGCATGGGCACAATGAGTACATCCATGCAAAGATGCTGGTGACCACGTTTCAAGGAGTGGCCCTTAATTGGTTTGTGAAGCTGGAACCAGCATTTATTTTTTCTTATGATTAGCTGTGTGATAAGTTTTTGCACCAATTTGGGAGCAGGAGGAAAGCAAAACTCCCCCATACGCACTTGCATACTGTGAAATAAAATAAGGAAGAGTCCCTTTGTGACTTTTTCACCAAATTTAACACAGAAGTTCTGAAGATCGACAGCCCAAGGATTGAGTTCTTGATAGATATACTTTTCTTGGGTTTGAAACACAAAGAATGTGCAAATGCATTGGTGCGTGAGTAGCCCAGGTCAATGGAGGAGCTCTTCGACCTCGCGGAGAGGTACATAACCCAGGAGGAGATAAACTAGATGAAATATGGCGGCCTGGAGGTTGACAGAAAGAAATACAAGAAGAAAGATGACCGACAGATCAGAGAGGGGCGTCGTTCCCCAATAAAAAGCTTCCACGACTACACTCCACTCAACCTACCGAGAAGAGGTGTTGTTCGCTATCCAGCATGAGATTCTGCTCAAAAAGCCCAGAAAAATTACGGAGACCGAAGCCATCAAGAAGTCGAAGAAGTACTGCTACTTTCATAAGCAGAAATGGCACGATACGGAGGAGTGCTTTAACTTGAAGGATGAAATCGAAAGGCGGATCAGACAAGGCCACTTGAAGAAATTTATCGAGGAGCAGGCCAAAAGAGAAAAGTGTAAGACCAACCGGACTCCCCGAAGAGAAAGGTCGGTCAGCTCGAGGAGAGAAGATAAAGGGAAAAGACCTGCCCAGGAGCCCGACCCGCCCATCAGAGGAATCATTGACATGATTGCAGGGGGACCAACGAGAGGAGATTTCCGAAATGAAAGAAAGCAGACGCAGAGACAACTTGATTCAACCAAACTATCCAAGGTCGAGACAGTTTTCCAACTATCGACCAATGTTGAACCAATCTCTTTCACCGACTCAGACCTCGACCATATGGAGAATAGGGGAGTCGACCGGAAGATAGATTGCCCCATGGTGGTCGCCCTTGAAATAGCCAACTTCGAGGTCAGGAAGGTATTGGTCGACAACGGGAGCTTGGTGAACATCGTGTTCTTATTTACTCTAAATAGAATGAAATTGGGGAAGCTGAAGTTTGATCCGGTCAGAACCCCCTTAGTTGAATTTGGGGGATCCAAGATCATCCTCGAAGGATCCATCAATCTTTCCACCACATTTGGGCAAGGCCCCCACAGCCAAGGTTGTTACCAAATATTTATGGCACCCGAGGATAGGGACAAGACCTCTTTCGTCGTCCCCAACGAAGTATATTACTTCTAGTCATGCCCTTTGGACTTAAAAATACAGGGGCGACGTACTAGAGATTAGTCAATTTCATGTTCAAAAATGAAATTGGGAAATCGATGGAGGTTTCTGTCGATGATATGATTGTAAAAATCGAGAAGGTCAAGGACCATCTGGTCGACCTCAGCCATACTTTTGCCATAGTAAGGGCTTTTGGCCTGAAGCTCAACCTCAGCAAGTGTACCTTTGGTGTTCGATGGGGCAAATTCCTCAGATATATGGTCAGTCAGAGAGGGATCGAGGCCAATCCGCAGAAGATTCAAGTAATTCTGGACATCGTCCCACCTCGCACAGTTCGAGAAGTCCAACGTCTGGTCGGTAGGGTTGTAGCCCTGGGCAGATTTATAGCCCGACTAGCCGACAAGAGCCTACCATTCTTCAAAATCCTCAGAAACGCCAAAAAATATGGTTTCCAATGGGATCAATAGTGTGATCAAGCTTTGCTAGAACTCAAGCAATACCTATCTTCGCCACCCATGCTTGCCAAACCCGAGCTAAGAGAAGTGCTACAACTGTACGTAGCAGTATCCTCGGCCTCGATCAGTTCAGTGTTGACATCGACAAGAAGAAGACCCCCCATCTGGTATATTATTGCAGTAAGGCCCTGCAAGGACCTAAACACAATTATTTGGAGATCGAAAAGTTTGCTCTAGCCCTCGTCATGTCGGCCAGAAAGCTACGGCCTTACTTTCAATCCCACGCAATCTAGGTCCTCACAAATCAGCCACTGAAGCAGGTGTTGTCAAAGCCTGACACTTCAGGTCGGCTCACTAAATGGGCTATCGAGCTCGGGGAATTTGATATCACATTTCAGCTACAGACAGCCATAAAAGCCCAAGTCTAAGCCGACTTCGTCGTCGAAAGACTCGATCTATCGGACCAGAATGTCGACAACACCTCGATGTGGACCCTACATGTTGATGGGTCAGCAGCCACATTAGGGGATAGGATAGATGTATCCCTCCGTTCCCCACTTGCAAAGGAGTATGATTTCGCAATCAAGCTCGACTTTCCGGTTACCAATAATGAAGCAGAATATGAGGACCTCATTATAGGAATACGCATGGCCACAATGCACGGAGTCGAGCGGCTTGCAGCATTCACTAATTCTCAACTGGTCTCAAAACAGGTCGAAGGGAATTTCGAGGCGAAAGAGCACAAAATGGCCCAATACTTATCTGAGGTAAAGCAGCTACAGCAGTTGTTTAAGAGCTTCACCTTTAGCCAAGTCCCTCGGGCAGAGAATGAATGAGCAGACTCGCTCTCGAAGCTCACCAGCTCGACGAAAGGTACCAGGGAACGAACTATAACATTTTTGGCGGCTGACAAACCTTGTGTCGACACCACCGATCAACGCCTCGTCGAATGTATTGAAGAGACAATTCTTTCCTGGCAAGTGCTAATCAAGCTTTACTTAAGTCAAGGTACCTTACCCTTCGACGACAGGGAGACCCAAAGACTCAGGGGATTAGTAGCCAAGTTTGCGCTCGATAAACATGGCCAGCTTTATCGGAGGTCGATATCAAGACCTCCGCTGAGGTGTCTAGAACCCGACAAAGCGAACAAGGTATTGCAGGAAATAAATGCCGGCATCTGTGGCAACCACTCTGGCGGTCGATCTTTGGCACATAAGGTGGTTCGTTATGGTAATTTCTAGCCAACTTTGTTGTAGGACTCGGTCAACTTTGCCAGAAAATGCCCATCATGCCAGATCTACTCGAACTTCAAGCATCAGCTGGCCGTATCAATGATCAACGTTCAGATCACCTGGCCATTCGACTAGTGGGGGATCACATAGTGGGATCGCTCCCGAAGACTTCAGGCCAGCGTAAGTTTATCATAGTGGCCGTCGAGTACTTCACTAAATTGGTTGAAGCAGAGGCAGTTCTGAAAATCACCGATGCCACCATCAAAAGTTTCATTTGGAAAAATATAATTTGTTGATTTGGATTGCCTAAGGTCTTAATCTTAGATAATGGCATCCAATTTCAAAGTAGAAACACGAGGAAGTGGTGCGAGACCCTAGGGATCACCCAACACTTCACTTCAGTAGGAAACCCACAGGCTAATGGACAGACTGAGGTCACAAATAGAACTGTTCTCGACCACCTCAAGACTCAAATAGCAGGGACACGAGCCAGTTGGGCAGACGACCTCCCAGGTGTGCTCTGGGCTTACAGAACGACACCTCAAACAACTACGGGCCATAGCCCATACAACCTAGTTTACGGATCCGAGGCAATAATCCCGTCCAAATTAATTCAACATACATCCAGGGTGATCCACTATAACTCGATCGCAAATGTATCGGAGAGGACTCTGGATCTAGTCACTGTCAATAAGCAGCGCCACGCAGCTTACAACACAATGCAGCAATATCGCTCTAAAATGGCGGAACGCTATAGTAGAACAGTGCATCCCCGGAGTTTCAAGGTTGGCGGCCTCGTTCTCAAGAAAGTGGAAGTGTCTAGGAATATGGGAAAACTCGACCCAAAGTGGGAGAGACCGTACTCAGTGGTTAGAGTGTTAAAAAACAACGCCTACCGATTAGCCGATGCATCAGGCCGTGAACTACCTCGACCTTGGAATGTAGTAAACTTGAAAAAAAAAATTATGTAAAGGGCCATTGGCAACCTTTGTATCTCCCCGTCGAAATAAAATTATGATACGTTCAAACTACATGAAACAGGCTGAATCTTTTTCACATAGTCAACCCCGTAGTCAACAAAACAAGCTTTACACCGCCAAGTCGAGGCCTGTGTACCGAGACCAAGCAATCAACCCCATAGTTGACAAAATAGGGCTTTACGCCGCCAAGTTGAGGCCTATGTGCCGAGACCAAGCAGTCGACCCCGTAGTTGACAAAACAGGGCTTGCGCCACCAAGTCAAGGCCTATGAGCCGAGACTAAGCAGTCGACCCCATAGTTGACAAAACAGGGCTTGCGCCACCAAGTCGAGGCCTGTGAGCGGAGACTAAGTAGTCGACCCCGCAGTTGATGAGATAGGCTTTACGCCGACGAGTCGCGGCCTATAAGCTGAATCGAAACAGTCGACCCCAACGTCAGTAAAATCGACTCCACAATTGTTAAGATTATTTAAAACGTAAAGACTAGCTATTATGCTAACGAGTTAATTACAATTTGCTCGACATGAGCCGAGAATGAATTATGCAAAGTACAGCCTTTATTCGACGAAGACCATGAATGAATGCTCCTTGACATACTCGAGAGCATTTACCCAAAAATTCCAATACGCAGAATAATAAACACTGCAGTTAATACTTATCAAACAACATGCTAATTAACGAGAGTGATTTATAACAAAAGCAACAGTAATCATCATCGAATTTGGAACAATAAAAACAGTCATCATTCATCAACGTTCAAAAGCCTCATCGAGGCATAAAATCACACATTGTTTGAAGGCCTCATCGAGGCATGCACATTCCCTTGCCAAAAACAAACAATAAAAATAAAAATAAAGCCTAGCTAGAGCTGGCGACCTCTTCAACATCAGAACCAGACTCTTCGGCAGCAGGAGTAGGAGCAGCAGATGGCGCGGGCTCAGGCAAAGCCACTGAAACAGGGACAGCGGCAGTTACTGGTCGAGGAGGGCCAGCAACATCTTGTAAGAATTGCCACTCGAAAATTGGGAAATATGTGGCGACATCAGCTATCCCTTCTGACACTTCGAAGGCAAGGTCGTTGGCAAACTCGAACTCCCTAGTGACCGCTTTTTGCTTTCTTTCCACCTCAGCCCGCCTTCTTTCTTCTTCAGTGAGTTCGACCTGCGGTGCGCCCTCCACCCTGCCAACCTCGACAATCGGCTCCTCTGCATTGCCCTCTTCTTCAGGGTAAGGCCGCAGCTGTTCGTCGAACAGGTGACTCATGTGCAACCGGTCTTCAGCCCGAAAGTTGTAGCCCAGGAACTGCAACTACTTAAGAGCTTTCTCAAAAGAGTTTCGGGCGTCGTCCAGGGCGGGAACAACACTGGCATCCTAGAAGGCAGAACTTAACATGAATTGCTGCACGGCCTCCCGACGCACTTGCGGCAATATCCAGTTGAACTCAGCCTGAGCCTCCGCCAGACATGCATTCCGGCCCGCAAATCGACCGGAATCATAAGCCACCTGCAGATCCAACTGTAGCTTTTTCACCTACATGTCCATTTTGGTCCTCTCTTTAACCGCCAGGATCACCTGCTCATCCTTTTGCTCGAGGTCCTTGGTCAGCTGGCTGACCTGTTTCTCCAGCTCGTCGACCCTTATCTGTGAAGACTGGAGCTGAGCCTTCAGAGTCTCAGTGTCCCCTCCGGCCTTGAGCTGCTCCCCCATCAGCTAGGGCCAACTCAGATCGACGGTAGAAGTTGTAGCCCAGTTGCCCGACCTGAAACATGAAAGCCATTAAATACTCGAGCAAAATGTAAAGATACAGGAATAAAAAATAGAAAATCCTACCATGTTGGCATGATAGGCAAACTCTCGAAGGGCCACCTCCTAACTCAGCCCCATGATCCTTTTCTGGTCAGCCACGAACTGACCTGCTAGTAACACCTTCAGGGAAGCAGCCCCGATCGGCCCCACAATGTCCGTACACAAAGAATTATGCACGATGTGGCTAGGCTCTGCCCCAAATCAAGGAGAGGGGAATTTTGGTAGGGTGAATAGTACATCATCCCCTCGATCCCCGAAGAGGTCGTTATCGGTCGGCAGCCTCGACCCAGCTGCTTTTCCCTTGCCCTTCCCGGCAGCAGCCTTATTGGGAGCAGGACCTCCTTACTTGACTATAGCCCTCTTGCCCCGACCTGCGGGGCCATCGCTTATGACCGCCAGTGGGCGACCGAGAAGGAGTAGGTGCTGCAGCCACTTGACGTGGCTCTTCGACTAGAGCAGCTACTCGAAAGGCTGCGGTCCCCTGTCGCCACTGTTGATTCCTTTCTACTCGAGCTAGTGCTTCTGCTCTCGACCTGTTCATTATGTCTACGCGATCTGCCAAACATCAAGTTAACAATAGTCAGAAACGAAGAATTATGCACGCTATAAAAATAACAAATCACAAGGTGCACTCTCTCTACCTAGTTGATCATGCGCAGGCAAATCTAATAGGGCTGGTGATAGTCCAGCCAATATTAAGTGCCTCTCCTTAATAAAGACTAAGGCCTCCATTGGGCCAAACTCAACCAGGTCTAGCACAAAAGTATTCGGCCAGGTCGGAGTGATTCCCCAGTATGTCGACATGCCCCCTCCACTAGCCTCGGGGAATATTGAACCCCTCACCACTCAAACAAATAGATATCGTTTTTTCCATTCTTGCTCGTACAAAAAAGAAGTGGCTACAAGGAATTTACGGCATGGTCGAGCAGGGAGGTAGTAGAAGCCCGACTCGTCAGCGCTACCCGATTTGCGGGACAAAGGCAGGTGAAAAAGGTTGGAAAAATTCTCAAAACTAGCAGGCTGGTTAAACAAATGCATTAAAACGATAAAACTACAAATGGTAGAGAAGCAGTTGGGTAGAAGTTGTATTATACTATCACTCAGGGGGAACCTAAGACCACATCTAAACGCATCCTTGAAGACAGTTATACAGCCTACAGAAGCGCAATGCATTCGACCAGGAGGTCCAGGGGTCAAAAGTTGATATTCAGTAAGGATATGATACAACTCTCTAAGACGTCTCAAGTCCCCAAGGTTAATGGTGGATACGATTTCATTGTAATGACTTGGGGTGAACGGTCGACCTCACGACGGGGGAATCTGGATTGGCCCAGCTTCTTCCCTCCTGATGTTGCTGCTCGAGCTGCTAGAGCTCGAGTTGCTAGAACTGGAATCGTCGCCCGACGACTCACTCAATGACCCAGAAGCATACCTAAGTCTATCAGACTGGGTGGCCTCACTATCCCCCCTGACTACCCTCAGAACTGTATAAGCCTAGCATGATTTTCAAAGAAAAACTGAAGGACAGGAAGTTGGAGCGAAGGAATACTTACTGAAAGGAAGAACTAAAGTCAGAAAGTCTTGAAAGCGAGGATGTTTGGACAAGCGCTCGACAAGAAGCTAATGCGGTAAAAGTAAAAATGGCTAGTTTTACCACGGGCATTTATAGAGGAAGAAGCGCGGCAAACCAAGTATCTGTAATAATGCTTGTAACCCCCACGCCGCCCCACGCGCGCCACGATGTAACCGCTCAATAAATGCACCAAATCCTGGTTAATTTTCGAAAAACCCTGGTTGATTATCACCAATACCCATTGCGCTACTTCCCAACGCTTCTCGTCGAATTCTCGTTCAGCCTTGCGAAATGGGGGGACTCATGATATGGGGTGGCCCAAATACTTAAGCCCAACCAAGTTGGCCCAGAGGCATAGCACCAGGCCCAATTTGGCACCCGAGGCCCATATGCATAATCGACCTCAATCGACCACTTGTCTGACGATGCCCCACGAACAGAACAGCGCGAGGTTGACTTGGTCGACCAGCGAGATCGAGATAGTACAGTACTCTACCACAGCATTAAATGCACTGACGGGCCGCCTCCGTATCAATGGCGCATGCCATCCCCTCACCGCCTGACACAGCAGGCGCCGCTACAGTGTACTATCGTGTCCTTGAAACCTGGAAAGGTAGTTAGCTGAAAATATACAGGTCAAGGAAATGACTAGTTACCCCGGGCGCAAGGCTAAGGGTTCCTGGGTGTACTAGGGGTATCTCAAACAATTCCCCAAAGGAAAAAGGGTATAAATACCTTCACTCCAGCCTTCTAAAGGTACGCACTCACATACACTCAAAGTCCTTACTCCGCTGCTCGATATTCCTTGTCGATTTCTACTGACTTGAGCGTCGGAGGGCCTAAGCTGAGGGCTCCTCAGCTACCCTAACGTTTACTGTAATTGCAGGATTCTCCCCTCCTAAACATGAACATCGACCCTTCAGGTCGAGTTCTACCCAAATTCGAAGTTGGTTCCGTACCCAGCCAATCGAACCCTCATCAATTATATATATAATAATATATTATCTATTTCTTTTATTTTTTTTAGAGATTTTATATTATTTAATTTGGACTGTTGATTTCTTTAAAAATAATCTAACGGCTGATAAGTGACGCAAGATCATCTTTTTATACATAAAATTGCATACCAAATTGCGTACACCCACACGTGAATGACACTAACCTTTCGAGGGGTGCTCATTGCATTATTTTAGAAAATACAGGATTTTTTTTTGCCAATTTTTATTTTGTAGAGGTTATGAACCAATTACAAATATCACAGCGGGATGCTATGTAATTTGGCCTAAATTTTGATTCGTAGCTAAAATTGATAAATTGTATTAATTATAATATTAATTTTATTAGACCCAAGATTTATTCGTGATATCGGAGCCACACATTCCCAATATTGGGTTAACCGCTCATTTTCATATTATTCTATTGAGATATATTAGTATCCCACATTAGTGAAATAAATAAATTATAGTATTTATATATAGTATTTAATAATTCTTATTTCTTGAGCCAACTTTTGATGTTGAGTTAAACTAATATTCATTCTTTGACAATTTTTAGATTTTTACAAAATTTAATTGAATTTAATTCTTTTTATATTAAAAAATGTATAATTAGAAAATTCATTATCTTTTTTCCCTAATAAAGTTTGCGAAAATAGATATGCTTGTACGTTGTGCTGAAAGCATTCTTTCTTCACAGATTAGGCTATTAGCTCTGCAGAATTGAAGCGCCGCCGTGACGGGGGATGATCGGAGGCGGTGCAACACGGAAGCTGCTCATAACGGGCCAAAATGTCATCGTGCTTCGGGCAAGCATTTCTTTATTGTGTAAGAAAAAACGATGGACCCCTCGAGCTCTTTATACGACCGCTGCCGCTGCAACATTGGACTCAAGTTCCAGCACATTTTTACACAGCAAAATTTCCTCAGAATTTTCAGAGAAAGATGATTCAATTTCTTTTGCTAATTTTAGTTCAATTTATGATTACAATGTGCGAATGGGGGGACTGGGTCGTCGAGCCAACATCAATGCAGCAAGGAAATTGTTTGACGACATGCCTGAACGAGACAGGGTGTCTTATGCTTCCATGATCAGTATTTACCTCAAGAATGATGAGTTTCACAAAGCTGAGAGACTTTTCTATGAAATTCCTAAAGGTATGAGAAGCATTGTGGCGGATTCTGCTATGGTGCATGCTTATGCTAAGGCTGGTAGAATGGATAGGGCGGAGGAGATATTTGATGAAATGCCTGAGAGGAATGCATTTTCTTGGACTAGTTTGATTTCAGGATACTTTAAATTAGGGAAAGTTGATGATGCTCTTGCGCTTTTTGGGAGAATGCCTGAAAAAGAAATAAATGAGATTACGTGGACAAATGTGATTTTAGGTTTTGCACGGAATGGGTTGGTTGATGAAGCTCGAAGTGCTTTTGATCGAACGCCTGTGAAAAATCTGGTAACATGGACCTCAATGCTCAAAGCGTATGTTGAGAATGATAAGATTGATGAGGCATTTAAGCTCTTTAATGTGATGCCGCAGCGTAATTTATACTCTTGGAACATAATGATTAATGGGTTTTTGAATGAGAACAGAGTACATGAAGCAAAACAACTGTTTGATTCAATGCCTTGGAGGAATGCTGTTTCATGGACTACCATGGTCACGGGTCTTGCACAAAACGGGATGACAGAGTTAGCGAGGATATACTTTGATCAAATGCCAAATAAGGATGTTTCGGCATGGAATGCAATGATCACAGCCTATACTGCTGAAGGTCGTTTGGTTGAGGCTGGTGAACTTTTTAGGTTGATGTCTAGAAGAAATATTGTAACTTGGAACGCAATGATTGATGGTTATGCCAAGGAACGGCAAGAGGAAGAAGCCTTTTGGCACTTTGTTTTGATGCTTCGTAGCTCCATTAGGCCAAATGAGACAAGCCTTACTAGCCTACTAACTTCATGCAGAGGTATTCTAGGGGTGTTGCAGGTTCATGGCCTCATTGTGCACCTTGGTTTTGATATAGAAACATCACTTACTAATACTTTGATTACCATGTATTATAGAAGTGGTGATATTACCTCAGCTCGGATTGCTTTTGAGAATCTTGAGGCAAAGGATGTTGTGACTTGGACTGCGATGATATTAGCATATGCTAACCATGGATTTGGCATACAGGCATTGCAGGCATTTGCTCGGATGCTACGATCCGGACACCATCCAGATGAGGTCACTTTTGTAGGAGTCTTGTCGGCCTGTAGTCATGCTGGCCTTGTCAAGAAAGGTAGAATGCTTTTTGACTCCATGAGGAGTGCTTATGGCTTAGAGCCTATGGCAGAGCACTACTCTTGCCTTGTTGACATCCTAGGACGAGCTGGGCTTGTGAGTGAGGCTATGAAAGTGGTTAATGAGATGCCTCCAGATAAATATGATGGTGCAGTTCTTGGAGCATTGCTTGGTGCGTGCAGGTTGTATGGAGATGGTAATATGGCTGATCATCTAGGGGATGAACTTATAGAACTTCAGCCAGCTAGCTCTGGTGGGTATGTGCTTTTGGCTAATGTGTATGCCTCATCTGGAAAATGGGACAAGTTTTCCCAACTAAGAAAGAAGATGAAGGAAAGGGAAGTGAAAAAGGTGCCTGGTTTCAGTCAGGTCGAAGTTAATGGCAAGAGTCATGTATTCTTGGTGGGTGACAGATCCCATCCTGAAATGAAGGAGATTTACATGCTGCTGCATGAGAAACTTCTCCCCTTAATGCAAGATATTGGTTACGAAATTGCAAATATACCAGCAATATTGTAGTTTGAGAATGAAAAACTCTGTTGTTCGCCTTCAATCATCTTCAAAACCTCACTGAGGATGAGCATCCATTGAGAGGTCTAAAGAAATATTGTCATATATGACTTTCACCTTTTCAGTGAAGTCAACTGGCTGCAAGTGATGTGGATTCATGTACTTGGTTTATCAATGGATGATCAAAGCAGGATTTGGGTGCCAACAACTATGATGAATAGGCTTGCTCCCATAAACTGTGGCAAATGTCAGGTTCAATGTGTTAGTCTTTAGAGGTGTTAGAAGAGATTCATGAATGAATGTGAAATATTATTTCATCGAGGTGAATTTTGTCTTGTGTTGGAGAGCAATAGTCTGTCTGTTTGATCTGGCCTAGGTAGCAACTCAGAGATGATAAAGGATCTCTTCTTAGTTGAACTCTGAGGCATACTTGTACATGCAAAATGTGAATATCCATATCAGCACCAGCAAACTCCTTCCTCTATGCCTGCAAATGACTGTAAGGCAAGCAGTCTTTGGTATCTTGAATTTCAGTGCAAAGGGGATATCGCATTTCTTATGCCATAAAGTTATATTCTATTCTAATGCCACAGATGTTCAACTGGATGTATATGTTTTGTTCTCGAACTGGTTTCTGAACATATCTCCTTAGTTTTATTTAACTGAATCAAACTTATAATATTGGTAATATCCTTGAACTTGTCTCGTGACTGACCTAGGTTGATTGTTGAACCTAGTCCAAATACTTAAGCAATAGGATCATTCGTTGAAGACTAATATCAGCTCCTTATTTCTCAGGTGACTTGTGATTGATGATGTCTGAAGAACTTCATATCAAAGAAGGCAAGATGCGAATAATACAGACGTGCAATTATTTATTCTTGGAGTGGTAACTTGAAGATTTTAATTTTTCATGCTTCACTTTTAGCTTTCTGCATTCTGTTCTTAGATCTATAAACTTCTAGTTGCTGTATCTTTCCAGAAAAATATCCGTTATAAACTTCCAGAGCATGTTCATTACCAAGATCTAGAATCAACTTAAAAATTTTCCAAATCTTATAAACCTTGTCTTTAGGAAATAAACGTGATAATACAAATAGCGACAATTGCTTATCAACTTCCAGTCGCATTGAGACAGAAAGCATAGGTTCTCATATACTTTAGAAGGTGGAAAGGGATGAAAAATTATTTTCTGGATCTCCAGAAACTTTGAGAGGGATAGAAACAGAGAAGTGACTAATATTAGCATATGGCAAACTACCAGCCGCTTTATTTTCTTCAACAAACACATGTAATTTGAATAATTCAGAGTATCGACAAGCTTGATCGACTGTCTGACTTGAAATTCAATTGGAATGTGCTTGTTTCTGGATGAAATTCTTCACTTCATCAATTAACAAACCGAATTCAGGTAATTCTGGAAATGCATAGAAACCATGGAATGCATTTGGATACTCAATCAAGTTCACTTCTTTCCCACAATTCTTCAGTCCTTCAACATATCTTCTCTCCCAATCTTGCAGTGGATCATTCCCTCCCACAACCACCAAAGCACTTGGAAAGTTAAGATTCTTCAATGCTGCAGAAGCCTCAGAATTCGGACCACCACCAACCACATTGGCTGCAGGGTGGTTTCTGTCAGAACCCTTTGGTAGAAAGTTCCTCCACATTAAGTCTGTCCGCTTCACATCAATCATTGGTGCATTTTTCAACCTCAGCTCTGATTCTGTTCGGTCTTCTCCACCGAAGAAAGGCTGCAGTGCCAGAAAACCTGTGATTTTTATTCTGTCGAACTGATCAACATTCTGGAGAGCTCTAACTGTTACATGATGGGCTATGTTTCCTCCTGCACTATCTCCTCCAATGAAGCAGCTCTTGAGGTCAGTATTGGCAGGTAAAATGGCATAGTTTTGTGCATCAATGAATTTCAAGGCATCAAAGGCATCCTCATACTGACTAGGGTACTTGTGCTCCGGGGCTAGACAGTAGTTGACGGACTCAATAACAGCAGGCACTTTTGCAGCTAAATGGCTGCAAAGATCATCGAAACTCTTGGTGTCTGGCCCGTGAGTCATAAATCCCCCACCATGAAAATAGACGATCAAGGGCAATAACTCGTCTGAATGGCTGTTGGTATTGCTGATGGTGCTTGGGATGAAGAGACGGAACCAAAGATCCCGGGAGGGGTCGATGGAGACATCTCTTGTGGACACACGGGTGGCGTTTATGAGTTTGGTGGCTGGGGCCGATGCTTTGGTGTCTATGAGGCTGAGGACACGGCGGTTGATGGTGCCATCAGGGCGGATGTAGAAATGCCTTGCCAGTGCTAATAAATTCAGTTTGAATCTTGTGATGAATGGTAGCACAGGTTTTGATTCTGTGTTGTTCTTTTCTGCCATCTTTTGTGTTTGATAGTCTGGTTCTTGTCTTGCACTATGAGAATGTGTTTTTGTGTGTAACATGGATTTGAGCTGTGCTGGATGGGCATAGTTAATTTTCAGTTAAGGTGGGTGCCACCCACATGGCTTCGAACTCTTTTTCTTATCAATACTGTGTGGTTTGATTGGTAAATGGACACATCTTATGCTGATTCATGAACTGTTACACACTTTTTCAAAATTATCTGCTTTTAAACATATTTCGCGTGGATACATCTCTGTATTTACATCACTACCTCATTTACCACATCAATTTAGGGTCAACATATGTAATTATCTTTTTAACTATTTTAAATAAAACGACATATGAGCGATAATTTTCAGAGGTTTATATAGTTGCTTTCTTGAGCATTCTAAATAGAACATAATAAATGAGCAAGATTTTATATGGTTGTCTTTCTAATCATTGCACATAAAACGCAACATAATTTGATTAATTAGACTCTTTATTTATTCTAATTAATATATATATATATATATGTATATAAGTGTTATTTTTAGTTGGATTAAATGCAATCATAATCGAGTTGAATTGGATGTAATCATGATCTATGTATTAAAAGAAAGTGGGTGGTAAAAATCAATTAGTCAATCCACTATAGTATAACCCTAACTAATACATTTAACTTTTTTTGCATGCAGCAGGTATTTTATTATTAAAGGGTGAGAATGGTGCAGATTTATCATTATAAGAATTCTGCTTCAATTTTCCAAGCACAGAGTTTGATCCCAAAACACTATGGGAAAAAATACTACTTAAAAAAAAAAAGGGCAAAATAATTTTTTCAACCTATATCTTTTGCCTTCAACTTATATCTTGACACATATTTTGTAATATTACTTGTATATGTTTTTATTTTTATATTCTCATACCTTGCAATCGTAAGAAGCTTGCTACTTGTAAATTCTCAAACATTCTGGGTTGTTCACTAGTATTTTGGCTATTTTCTATAAAAAGTTTTGGGAGAATGAGTTTTTGAGAGAAAATTTGAAAAAAGTATCAATTGTTTATTTATGTTTTGAAAAAATAATAAAAATAAATTGAAAATGAGTTGTTTGTTTGTTACTGTTTTGATGGGGGGGCAAATTTTACTGTAAACGTCAAATCGGTTACTTTTTTGTTGGGTTTATAGGAAAATTTTTTTTTTTTTTTATGTAATGTGTATATATATTACTTTGATGGTGTGTGTGTATATATATATATATACTTGAGTATTAGGTAGGACTAAAGTAGTATGTAAGGTCTTTTTGAAATTAAATTTTAAAAAAATAATTAAAGAATGTTTATATTTTTTAAAATTATTTTAAAAGTTGAAATTTTTTTTCCCAAAATGATAGTCAACATAGCCTCTAAATTTGGATTTGCCAAAATCTTATTTTGTTCTTATTGAATATTATGTCCCACCATCTTTTCCCTGCCATTAATTGCTGCCGTTCAAATCACGTTGCACATTGAATGCTCTCTGACCCCTCTTGCCATTCCTAGTCAAAGATTTTCTGCAACAGTCCTGATCCATGCCCCCTACAAGTTCTAGATTCAAATTTCACCAAAAATTTGTTAATTACTTTGTTAATCTATTTTAATTAGATGTATGTTTCTTTAAAATGATTGATTATACTGAATTAATTTTCCATATAACTTTCCCCACAGTAATAAAAAGTAAAATACAAGGCCTGTTCTTTTGGTTTTTTATAAAAAAATTTCATTCTCCCATAACAATTACAAAATTGGTATACATTCTTCAATTCTTCTCCCAAAAAATAAAATTTTAATACCCAAAAAATCCTCACAATTTATTTACAAAACACCCTACAATCATATTTCAATAATTATAAATACATATATATATATAACTATCATTTTTACCATACAAACTCAATCAAAAAGCAACTGATTTGACATCAACAACAAAATTTGTCTTCCCTCCAAACATAAAAGAACAAACAACTTATTTTCAATTCATTTTTCATGTTTTTCCGAAATAAAAAAAAACACAAGGCGGAAAACATAAAGAAACATACGGCACATTCTCTAGATTTTTTTCCCAAAAACTCATTCTCTCAAAATATTTTCTACAATTCACCCAAAAGTCAAAAGAACATAGCCAAAAGTTTTGGCATTTCATCATATTGCAAGAAATTCAAAAATTTTGGGGGCTTTCTATGATGTGCAGATATTACAAAGATTAGCAAAAGCATTTCATCATATTACACACATATTTTGATGAAATTCTTTCCCAATTTGATTACAAATTCATAAACTATTGACATCCAAATCAATTGTAATGTGCTGATTGCTTCTGTATGAACTTTGTCACACTGCTAATAAAGGAAGCATATTCCTTCACTGCTGGGAACACATAGAAACCATGAATTGCTTGAGGATACTCAATCACCTCCACTTCTTTCCCACAGTTCTTCAGCCCTTCAACGTATCTTCTCTGCCAATCTTGCAGAGGATCATACCCTCCAACATACACTAATACACTTGGAAATTCCAAAATTTCCATCTCTTTTGCAGCCTCAGAGTTCATCCAAATATTGACAGCAGGGTGGTTTCTATCAGCACCCTCTGGGAGAAACATCCTCCACATCCAATCTGTTTGCTTCACATCAAGAACCGGCGCTTTCTTTAGCCTAAGTTCTGATTCTGTCCGCTCTTCCCCTCCGAAAAAGGGCTGCAGCAATATGAGTCCTATGGTTCTTAGGTTGTTAGGTTCTTGAGAGTTTTTGCAAGATTTAAGGTTTACATGGTGGGCTATGTTTCCCCCTGCACTATCTCCAGCAATGAAGCATTTGTTGAGGTCAGTGTTGGCAGGGAGAATGGCATAGTTCTGAGAGTTTATGAATCTGAAGGCATCGAAACAGTCATCGTATTGACAAGGGTACCGGTGCTCAGGGGCGAGACGATAATTGACAGAGGCGACGACAGCAGGGACTTGTGCTGCTAAGTGGCAGCATAGTTCATCATAGCACTGGGAGTTGGGGCCAAAAATGTTGAATCCACCTCCATGGAAATATACAATCAAGGGCAGTTTAGTTGTGGGATTGCTAGTATTAGTGGTTCTTGGGACGAAGAGGCGGAACCAGAGGTTCCGGGAGGGGTCAATGGAGATGTCGTAGGTGGAGACAGCAGTGCCGTTGATGCGTTTGGTGGCCGGAGCCGAGTTTTTGAGGTCGAAGAGGTTGAAGACATGGCGGTTGATAGTGCCATCCCGGCGGATGTAAAGAAGCTTAGCCAATGCAAAAATTTGTAGTTTGAGCCTTGTCAAGAATGGTAGCTTGACTTGTAATTCTGTGATCTTCCTATTATCAGCCATTTTGGTGATTTTGTGGAGATGATACAGGAGGGGAATAGGAGGGGGGGGGGGGTATTTATTTTCTGCAAGAAAAAGAACTTATCTATCAATAATTTGATACAAATTGACACAAACAAACAATGTTGCTTATATCGACTATATGACTAAAAAAAGAACTAATTTGTCTTTATTGTAAAACATTTATAAAGATTGCATTGTGTATATCTTTTATGTAATCACCAAAACAAGCGGCTCAATTTGACCTAGTCAGTCTAGCTTTGGACAATCAGCCCATATTACAACTCATGAAGAAGACAAAACTGAAAAAAATGTTAGATTTCAGTATCAGGAACAAAAGAAACTAAAGCAGTTACTAATCTACGGCTCCGGGAAAACTGATTTCTTTCTTGGTTCTCTCCTACTCTTCATCTACGGGTTGGACTGCAGCTTTGCAGAGTGGGCATATGATCTTTCTTTTCAGCCACTGTTTGATGCAGTCAACATGGTACTCATGTCCACATCCAAGTATTCCAATCGTTCCGTTTTCATGGTAAAGTTGATCTAAACACACCGGGCATATTTCAGGTTCTTGCTTTCCACATCTGCATCTACTTCCCTCATTGCAGATTCTTGTTTTCAGGTACTTGGACATCCTTTCCTCAGACAAACCACCACCTCTTTGATCAGTAGACACATTCCGATTTATCATGGGACGTAGAATTCCGGAAATCCTGTCCCGATACGCTAAATTTTCTAGTCTTTGGAGAATTCCGAGAAATAAGATGGTCCGATCCTCTTCAGTCAAGTTTGGCCGCTCACCTCTTAGATGCTCAATATCTTGATCAATTGCGACGCATAACCTGGCTCCAAATCCATCGCCCTGATTCTCAATTTCTGTATGCATGATTCTACACAACACCCTGGCCGAATCATCCAGGGTCCCGGCCCGGCCCAACACAGATTCTATAGCGGAGGCGAACGTTGTTTCCTGAAGATAATCACTAGGGGCCTTAATACTTCGGTATTATAATCACTGAAAATGTTGTTGAAAATATTTCGTTCCTCATCTAGACAAGCACCGGCACCAGAAACTATCTCCAGACCAGGCAAATTCTGACGAATCTGGGCAGAGTTTTCCTCTTCTTGATTAAATAAGCCATATAAAAAGCTGCCCCAAGGCACGACTGAATTTCTTATTTTAAAAAGAATTCCAAAGAATAAAATGCATTGTTGATCTTCAGCCAAGTCCCACCACAAGTCATCATGAGTACTTAGATGTTCAATGCCTTGTTCAACAGCACGGCACAATATAATTTCATATTCTCGGCCAGTCCCATTCCAGACAAAGGTATAACCACCGGCCCGATCATCTATTTCTTGATTCACTCTGCGGACAACCCTCATTGAGTCAAAAAAGGTCCAAGGCGAGCCCAAGATGGCCTCCGCCTAAGAGAATCGAGGGCCGGCCCAATTTTCATGCCAGTCAGCATTATAATAGCCGGAAAATCTACTGATCATATTTTGCTGCTCGTTTTCGTTCGAACTTGGCTCCTGATCAGTCGCCGGACCACCAGGATCACTGCTTTCGGCAGATAAATTCGAAACCTGGACAGAGTTTTGGAGTTCCTGATTATTACGGAAGCCTGAGCTGAGGAAATTCACAATGTCTCGATTCAGCTTCGTCCATTCATCATCAGTGGTCTGGTCTGGATAAGCAGTATTGGAAGAACGCTCGGGATTAAAGTCTGAGTTGAGGAAATTATTAATAATGTCTTGCTCCAGCTCCGTCCATTCCGTACAATCAGAACGATGGATTGTTCCCGCCATATTTGAGATTGGATTCCGAGTGCTTCTTGACAGAAAATTTATGGGGTGAAATTGAGAATCAATTTGAGAAGGAATTACAAGTATTAACGAGGAGGAGAGGTGGATGTAGTGTGTTCTTGATGGAAGGCCTCTTTTTATACTGTATATCTGGGAGATTTAGAGTGAGAAAAGGATTATCGTTGTATCAAAATTGTTGTCTTTTTTCGTATACGAATTGTAGTTGGATCAAAATTCTGTGTTTTTCTTTTCCTTTTCCTTTTCCTATGTGGTAACTGAGATTGTAGGAAAAGAAATTCTTCCAATGATATATATATATATATATATATATATTTAAATAAGAAAGTTGTGTGCGTGTTTGTGGGGTGGAGGGGGGGGGGGGGGGGGGTTGTTAATTTACATATTTTTCATTTTTTAAATATTAGCATTATAATTTATTTTGTCTAATTAAGACTATTTATTTTTTGACTTATTTTCTTTCGGTTGAATTGATGATAATGTATTGAATGGCATTGCAAAAATTGTTTCTAATTAATTTATATACATTAAAGTGTTACCACTAAATATTATTACTAAAGTGTTATCATACATGATCATTAATTATTAATATTAACAACATTAAGCATAAATTTTTGTTATTATTAAATTATTATAAAGACAAAATAAAAATTTATTGTTATGACAGATATATTATTGATAAAATAATTTTTTATTTTTTTAATTTATAGCATTAGTAGTAACTTTCTGATCCTCACTTAATTTGTTGTACTTTGATAATGTAATTTGGGTAGGACATGGCTTAGTTAATAACTTGGATGGTCTAAGATGTTTGTTGTTGGATTAGCTTCTCCTAATTCAAGAAGAACATTACAAGGGACTCACCAACTAGCAGTGAAACACCTTAACTATCTTTGTTTGCAAAAGAAAAAAGGAAAAAAATTATGTTAACTAGTCTATTGTTTATTTTCTTTAAAATATTAAATAGTTTTGACATCATATTCTAATCAACTTCAAAGTCGAGCATGAATAGAGTAAGATTTTCTTTTTCTTTTTCTTTTTCTTTTTTCGTTATATTTTAACTAAATATATTATGTCATTTTGTTCTCCGATAAAAGTAACAGCTTGCATAAGTATTATGCACTCAATCTCAGAGTTACAATAATATGAATAAAAGTTTTAAAACTATTTAATTATGGGAATCAACCTCAACTAAAATTTTGGATTTTCACTCCTCTCAAATACACTTTCTCTCCAATTACACCTAATACATAATTAAATTGTTGCCATGTCATAAAAAGCAATAACAAAAATTTTAACTAAAGAAACTTGATATTCATTTTACAAATTACTCCAATTTTTCAATCACTCCAATGACCAATCTGAATGTAACGAAAAAAATAAGTGTCGACCAACCTGAGAATTTACTGGGTTGAGCTTCCGTGGACAACTTACTCATCTTTTTCTTTTGTGATGAAATCTTTTTTTTTAACCTTAGATTGTTAATTTCTTGGAGTTTCAATACTTGATTCCCTGAAATTAATTATATGAAATTCTTTAGATGGCCCTTTCCCCTTTTGCATCATGTGTTTTTTTGGGGTCTGATAATCCATTTTTTATATGTCCTTTTACATTATCAAGTAATAATAAGGCTTGGTAATCTAATTTGATGTCAGCAACTGCAAGATAAGCCAAGATTTGAGGAATGAATATTAAGTTTTTTTAATTAAAAAGTTCTTATAACTTTTTAACTTCAGTTAAGATTGTGGTTAATAAAAAATTATATTTACCATTAAATTAATTCTTTTATGACATAACAACAATCTAATTGTGTATTGAGCGTAATTGAAGAGAAAATGTACCGAAAATGAGCAAAATCCCCAAATTTCTATATTTGAAACTTTGATAATCCAAAGTTTTATTTTATACATAAATGAATTGATAATATTAAAATAATTTATAAGTTATTGCGTTTCGATCTCACCCGTTGAAATACTTTTTCCCAGCGACGTAGTAAGAAACTAAGAACAAAAAAAAGAAAAAAGAAAAATGCAGAAGAAAGCTAGTCGCATACAATTCCCCGTCACTTGGATTAATGCTTATGAATAAACTTAATTTCTCACATCTTCAACAAACAATCCAAACTCAGGCACACGTAAGTACGGTGAAATGCATTAGGATACTCAACCAACTCCACTTCTTTCCCCCACTTCTCCAACCCTTCGACATACCATTTTTGCCAATCTTGCGATGGATCAAATCCTCCCACAATACCAAAGTCCTTGGAAACTATATACTCTCATGCACCCCACAATCTCAGAATCGTCTCCGCTGCCAAAAACATTCATTGCCCGGCCGGCAAAAACATCCTCCATAGCATGTCTGCAGCTTAGCGTTGAGTACAGGTGTTCGAGTCAGCCTCAGTTTTGACTCCGTCTGGCAAAAACATTCGCTGCAGTACCGCACGACACGAGTCTGGCTGGTACTATTTTATCAAATACTTGAGAATTTTTGGATGCCTTTACAGCCACATGATGGGCTGTGTTGCCTCCTGCCAAGAAGTATTGGCTTATTTATAAAAATATGACAAAAAAATTCAAATTTTACAAAACGACCGCAATACAGAAATCTTCACAAAACTATGATAAGGCATACCTGAAGCCACGCCTTTAGCTATTTGAAATTTTGTTTTCTAAATAAATAAAAAGAGGCGTAGCATGCTGCCACGCCTCTTTGGGAATATTTTATTTTTTTAAAAAAATTGCCAAGAGGCGTGCATGAAAAATTTTCAGCCACGCCTCCTGTTTGCTGATTTTTTTTTATTTTTTTATTTTAAGTTAGGTCACGCCTCTTGGTGAATTTTTTCTTTTTTTTAAACATCCACAAGAGACATGGCTAGGCGTGCCACGCCTCTTGCATGGCGGAAACATGTTTCAATATACATCAAAGAGCTGTATATATACCCAACCCAACCTTCCAACATTCTCAAAAACCATTCATATTTTCAAACAAAGCTAATTGAGTGGAGTGAGTTCTTGTGTTGGTGGAGTGCACTGAGTGGAAAAGAAAATTCAAGAGGAAAAGCAAAAAGAAGGGAGAAAAGAAAGCAAAGAAGAAGAAACCATATTAATAATCTGAAATAAGGTAAACTCTAATTCATGTTGTTCAAGATTTTGATTTTATATTTTTGGTTATTTTATGTTATTATTTTGTTATTATTAAAATAATATGTTGCTCTTTTTTTAATTTTTTACAATTTGATTAGAAGCCTTATTTCAGAGGAGGAAGATTTGACTCACCAATATCAAGTTGATTTTTAAATTTTTAAAAGTATTTTAATTTAATTTGTTTATTATTAAGTTTGACATGATCTTGTGATTCCGAAATTAATTTTAATATTTAGTTAGAATAATTTAAAATTGATAGACATGACATTGACATTAGTTGATATTTGTGGCCTTTCCTTTCTGATTATTAGTTCATACAAAACTAAACAGAAGATAAAAGTGTATTATGGAGTATCCATTTTTACATTAGTTGTTATAAAGTAATTGAAACGCTGATACTTTTATATTAAGTATTAATATTATTTATATTAAGTTAGAAATTCAAAGCTAAATAATAAAATTAATCCATATTAAATGAAATATTTTAAAAAAATTATATCTCTTATAAATTATGTGCATCACATTTTATAGATTAATTATGTATACTAATTGTATTGTAATTATATAATTAATATACAGTGTATAATATATTTATATATATATATATAATATAATATATTTATTATATTTATATATTTTGTGTATTTTAATATATACAATATATTATGTATAAATTAAGTCAAGACATGATCGCTATTTTAATAGTGTTTGATGAATGAAGTTTCGGTTGATCATCGAAACTTAAATCAAGAAATGATCACTATGGACTTGTTGAGACATGTTCGTGACGAGCCGGCATATAAGATAAAGAGTGTGCAGCAAACTGTGAAAGACAAATATAGATACAAAATCTCCTAGCCAAGGCATGTAATGCATTGAAACGTGTAAGGGAGCACCTTTTTGGGACATGGGAGATTTCAGTAAGAATGTTGCCCAAGTATATGGGAGCTCTCTAAAAGTGGAATCCGGACACCATTGTTAAGTGGGAGCATCAATGAACAGGCATATTGAGGCAGAAAATGTTGAAGTATGTGTTTTGGGCCTTTAAACCGCGTATTGATGGGTTCAAACATTGCCGCAAAGTTATTAGTGTGGACGGAACTCATCTATATAAGAAATATAGACATAAGATGTTGATTGCGGTGTCTATGGATGCAAATCAATAAGTTTTGCCATTGGCTTTTGCAATTGTCGATGAAGAAACCTTTTTTGTCTTGGAAGTGGTTTCTGGAGATATTGTCCAAGCACATCGTCAGAGGGACGGAAGGCATGTGCTTGATTTCTGATCGTCACCATGGCCTCTTATTTACTGTTGAATGCATACCTGATTTCACACCCCCTCGTGGAGTACATCGATTCTGTCTAAGGCATGTCTGCTCCAACTTCAATAAACATTTAAAAATGTTCAATTGAAGGATTTGTGTTGGAAAGTCGGCGCTACAGTCCAAATTCAAAAATTTGATAGGCATATGGGAAAAATAAGAGAAACTAATGATAATGCCTATTCATATTTGCAAAACATTAACAAAGCTCAATGGACATTAAGTCATGATGGAGGATGGCATTGTGGTATTCTGACTACGAACATGTCTGAGTGTTTCAATGGGGTACTGCAAGGTGCTTGTCGATCGTTAATTACAACATTGTTCAACAGATATTCTCTCATTGTGTCAAACTGTTCCTTGATCGGATGACAAAGCTCATGGCATGATGAACAAGTAGCAACCTTGGGTCGATTATGCATATAATATATATATATATATATATTCCAACTGGTAGCACCATTCTATTGAACACATAGTTCAAAAGTTTGACTACACACAATAATTGGCTTCAATTATAATGCATATGCACACAGGTCAGGGAAATGATGTGCAAGTTGTCAAATTTAGGAGACGTGAATGCTCACGTGAAAAATAGGCTGAACTTGGTATTCCATGCTCCTATGTGATGAGTGCATGCCGACATTTTGGGTTAAACGCTGTAGCATTTGTCAAGCCATATTACAACATTGACTATTACTTGGCAACATATCAAGGGAGTTTTGAGCCGATATGGGGCGAAGATTATTGGGATGAACCTAATTTTGAGCTAGTACATAATCTAGCCCATAGAGATAGAAATGTTGCAAGAAGGGATCGCACTACTCGTATCCAAAATGAAATGGATTAGCCTCAAGCACGTGCGAGACAACAAGCCCGCCGTCAAGCCCAAGCTTAAGCGCAAGTCCGACATCCTTGATTCTTCCAACTTTGTAATTATATTTTATGTTCTATGTTTTTCCTTCGTATCAAACTTTATCAATAATAAATTTGGTCAAAATTCTCAAAAATTTTAGACAGTTCTGATCTATGTTACATTTCACTAACATGCTTAAAAAATAAAACCCATACATTATTCTTTAATTAAATAGTGAGCGTTACATATTAGACCCATAAAAATTAAATATATCTAGCATTATAAGCCAATATTCCGGCTCTGTCTTAGGAAGTAGTTGAAAGGCAAATTTGGACATCAAAGTTAAGAATCAATAAAAATAATACATGATATTAGTCATTTTCATTCAAGATACATTGGCATTGACAATGATCATTTCTTTCTCTCAATAGCCATGTATATCCACGCTTCGAAAATGGATCATCTCCCATTTGAGTTCATTTCTAAAAGATTAAAAAAAAATAAATGATAAAATTATGTGAATGGTGGGTTTTATAAGTGGAATAGATAAATTAGACTGAATAGGTAAAAACATTATGTGACAGTTTCATATGCCATAATAATAACATATCTTCAAATTACAAGCATCACTTATGATTAGAATGTATGATAATTCTTAAAGAATGTATTAATAGGGCTTACATCATGTACTGTGGTTTCACATGCCTATTTTGACCAACGTTCTAATATTATAAGCATCATTTCATGAGTTAATATATTACATCAATTGAAATCACTTGCATTTTATAAAATAGTATATTTATAAAAAAAAATCAAAATTTATACTACTTTTTTGGCTCATTTTAAATATTTAAAAAAAATAGTTAATTATATTTTAAATATAAAATAAAATAAAATATTTTATATCAAATTACACACAATATTAGAGTTGATGTAAGCCCTAATCTAGTTTAATATTTTCATAGATGCCTCTTCAATGGATTTATCATGCCTCTTGCCAATGTTTAAAAAAACAAAAAATGCATTGCGAATGTTTAAAAAAAAAAAAATTCACCAATAGGCGTGCCTTGAGGCCACACCTCTTGATTTTTATAAAAAAAAAAAAAAATTCATAGCACATTTTCCATGCAAGAGGCATGTCTTGGCAACTTTTTTGAAAAAATAAAATATACCCAAAGAGGTGTGGCTGCGTGTGTAACAACAAACTTTCTTGTCTGCAAAAATTAAAATCACAAAACAAGAAAAAATTGTACAAATAAATTTAAAATCAAAATCAATTAATCAAATGTGGATTCTATCTCTAATCTAATCCTCTGATTTTTCCCTTCCAAATATAATCTTGAACTCTGCGAAGAACGACTTAAACGCCGTGGATCTCCTTTGAATTTGATTTGAATAGAATAATGCCAATTCGACAGCTTTGCGCCTTAATCTTGAATTAAACGCCAAAAATATATGGATTCTACGAAAAACACCTTGAACTTCGTGGATCTCCTTTGAATTTGATTTGAATAGAATAACGCTAATTTGGGGGCTTCGCACCTTAATCTCGAATAAAATGCCAAGAATATATGGATTCCACAGAGAATTGCTGGACTCCTTCAAAGCTCCTCTCACTTGCTAGAATTTGTGTTGTGTCAAATGAGCTGGAATCACCTCTTTATATAGGTACTTGATGTAAGACTTTTAGATTGACTTAAACTCCTTCAACAATTATCTCTTTGATAAAATAATATCAAATATCAAGAGATAATATCATATATATTTGATTTGATAATATCTAACATCAATAGATAAAATCAATATCAAATATCTTTGATTTGATTGGTCCATAGATGCAGACACTCCATAATTGACACTTGTCACTTCTCAATTGGCCAAAAATTGATATGTCTACAGCGTGCCATCCTTTTTTTTTTTTTAAAAGAAAAAATTCAGATAGCTAAAGACGTGGCTTCAAGCCATGCCTTACCATAGTTTTGTGAAGATTTCAGGACTGCGGTAATTTTGTAAAACTTGGTTTTTTTTTTTTTTTTCCATATTTTTACAAATAAGCATTTTTTAAAATCAGTGTTGGCTGGTAAAATCGCGTAGTTTGTGTTGTTGATGAACTTTAAGCTATCCGAACTATCTTCATATTGACAAAAGTACGTGTGATCAAGCAAGATGCGGTAATTAATAGAGACGACTACGGCCAGGATTTTCGCTGCTAAGGTTCGACAAAAGTTGTCGTATGTCTCGGAGTGTGGACTAAAACTAGAGAAACTGCACCATGAAAATTATTAGAGCTAGAAAACAAAAAAGAAGATAACACCAAATAACCTCTTTGCTATCTCTTGCAACGTGTTCTTGCTAGGTGTACATAACAAATTATTGTTTGTTTCTCTCCATTTTTTGTAACCAATTTTTATTCATGACTGATAGTTTGTTACGTCTCTGAGGCTCCACCATTATATATTCTGTAGAGTAGTTCATGATGTAATAATATACAATTTCTTTCATTTCAATGCAAATCACAATTTTCCCACATATGCTTATGTTGATTCACAACATGGTATCAAAGCCAACTTTCTTTCAAAACTACAACCTCTCATCCATGGCCATAATCTATTTTTTTTTACGATCCTCTGCAGCACCCATGGCTGCCACAGGCGATCTCTCTCAAAATATCTCTAGTTCATATTTTCTTCACCCAAATGAGAATCCGGCTCTTACTTTGGTTTCTCTGGTTCTCATAAGTGCAAATTACAATTGTTGGTCTCGTGCTATGAAGATGGAGATCTTGTCAAAGAACAAACTACAGTTTGTAGATGGTTTGTTGCCCGCACCTCCGAAGACAGATCCCTTTTTTCCAGCATGGGAACAGTGTAATACTATGGTTTTGTCCTGGCTTAATCACTCCATATCTCCATCTATCACTCAAAGCATACTGTGGATTGATTGCGCCTCCGATGTTTGGAATGATCTCCGTGAGAGACTTTCTCAGGGTGACGCCTTTCGTATTTCAGACTTACAAGAGGAAACATATGCTTTCAAACAAGGGGATCAATCAGTTACTGATTACTTTACTGCTTTGAAAATTCTGTGGGATGAGTTGCTTAACTTCAAGCAAATCTCGTCTTGTTCATGTTTGCATCCTTGTTCTTGTGGTGCTTTGGACATTGTCAAGAAATATCAAAATAATGATTATGTGATCCGCTTCTTGAAGGGCTTTGGCGATCAATTTTCCACTGTTAAGTCTCAAATCATGCTCATGGAGACTCTTCCACCAATTAATCAAGTTTTTCCCTTGTGCTCCAAGAGGAGCGGCAACTTAGTTTGAGTACTTGCAAAGTTTTTGCTCATAAAGGGGCTTCTTATGATTCCCATCACCCAAAAGGTCCAGCTACCTTTTCTCAACGTTCCAACATTACTGCTTCAAAATTCTCACAGTCTACCAATAGGACAAATGTTTGTGCACTTACTGTGGAAAATCCGGTTACACTATTGAAACTTGCTTCAAGAAGCATGGTTATCCTCCTGGATTCAAGCCTAAGGGTCGTCCTAATGCAACAAATATTGTCATAACCAGTGATACTGTTAATGCCCCCATAACTACTATTTCTAATGCTAATGTGTCTCATGGAGTCTCTCTATCCCAAGACCAATATCAAAGGGTTCTTGCCCTTCTGCAGAACTCCTACATTGGTGATTCCTTTCCATCAACAGTGAACAATGTAACTTCCCACATCTCTCAGCCTGCCCTTACTTCCAATTTTTCTACTTCTATTGGTAAGCATCTTTCCTTTCATGCTCTTCAAAGTCTAAATTATGGATAGCGGCCACTGGTGCTACTGACCATATAACATTATCGTTAAGCTCATTTTCCACATATAAGAAGATAAGACCTGTCTCTGTTATTTTACCAAATGACCATAGTGTCACAACTCACATTTCTGGAACTGTATTTCTATCCCCCACCCTTGTTCTTCATAATGTGCTTTTTATACTAGAATTTTCCTTCAATTTAATTTCTATTACCAAGCTAACTTCTTCCTTTTCTTGTGTTTGGTTTTCCAATTTTCGTGTTGCTTTATACAAGACCTGACCTCTTGGAAGACAATTGGTACAACTAAGGTTCAAGATGGCCTCTACACTATATTACAAAACTATCCTACTTCTCCTTTTCTTTCAATTGCTTCCAATGTCTCAGTCTCTCCAAACATTGATGTCTGGCATTTTCAGCTGGGCCATGTCTTTGACTCTCGCATGAAGTCTCTTGCTAAATATATTCCTAATTTTGTTCTTCATGACAATTCAAACTGTGACATTTGTCATTTTGCAAAACAAAAAAAAGCTTCCCTTTCTTCCTAGCAATACAAGATCATATAGTTGTTTTGAAATGATTAATGTGGATATTTGGGGCCCTTTCTCTATGCCCTATGTTCATGGTCACATATTTTTTCTGACAATCGTTAATGATTATACTCGTTATACTTGGGTTTATTTGATGAGCAATAAATCTGAAACAAGAAATCATATTCATTCTTTCTTTAATCTTGTTGAAACTCAATTCTCCACCAAAATTAAAATTGTTAGAAGTGATAATGGTGTTGAATTCTCCATGCCACATTTCTATAACTCCAAAGGCATTATACATCAAACCTCTTGCGTTGAAACTCCCCAACAAAACGGGATTGTGGAACACAAACACGAACATATCCTAAATGTCGCTCGTAGCTTGCTATTCCAATCCAACCTACCTAAGCATTTTTGGTCCTACACCATTTTGCATGCCATACATTTGGTCAATAGACTCCCATCTGCATTACTTAACTATGTTTCTCTTTTTGAGCTTCTATATGGAACTCCACTAGATTATTCCTCCATTTGGGTTTTTGGGTCTCTTTGTTTCGCCACTACTATCACGGCCAATAGACACAAATTTGATCCTAGAGCTCGAAAATGCATATTTCTAGGCTTTAAACCTGGGACAAAGGGATACATTCTACTTGATATCAATTCTTGAGAAATTTTTGCCTTCTATGAAACCATCTTCCCGCTACACTCCCATCAACCAAAATCCATACTTCTTCCTCGCCAGACTAGCCCTCCTATATTTGATAACATTACACATGCTCAACCATCTTCAGTTTCGGACCCTACCCATACTATCCCAATCACTCGTCAATCCACTTGTGTTCGTAGACCTTAGCAATATCTCCAAGATTACCACCATTATCTTATTGCTACAGCTGCTTCAGATCGTCTCCAAGCAGGTATTCCTCATCCTTTATCCTCCGTGCTCTCATATTCTAATTTATCTTCTAATCATAAATGCTTTAGTCTTGCCACGTTTATTCACCTTGAGCCAAGAACTTTTGCCCAGGCCATCAAGCACCAATGTTGGAGGGATGCCATGCAATCTGAACTTGCTGCCTTTAAGCAAAATAATACTTGGGAGTTGACTCCTCTCTCGGTTGGTAAGGTCCCTATTGGATGTAAGTAGGTTTATCAAATTAAACATTAAGCTAATGGATCCATCGAATGGTACAAAGCCTGTTTAGTAGCCAAAGGATACAAGCAAACCGAAGGTATTGACTACTTTGATACATTCTCTCTAGTGGTGAAACTTTCCACCATTCGTATGTAATTGGCTATTGCCGCTGCCAAGAATTAGTATCTTCACCAGCCTGATGTAAATAATCCTTTCTTGCATGGCGACCTTAATGAGGAGGTTTACATGACTTTACCACCTGGTCTTACCTCTTCAAGTTCAAATTATGTTTGTAAACTCAAGAAGTCTCTTGATGGGCTTAAACAAGCAAGCCGACAATAGTTTTTTAAGCTTACTTATGCTCTAACCTCTTTAGGATATGTATAATCTACTGGTGATCACTCTCTTTTCGTTAAGGATTCTGATCGGTCCATTAATATTCTACTCGTTTATGTCGATGATGTGATTCTTGCTGGAACGGATTTGACAAAAATTTCTAATGTGAAAACATATCTTGACAATGTTTTCAAAATCAAAGACTTGGGTCCACTGAAATTTTTTTTTGGGATTGGAGGTTGCTTGTGGCTCCAAGGGTATCTCTTTGTGCCAAAGAAAGTATGCCTTAGAGATTTTGGCTGACACAGGTTTTTTGGATTGCAAACCTATCAAAACTCCCATGGACTCCTCCATAAAGCTCAGCAAGTTTTAGGGGGATCCTTTGTCTGATGTTTCTTCTTATCGTCGTTTGGTTGGACGCCTCTCTACTTAACCTCTATGAGACCAGATTTATCTTTCGCAATGCAACAACTCAGTCAGTTTATGGATTATCCCACATCTTCCCACATACAAGCTGCTTATCGGGTGCTTCGATATGTAAAGGATGCTCTTGGTTATGGTCTTTTTGTTCCTTCAAATTGCTCTTTAGACCTTAAAGCCTTTAATGATTCTGACTGGGTTGGATGTCCTGACTCTCGTCGTTCGATTACCAGCTTTTGTGTGTTTCTTGGATCATCACTCATTAGCTGGAAGTCCAAAAAGCAACCTACAGTGTCCCGTTCTTCTTTTGAAGCTGAGTACCATGCTTTTACGACGACGAGCTATGAACTTCAGTGGTTGCGATATTTTCTTCATGATTTTTGTGTTGATCATCAACATCCTGCTTTACTATTCTGTGACAATAATTCAGCTTTACAAATTGCCACAAACCCAACCTTTCATGAACGGACAAAGGATATAGAACTTGATTGTCACCTTGTTTGGGAGAAGGTTTCATCTGGTTTAATTCGTCTCATGCCTTGCAGTTCCGCTGACCAGCTTGCTGATATTTGCACTAAGCCTCTTGGGCCATGTCCCTTTCGATCCATCATTGACAAGCTGGGAATGTTGAACATATACTCCCCAGCTTGCACAGGGGGGGAGGGGTATTAGAGCCAGAAAACAAAAAAGAAGATAACACCAAATAACCTCTCTGCTATCTCTTGCCACGTGTTCTTGCTAGGTGTACATAACAAATTATTGTTTGTTTCCTCCATTTTCTATAACCAATTTTTATTCTTGACTGATAGTTTGTTAGGTCTCTGAGGCTCCACTATTATATATTCTGTAGAGTAGCTTTATGATGTAATAATATACAATTTCTTTCATTTCAATGCAAATCACAATTTTTGCACATATCCTTCTGTTGATTCACACCAAAAATAAAATATGAGAGGTAGTTTCTCGGTGGTTGTGGGGACAAAGAGACGAAACCAGAGGTTGCGGGAGGGGTCGATGGAGATGTCAGAGGAAGAAACAGGGGTGTTTTCGATAATCATTAACATAACTGAAAGAGAAATAAACCAATTGAGAGTTGGGCTTGTCTAAGGTCCAATAGCACTTGTACCGGTTGTAGTTTAAATCTGCTATTACATTCTCTATTTTATTTTTATTTTATTTTATAAATATATGATATGTATATTAATTTTTTTTTAAAAATAATTGATTGAGACTCAAATACACTTGACATAAATATGACAAGTTGAAATAGGAGATGAAATAGATGATCCAAAGTTGTACTTGACGGAACATAGTGCCCAATGACAGGGTGACAACTCACCTTATTTTGATGAGATAAAAAACAACCAAATGGGTGTATGTTCTAGTAAAATGAAAAAGGACAAAATTGACCTTAAACATAGAAAACTATTTAAAAAGGAAGATATTTTGATTTGACACTTTGATTGGACTAAATTAGAAGATAATTCATTCATATAATAAAAGAGCGAGGAAAAAACAATAAAGAGATATTTTTTCCATGAAAATTCAAGCTCTGAAAATAATTGAAGTTGAAAATTTTTTAACAAAAAAAGAAGAAGAAGAAGTATTGCTTGTATATGTACTAATATTTATGTAACAATATATTAATAGAGAATATATATACTAACAATCATATTACTTAATATAAAGAAAATATGAAATATATTAATATAATTACTAATATAGTCACTATTGATACAATTCTATATGGAGAGAGTGACGTGAGGTAAGTCAGTCCGACTTGCTTGTATCTATACTTCTGTATACTGTATATATTAATATTAGTATATAGATATATGGATGAATATTTAATATAATATATATATATATATATATCTTACACACATAGATATGTTATAGGTTGTTTTAATATATTAAATAGAAATTTAAATATATATTTAGTATGTATCTTATATGTTAAATATGTGATGACTTATATATATTTTATATTTTATATATTTAAAATAAATTTATGAATTAGATATGTTTCATTAATGATTTTGTTTAATATATATTTTGTAACACTCCTAAAATTTGGTATTTTGATAAAATAAGGATTTAGAAATTAAGATGACAATTGATCGGATTTTAAGGCTCGAAAAATAAATAAAAAAAGAAGAAGGACTTGATTGTAAAAGTTTTAAAGTTCTAGGGGTCAATGTGAGAGAAATAAAAGTTTAAGGACCTCAAAATCAACTTGCTTGGACTTGATTGTCCAGAAATAGGAATTTTGGGGGTCAAAGTGTAAGAAATAGAAGTTGGAGGACTCAATTGAAGGTCAAGGACTCAAATGAAGGCGGTCAAAGAATTTTGGGGTGAAATTGAAGTTGGTCAAAAAGTTTGGGGTTGAATTGCAAGGACTAGAAAATATGTTTATATATATAGAGTTGAGGACAAAGGTTTGTCAACTTCTCAAAAAAGGCCCAAATTCACCCCACTGGTGAATCATCGAAAACGTATCGTGAAACCCAAAACCATGACCATATTCAGGCTCCTCTCAGCTCAGGGAGCAAAACTATACCAAGCTTCAACTAAACCACCAGCGGAATCGTCGAGAAATGAAGCTCGACGGTGAGTTCGTGGTGGGATTGGTCGTTCTTCGGCGTACGGCGGCGAAAATGGACGGGAATTGGATGGGCTTTGGTCGCGATCTCCTGGGCATCACATTGGTGCCCTCAATTTGAGGTTTCACCGGCGGACAGAGGAGGAATTTATGGGGTGGCGTCGCGATGGCGCTAGGGCTAGCCACGGCTTTGAACGGCCAATTGGCCTACCAAATGGTGTCCAAACTAGAAATTGTTTGGGGGGTTTGGTTCCTGAGGTTGAGATGCGCTAGGTGGTGTTAGTGGTTCCTATCTCTGGCAGCGGCGCGTGACAGTGCTGTTCAGGCAGCTTGTGTAGGATTTGATTCCAGACTCGTCTGGACTAGTTCTGACATGAGATTGGATCCTGGTTCGACCCAATTTGGGTAAATTTCAATAATTGAATTTCAATTCTATTAAATTTTTGAATGTATTTAGATTTTCGAACGAAGTTGACTTGATCAAAATTAAGATTGTTAAGCTATGATTTAGTCTAAGGTTATAGATTAATTTTGTAATTAATACAATATTAAGTTTAATTGACTCGAATAAATTATCAGATTATTTTTTAGGCTTTAAATAAGATTTTAACAATCTGTTTATCAGCTTATCGAGTTAAGGATTATGATAAATGATTACCTTGCACAGTTAAGTGTAACATGGAATTGAGAATTGTGACTGAACAATCAAAGTAATCGAGGAACGTGATAAGGATATTTAAGTGCATTAAGAATTTTGATTGAGAAATCATAATCAATGTTGGGTTTAGGTTATGTACTCTGAACATTAAATCAATTTGGAAATAAGGTCATGGACTGTTTAAACATTTAAAAATTATCAGGATTATGTTGGAATACCCTTAAGTTTGATAATGACATTTGTTATATTTATGGTTAAGATTCAGAAGGTTTGATTGTGAACTTATTCCTTTGGTAGGTGACGAAGGAGTAGGTCCCACAGATCAGTAGACTGCCGATTGTGGTCTCTTTCTGAGACGTTTAAGGTGAGGATCCGCCAATCTAGCTCTCTTGTACCTATCGATTTTATTGATAAACCCCTATGTGGGTTGATATTGAATTGATTATCATATTCAGTTAATTATTGTTATCCCTGTGAGGGATCTACCAATTGATTATCACTCGTATGAGCTTATTCCGTATCTAATGTTGAACCAATTAGGTTCTGCTGATTTGATATCTATCTTGATTAGCGTTGCTTGATTATCGAACCGTGTGAGGTTCTCCTGAATTTGAAACTATTTGGTGTTTTTCGTACTTTCTTGAAAATAACTATTTTTCAATAGAACTCTGTAAATTTCTCTGAACTTGTAAACTCTATTTGAAATTAATTGCTCAAGTGTATCGTTGATCGCCATGTTGGCAAAATTGTTAAATTGTTCTGCCCTATTAGCAATTGAATGTTGATAATCTTGACCTTTTTAAATATCTTGTTCGGTCAGTACTGTAAATATGTGCCGGCAGAGCAAAGGGCCACACTAGTTGATAGTGTATGTCCAGTGGGAGACTCCTCTTAAGTCTGTTACAAAGCAAAGAGTCACACGAGTTGACAAGGCACGTCCAGTAGGAGGCTCCTCTTGAGTCTGTTACAGAGCAAAGAGTCACACTAGTTGACGGTGCATGTCTAGTGGTGGCTCCTCTTGAGTCTATCCCCGTTAGCACCTCTGGATTCCATTACTAGACCTATTTATGTCAAAAGTTCTCTTAAATTGTTCATGTACCTTGTTTATTAGAATAAGCCTTGTCGGCCATTATTGGAAAATGTTTTGCCTTGTAAATGGTAAATCTGGTAAAGTTCTAAAATTTTCATGTTATTACTTGAAAGGTTAAATTCTTATCTGTTCACATTATATCTTTTCAACTCATGGGACGCCATGGGTGGTTTTCACCCAGAGGGACGCCACAGGGGGGTTTGGGCCCAGGGGCTAGGTCCGAAAGACGGCTGGGCGGAACGGACCGACGGACATAGGTCATACGACTAGTACCCACTTACGATCTTGACTTACAACTAGCAGGAGGTAGCGAACAGTGAGTGACGGGATCCGGCATATGACCGGCCATGCCATATAATCAAGTTGTGACCCGCTGAGCTGAGTGCTCGAGCAATGGAGCGATAGGAAAATCTTGTTTATAATATACCGATACCCGGTACTTGCAATTATAATTTGATTCAGGAGTAATAAGGTCGTAGTGACCAACAGTCTGTCAAGTTCGATATCATGTATGTCATGCAATTTGTTAATCATGTCAAAGAAACTTAGGCCTATCACCGAATTTTATTCCTATTGAAAAGTCTTGCTCATTACCAAATTTATTATTTGATTGTTGTGTCTCAATAGTTTTCCTTCGCATCTTATCATTTTTTCTTCCCCTCACTAAGTCCTTTGGACTTACCCCCATTTACTTTGATTCTCTCAGACATGGATTAAGTGAAGAATTGGACTCCATGCAAGACATGAATATTTGTGAGAGATCAGGTGTTGAATGTATATATGGAAATTATTGGATTGCTAAGCATGGACTCGAGACGCTGTGATATATCATGTTGATGTGATCGACTTAAGGAATGTAAATAATTTGTTATGTAAGAATGTGAATCATGACATTTGCTTAATGGGTTGACAAGTCTGCTAAGTTTTGAATTCCGCTGCTTCTGATAAGTTCGATTTGAGATTTTGTAGCATGTATTTAGTATATGTACTATATGTTACAGGATTGTTTAACAGTTGAATTTATTGTCTTATGACAGGCTTGTTTAATTTGGAATTCGCTGTTATTTCTGATAAGTTTGAAACGTTAGATTATGAACTATTGATTGATTGTAGGTTCAATTTAAAGTTGAACTGAGTAGCGCCTCAGCTTAGGTGCTGCCTTGAGCGAGGGCGTTACATATTTTATATGTTAGTACCGTATTTAATATATATATATGTGTGTATATATATTGTATTATATAATATCAAACAAATTTTTATATATGAGGTTGGCATTTATATAGTAAAGGCTTTACACTTTCTTCCCACTTTCAAATAGTTTTGTGATAGATCTTTTGTTTTTGTTTAAGAATTTTTAATTTATGGTACAACATTTAAGCATGTTTTGTGAATTATTTAAGTTAGTCTGTGTTGAAAGTTGAAAATATAAATTAAAATATAAATAAATAGAACTCTATTAGATTTTTCCTAAATCTTTATATGTTAGTACCGTATTTAATATATGTGTGTGTATATATATATATATTGTATTATATAATATCAAACAAGTTTTTATACATGAGGTTGGCATTTATATAGTAAAGGCTTTACACTTTCTTCCCACTTTCAAATAGTTTTGTGATAGATCTTTTGTTTTTGTTTAAGAATTTTTAATTTATGGTACAACATTTAAGCATGTTTTGTGAATTATTTATCTTAGTCTGTATTGAAAGTTGAAAATATAAATTAAATTATAAATAAATAGAACTCTATTAGATTTTTCCTAAATCTTAAAAAATTATAGTTTTTGCTAAGGCTCCCAACAGATTGGGTTCGAATCAAATCATTGTTATTTGAGTTAAATTTAATTATCAAATTTATATTTGAATTCTACCCAATATCTTATATAATGTATCTCGATCAATACAATATTCGAATGGGTGAATATTCGAAATGTGATGGAAAAATCAGATCCAATTTAATAATTTTTTATTTCCTTTTTTCATGTTGGATTAGATAAAAAATATTGTATTGACAAAGTAATTTGCTTCAAATTTGATTTTTTGATATTTTTTTTTTATCATTTATTGGCCCAAAAATTAAGGGCCTGTTCTTTACCATTTTTTCAAAATATTTTTCAACTCCCAAAACAATCCCAAAATGTGTACACATTTTCCAATCTTTCTCCCAAAATACAAAAATTTCACACCCCAAAAAATCCTCCCAAAATAATCTCAAAATACCTTGCACCCTAAAACCATACCTACCCCTCATCTTCTCACTCTACCTTTCCATCACTCATTCATTTATCACTTTCTTACTTCATTCATACACACACACATGTGAAAATATTAAAATTTTACTAGTTATAAAATTCTAAAACTTATATTTACAAATTTAATTAAAATAATTGCCAAATTTAATTAAATATTATTTATATTATTACTAAATAATTTATTTACTAGATAACATATTAAATTAATTAATCAAATAATATATTTAGTTATATTTAATATTTAATCTATTAATTACCTATTACATTTATTCATTTAATAAATAGTTTAAGATGTTTTAATTTGATATAATAAAAAAATAATCTTCGTTAAATATTGGTCTTCACATTTATTCAAAATTATAATAAAAAATTTAATTATAGTGTGTTATTTATTTAATAATCTATTAAGTTTACTAAATTAATATTAATATAATTAAAGTAATTGTCAAGAAAATTAATTAAATTTAAGTAAAAATTATTTGATTATTTACTAAGTAATTTATTTACTAAATAATATATTAATTAAATAATGAGCTAAAGCAATTAAGTAACGTATTAAATTAATTTATTTAATTATTTAAATAATTTATTATTTATATACTAATTATGTTTCATATTTCACATATAATTAGATATTATGTTTATTTGTTTATTAAATAATTTAAGCTAATTTAATTTCATATATTATAATTTTTTTTAATTTGGTGAATTGTTATAAGTATTATATATATAAATTATTAAACAAATTATTTTATTTAAATCAATAACTAAGTTTTATTTGTACATAAATCGTAAACAATAAATAGTTAAATAATTATATTTTAATTAATAAACAGTAATTAGTTTATAATTAATGTAAAATAATTATTTTTTTTATATAAATTGATATTAATAATTATGATAGAAGCCCATTTTTTGTAATTAAGATATAGTTATGATTTCATAAGTAATTAATATTTATTAATAAATATTTTCTTTCAAATAATACATCATTTACTAATGTTAAATTTATAAAAATAAAAATTTTAAAATAAATCACCAATTAAATTAATTACACATCATTTTATTACAACCATATATCAATCATTACACACACACACACACACACACACACACACACACACACATATATATATATATACACACATACACATACATCATCAAACTATAAATATACATACATACATTAAATAAAAAAATCACTTTCACTTTACAAACCCAACAAAAACACTTATTTGACATCTACAGTAAAATTTATCTCCTCCCAAAACTAGGGGTGTTCGCGGATTGGATTGGATCGGTTTTGGGGAAAAAGCTAACCGATCCAAATTATATAATATTTTTTGGATCGGTTTGGTTCTTATAGTAAATCCAATCCAATCCAATCCATTTTAAATCGGTTTGGATTGGATCGGTTATTCGGTTTTTTAATTTATTTATTTATTTTTTTAAAGTAAGCGAAAATAATATCATTTGGCAACAGAATTGAACTAAATTAAGTAAGAATACTTAGATTATAAAATTATATAAGTCCACAAGAAGTCAACAATAAACATAATTCATAAATTCATCAAGTTTCAAATTTGAATTCCAAAAGAGTAATTATAAAAGTAATTGGCCAGCAACAGTAGAAGAAGCTGAGATGAAATTGTAGCCTCTAGTACAACATAGGTTCGAATATCCAGTTCAACAAAAAAATAAATAAATTAAAGTAGCCAAGGTAATTCCAGTAGAGACTATCCTCATTAAGAATCACAATGACAGCAACAAATACATCCAATACCTTTAGCAACCTCCAAGCATAATCAGTTTTTGAGGGTTGATACACCAACTGGACATGTCCAAATTTTACATAAAGAACAATTAAATCTAAATAGAATAAGTGGAAAATTAAGTTTAGGGTTTACACTTATAGGTTTAGTTTTATTTAAATATATTTAATATTTTTATAATTAAAATATATTTTTTATTTTATTAATATATAAATCGGTTCGGTTTGGATTGGATCGGTTTTTCAGACTGAAACCGAAAACCGAACCGAACCGATCGGTTATAAAAAAATTAATCCAATTTAAACCAAAAAAAATCGGTTTTAATTGGTTTTCGGTTTTTTGGATCGGTTCGTCGGTTTTTTTTGGATTGGATTGGATTTGAACACCCCTACCCAAAACAAAAAGAAACAAACAACTCATTCTCAAATCATTTTTTCTATTTTCCCAAAAAGAAACACTTGACATTTTCTCCAATCTGTCTCCCAAAAACCCAGGGCTTGTTCTTTTGGCTTTTCCCAAAAAAATTTCATTCTCCCAGAACAATTACAAAATAGGTATATGTTCTCCAATTCCTCTTCCAACAAATAAAATTTCAATACCCAAAAAACATTCACAATTCATTTACAAAACACCCAGCAACCATATTTCAATAATTACAAATATATATATATATATAGATAAATCATTCTCACCCTATAAGCCCAATCAAAAAGTAACTGATTTAACATCAACAGTAAAATTTGTCTCCCCCCCCCAAAAAAAAACACATGGCACATTCTCCAATTTTTTTTCCCCAAAAACCCATTCTCTCAAAATATTTCTACAAAACATCCAAAAGCCAACAGAACAGGCCCCCAATCTCCCAAAATATTTTCCAAAAAACACCCAAAATACAAGAGAACAGAGTCTAAATATTTAGATAATAAACTATTATTTCACATTATATTAGTTCATAGGTAAAAATACTAGGGGTGTTCGCGGATTGGATTGGATCGGTTTTGGGGAAAAAGCTAACCGATCCAAATTATATAATATTTTTTGGATCGGTTTGGTTCTTATAGTAAATCCAATCCAATCCAATCCATTTTAAATCGGTTTGGATTGGATCGGTTATTCGGTTTTTTAATTTATTTATTTATTTTTTTAAAGTAAGCGAAAATAATATCATTTGGCAACAGAATTGAACTAAATTAAGTAAGAATACTTAGATTATAAAATTATATAAGTCCACAAGAAGTCAACAATAAACATAATTCATAAATTCATCAAGTTTCAAATTTGAATTCCAAAAGAGTAATTATAAAAGTAATTGGCCAGCAACAGTAGAAGAAGCTGAGATGAAATTGTAGTCTCTAGTACAACATAGGTTCGAATATCCAGTTCAACAAAAAAATAAATAAATTGAAGTAGCCAAGGTAATTCCAGTAGAGACTATCCTCATTAAGAATCACAATGACAGCAACAAATACATCCAATATCTTTAGCAACCTCCAAGCATAATCAGTTTTTGAGGGTTGATGCACCAACTGGACATGTCCAAATTTTACATAAAGAACAATTAAATCTAAATAGAATAAGTGGAAAATTAAGTTTAGGGTTTACACTTATAGGTTTAGTTTTATTTAAATATATTTAATATTTTTATAATTAAAATATATTTTTTATTTTATTAATATATAAATCGGTTCGGTTTGGATTGGATCGGTTTTTCAGACTGAAACCGAAAACCGAACCGAACCGATCGGTTATAAAAAAATTAATCCAATTTAAACAAAAAAAAATCGGTTTTAATCGGTTTTCGGTTTTTTGGATCGGTTCGTCGGTTTTTTTTTGGATTGGATTGGATTTGAACACCCCTAAAAAATACTATACATTATTGCATTTTTTTTTTTTTTCAGTACACTCTTATTTTTGGCCTAAAGCTTAATATCAATAGCATAATATAAACATTAATATAGACATTAGACTAATATAATATATTTATTTTATTTAAAAATCTTTATTTAATGTCATGTATAAGTGTATCGATTTAATAAAAAATATTAAAAGTTTGAAATTAAGTCTTTGATAGATTGAATTGCTTAACTACATATCCATCTATTTATTTTACATTAGAGATATTTATAATTATATTTGATCTTTTGAATATTTTAATTTGTTTAAAAAAAAAATGCATTTTAGTTTGCATTTATTGATAGGTCCCTAATATTATATTTTCTAACAATTTTAACAAGGTAGAAAAAAAAAATTCACAAATGAAGATTTATTTATTTAGTTTACATAAGTATTTCCTTGAATTTTATATCTTTATTGTACATTTTCATATATATTTTAGTTTTCTGTATACAATTTTTTTTCGTCTGTATCTTTTATATCATATTTAAATGGGGGTTTTTATTTATCTTTTCTTGTTAACTTACATCGTTATTTTTTCTTTTTTTCATTTAGTGACTACGAAAATAAAAAGAATCATGTAGTTATTAAATATTGTAATATATATATATATATATATATGAAGGAGTAACAAAGGTAAAAGGAAATTATATAAGTATCCTAATTTCTTTTAAAAAAATAAAGAAAATATATTATATAGCTAAATTGGATGGTCATTTTGATGGAAACTAAAGGAAAGTAATTTTGGAGGGAAACTAGAGGTGAAAATTTTGAAGGACAATTGGAGGGATTAATGAATGGAATCGTCCTGAAGGCATATTGGAAGTGAAACTCTGTAAGAAAAGAAATCTATTGTGTGGTTCGACTATTTATTTTTTTAATGATAAAGAAAGTTTTTGAATTACACAATGTATAAAAGATTTGTTTCAAAATAGTATTGCTAAGTAAAATGAGATTTTAAAGGTAACAAATTTATATTTTAGATGATAAATTTTGTAATGTAAGTATTAGAAATATGCATTATGGTAAGTAATATCTGTAACAATATTTTTAATTTGTTATTTAAGAGGTGATCTTTGAAAGGATATCAGAATTTGGTTAATATAAATTCATTTTTGTAATGTTTTTTCAGTTTCGTTACAATTATTTTTGTTTTAGAAAGTGCATTTTCTTGTAATATTATCTATTATATTATCTTTTTTTTTCAAATAATAATGTTATAATATATTATATTGGAAGTTCAATTTTTTAATGATCGATTTTAATATTTTAATGTGACACAAATATTTATAATGTGAATACATATAGCTTTATTCAATTAATAACTTTCATTTAGTGGTTCTGAAATCTATTAATTTGTAATGTTATCATTGTATATAATGTGGAGTTTATTATGAATTTGACAGTGGGCATGATGATGTTATTTTGAGATTCGAGTTCCACATTATTTTGAATTTTGTATATCACTTATAGGGATGAGAATAGGGTAGATTGGTCTCACTTACGTATGGGCTTGCCTGTCCTAATCTATTTAATAAAAAAAATTAGATCAAAACTTAAAAAATGATCTTTTCAATTAAATAGGCTAGGCTTAGGCACTTTTGGAATTCCATAAGCCAAACAAATTGTCTCGTTTATCATTCTTTATATAATATAAAATAATTATATTTATATTATATATTATAAGTTAATATAAAATAACTTCTATTATTTAATTAACATTTGATGAAAGTGGGTTGGTTTATTATTAGGCTCTATATCCATATAAGTTTTATTTATATATATATACACACAACTATTTTATACTCGAATTTTAACTTTCATAACTATGTATTATCTATATTTTTGGCTATTGTTTATATATATATTTTCATAATTTGCATAACTTTTAGGCCTATTAAATAATTGGACATATTAAGGTTTATTACAAGTTTGAGGCTATTAAAGATTTAAATTTATGTAATGCCTAAGCATAATTGAAGCTTTAATAGAAAATAAACTTTTAGGTGGATTTTCATGCCATATCAAAACTTTGTAAGGGTGTCAAAATCAAACCCAACCCGATGACTTGATAATGACCTGCCTAAAAAAATCAGATTTGGGTTTGGTGTTTTCGAATTGGGGTCAAATTGGATTGGACCCGAAAATGACCCGAGAAAAAAGATAAGGTTGGGTTGATCTCAGGTCAACCCGCCTAACCTGAAAAAAACAAGTGGGTCACCCAGTAACTCAATAAACCTCTACCCAACCCAATCCACTTGAAAAAAAATTGACTAATTAAAATAAAATCTAAATAATATATATCCAAAAATTAAAATTTTAAAAATTCAATTACTGAACAATGGTTTGTTATTTTTTTGTATTTGGAGTACTCATGGACATGACAAGTTTTAAAGTTATTATGTTTCTTCGACTTTAATAATTATGCTGAATTTTAGATTTGATTGTAAATCAAACTTCTATTGGATTATAATGTTGGAATTTATAAATATAAAAAATAAAATAAATAGATTAGGTTGGGTCAATTTTATTAGGTTGGGTTGGCCTGGGTCATGTTTATCAGGTTGTTGGGTGATCTGACTAAAAATCAGGTCAATCCAAACTTGACATGATCTTTTGTAGGTCAAATTAGGGTTGAGCCTTTTGAATTTAACATCGGGTTGGGATTGGGATTGAGTTTGGTGTTTTTATGTTATATTCCTACCTCAACCCAACCCAAACCCACCTAACCCATCCGAATTGACACCCCTAAAACTTTGGAATTTATTAAAAAGACTATGTTTGGCCTTAGAATAAAGTCTATCATAGATAATAGATCATACTCAGGCTTATTGTTTGCATAATAGAACTTGCCTATTTAAGCCAAAGCCTATAGTAAATTAGCCTATTTTCATACCTAATTATTTATTAAATATTTATTAACATTTCTATAGTATTTATTAGATGTAATTATGAAACAATTAGTCTTTTAATTGCTATAAATTATTTAATAAAAAGATATTCTTTAATTTTGATTTATGTATTTATTAAATTGACGACCTTTTTCCCAATTTTTAAATAATTTTCATATTTAATTTATCAAATTCTATATTTTTAACCATCATATTTTTTTTTGATATTTTTTCTGTTGTTTATATTTTTAGTTTGTAGTTTTTTATTTTTATTAATTATTTAATTGTCCATTCCTAACTTTTAAAAACTTTTCATATTATTTTTATTTTTATGAAATTAATAATTCTTATAATATATATTTAATAAAAAAATTCAAGAAGCCAATTCAGGATTATATTATATAGTTAATATAATTTTTAAGGAAACGAATTTTAACTCATTTTATTTTCAAAAGAGTAAAGATTTGAAGTCCTAATTTATTTGCTTTCTTCTTTAACAACCCCACCCAACACAGTTCAAGACCCATTTTCATAGATGCAAATAATTTTTCTCAACTATTTTAGAAGGATAAAAATTTATTTGCTTTTTCTTTCCATCCCAATATAGTTAAAGACCCACTTCTATGGATGTAAATAAATTTTTCTTTTTTAACTAGAACCAGCTTTTTTGACTATTTGGACAGAATGGTATTTTTGTCTTTAGGTAAATTAATGTTTTAATTTACCATTCATACTACTGCTACATTATTAAGTTCCGAATTAGTAGATGTTGTCAAAGGGAGTAGCGATGCCATAGGCAAAAGGAAGAGACTCATAAAATGGCAGAGGCAAATAGAGCTTTTGCACATTTTCGTTAATCCATGAACATGATCTATACATCTCTATCGTAAAAGAATCAAGAGAAAAAGAAACAATCGGAATTGATTGATAGATTTCTCGAAACAAATGAAAAGGAAACAAAAGATGAAACATAAATCATTGATGAACTAAGCTCTTTTGGGGACTTTTTTAGAGAGGAACCTTATGTAAATACCATGGCATAAGGTTTGATCTTATGGGGGGATTCTATTGGCTAAGGAATAATAGTAGGAATTTGTTTCGTACAATCTCAATCGCTACATAGGAATAGGAAAGGGTAAACAAATTTGATGATTGATGACTGATGATTTTTCTCTGAATTCCTCCACCTCCAGTATGTGTGTTTGTGTGTGAAATAAATACTGATGGTTCAGCTAATTCTTATAAGAAAAACAAGAAAAAAAAAACTATATCCAATAGAATTATCCTTCCAATAAACAATAGATTTAGTTAATCAACCTAACATACTGTAGAAATATAATAATACATCAACGAAATCATACTACGTAAGAGGTGGAGAAAGCAACACCGTTGGTGCATTTGGCGGCCGGAGCCGAGTTTTTGAGGTCGAAGAGGTTGAGGACATGACAGTTGATTGTGCCATCCCGGCGGATGTAAAGAAGCTTAGCCAATGCAAAGATTTGTAGTTTGAGCCTTGTCAAGAATGGTCGCTTGACTTGTATTCCTGTGTTTTCTTACTATCAGCCGTTTTGAGGATTGTGTGGAGATGATATAGGATGGAAAGGACAGATTGATATTTTGCAAGATAAGGAACTTATATATCAATAACTTGATACAAATTGAGACAAACAAACAATGTTGTTTATCTCGACTATACTTTGTCTATATCCGCTATGCAATCACCAAAGCAAGCTGCTCAAGATTTGACCTAGCTAGTCTGCCGAACTTTGGACATTTAGCCCATATTACAACTCATGAAGAAGACAACTAAAAAAAAGAAAGATGTTAGATTTCAATATCAGGAACAAGAGAAACTAAGACAGCTGCCTTAAGTCTCTTTCACATAATCTCCTCAGCAAAAATTAAGAAGTACTCTAACCGGCAACTAATATACGGCTCCACCAAAACTGAGTTAGTTTCTTGGATCTCTCCTATTCATCATCTACGGGTTGGATTTCAGCTTTGCAGATTGGGCAAAGGATCTTTCGTCGCAGCCACTGTTTGATGCAGTCAACATGGTACTCGTGTCCGCATCCAAGTATTCCGATCGTCCCGTTTTCTTGGTAAAGATGATCTAAACACACGGGGCATATTTCAGGTTCTTGCTTTCCATCTCTGCCTCTAATTCCCTCGTTGCAGCTTCTTGTTTTCAGGTACTTGGACATACTTTCCTCAGACAGACCACCACCTCTTTGATCAGTAGACACATTCCGATTTATCATGGGACGTAGAATTCCTGAAATCCTGTCCCGATACGCTAAATTTTCTAGTCTTTGGAGAATTCCAAGGAATAAGATGGTCCGATCCTCTTCAGTCAAGTTGGGCCGCTCACCTCTTAGGTGCTCAATATCTTGATCAATTGTAACGCATAACCTGGCTCCAAATCCATCGCCCTGATTCTCAATTTCTGGATGCATGATTCTACACAACACCCTGGCCGAATCATCCAGGGTCCAGGCCCGGCCAAATACAGATTCTATAGCAGAGGCTAAAGTTGTTTCCCGAAGATACTCATTCACCAGGGGCCTTAATACTTCGGTATTATAATCACTGAAAATGTTGTTGAAAATATTTCGTTCCTCATCTAGACAAGCACCAGCACCAGAAACTATCTCCAGACCAGGCAAATTCTGACGAACCTGGGCAGAGTTTTCCTCTTCTCGATTAAATAAACCTGATAAAAAGCTACCCCAAGGCACGAGTAGATTTCTTATTTTAAAAAGAATTCCAAAGAATAAAATGCATTGTTGATCTTCCGCCAAGTCCCACCACAAGTCATCATGAGTACTTAGATGTTCAATGCCTTGTTCAACAGCACGGCACAATATAATTTCATATTCTCGACCAGTCCCATTCCAGAATGTTGATTTTGCCTTGAAATTGAGGTAAATTTGACAAGAAAACCAAGTTTGATTAGAATTAGGACTCCTTCTTGTATTGGGTTTTCTAATTCTAGGTAAAGTAGTCAAGTAATTTTTTGACTATAAATATTAGTTTTTTCTTTCGAAAAAATTATCACGAACATAACACAAGGGCTTATTTACTGCTTTTGAGTAATTATCTCAAGACGGAGTTTAGAACGATAGTGTTAGGTGTTTTCGTGAGATTTGTGGGATTCAAGTTTGTACTTGCACATTGATTTGAGATCAATAAAATTCGTTCTCTTTGTCGGGTGGATTAGGCACATCGTCGAACCACGTTAAATCTTGTTGTCACTTTACATTAAATTACTTTACTATTATTTCATTGTTTCCGCAATAGATCCTCCTGGGTTTCAACAAACTGGTATCGGAGCAGGTTGGATCAGATGTCAGGAATGAAGTACGAGGTAGAGAAATTCGATGGGAAGAATGACTTTGGGCTGTGGAAGATGAAGGTTCACGCCCTCCTGTATCAACAAGGATTACAGAGAGCGTTAAAGGGAAGAGATTTCTCGCCGGAAACGCTGAAAGACGAGGAGAATGATGAGTTCATGGCGAAGGCTTACGGTACTCTGGTGTTATCATTGGCGGATAACGTACTGAGAGAGGTCGCCACGGAAAGTACGCCAGTGGATTTATGGAAGAAGCTGGAGAGTCTATATATGACGAAGTCCCTGACAAATCGGCTGTATTTAAAACAGCGATTATACACATTGAGAAGGAAGAAAGGTACATCTATTACTCAACATATTGATTTTTTCAATAAGGTGATTCTGGATCTCGCTAGTAGAGATGTCAAAATTGATGATGAGGATCAAGCTTTAATTCTCTTGTGTTCTCTGCCAAAATCTTTTGAGCACTTGGTTACTACTTTGTTGTACGGGAGAGATACGATTTCAATGGAGGATGTGAAGGCCTCATTGAATTCCAACGAGTTGAGAAAACATGTCCTGGGCAGCAACGATAGTGAAAGTAGGGAAGGATTGGTGGCAAGAGGAAGACCAAGAGAAAGGGGAAGGAGTAGAGGCCGATCGAAGTCCCGAGCCAAGCCTAGAAACGGTGACAAGTGTTTTAGGTGTGGTGGAAAGGGGCATTGGAAACGGAATTGTCCGAAATTAGGAAAGGCGAAGGATGTGGGCGAAACTTCTGATCAGAAACGGGATGATGTCACAAGAATTGTTGAGGATGAGTCTGATGGTGGGCTTGTTCTTAACGTTGCTGAAACTTTACTAAGCTCTAAATGGATTTTGGATAGTGGCTGCTCCTACCACATGTGCCCAAGAGAAGATTGGTTTACCACATACCAGAAATTTGATGGTGGTAAGGTGCTTATGGGAAACGATGCTTCTTGCAGGGTTGTAGGAATTGGCTTAGTTTGTATCAGGATGCATGATGGGATAGTAGGACCCTAACAGATGTGCGTTATGTTCCAAATTTGAAGAAAAACCTGATATCGCTAGGTACTCTGGACAAGAATGGTTGTGAGTACAAAGCTCGAGATGGAGTTCTGCGGGTTTCCAAAGGTGCACTGCTTATCATGAAGGGAGAAAAGCGGAACGGCCTTTACATATTGCAGGGAAACATGTTTCTGGTACTGCAGTGGTTTCTTCATCAGTCAATGATACTACGAGACTCTGGCATATGCGGCTTGGGCATATGAGTGAGAGAGGAATGTCAGAACTGAGCAAATGAGGTTTGCTTTGCGGAGAGAAGACTGGAGAACTGGATTTCTGCGAGCAGTGTGTGCTGGGCAAGCAACATAAGGTGAAATTCGATACTACAGTTCATAGGACCAAAGGTACCTTGGATTACATTCACTCAGATCTTTAGGGGCCTTCTCAGGTTCCTTCAAAGGGAGGTGCAAGGTACATGCTGACATTCATATATGATTTCTCATGGAGAGTATGGGTGTACATGCTGAAGCATAAGGATGAGGTGTTTGTCAACTTCAAGCAATGGAAGACCTTAATTGAGAAGCAGACAGGAAAGGAGATCAAGCGCTTAAGGACTGACAACGGATTGGAGTTCTGCAACAAGGAATTTCAGGAATTCTGTGAGAAGGAAGGAATTGTGAGGCATCGCACAGTTGTACATACACCATAGCAGAATGGAGTTGCAGAACGGATGAACAGGACTATCTTGGAAAGAGCTAGATGCATGCTCTTTAACGCCGGATTGTCCAAGGATTTTTGGGCAGAAGCAATTAACACTGCTTGTTATTTAGTGAATAGGTCACCATCAACCGCTTTGGACTGCAAGACACCAATGGAAGTTTGGTCTGGGTCTCCTGCTGATTACTCAAATCTAAGAGTATTTGGGTGTCCAGCCTATGCTCATGTCCGGGATGGGAAGCTTGAGCCAAGGGCTAGGAAGTGCATATTTCTAGGCTATACAGATGGAGTCAAAGGCTATCGTTTGTGGTGTAATGATGACAAGGGCTCCAAGATGATTATCAGCAGGGACGTGACATTCGATGAGTCTGCAATGATGAAGAATGTAGAGCAGCAGGAAAGCGGTCAACAGGGTGTTAAGGAGAAAGTGGAGATTCATATTGATCCTCCACAAGTTTCAAAGGGGAAACAGAAGGTGGTAGATGAAACTGGTGAGAGCACATTACCACCTAATCAACAGCAGGAAAATGAACCACTACAAAATTATCGCTTGGCTCGCGATAGGGAGAGGAGGCAGATCAAACCACCACAACGGTATGCTTACTCAGATTTGGTAGCTTATGCTTTGAGTTCAGCTGAGGAGTTTGTAGAAGATGATCCAGTCTCATACAAAGAGGCAATTTCCAGGCCAGATTCTGATCAATGGGTTGCAGCTATGAGTGAAGAGATGGAGTCTCTACACAAAAATAGCACATGGGAGCTGGTTGATGTACTTAAAGGGCATAAAATTGTAGGTTGCAAATGGATCTACAAGAAGAAAGAAGGAATTCCTGGTGTTGAAGATGCTAGATACAAGGCGCAATTGGTTGCTAAGGGTTTTACTCAGAGAGAGGGAGTTGACTTTCATGAAGTATTCTCCCCAGTTGTAAAACATACTTCCATTCGTGTTTTACTTGCCATGGTTGCTCTGTTTGATATGGAACTGGAGCAGATGGATGTGAAAACAGCGTTTTTGCATGGTGAGTTGGAGGAACAAATCTACATGAGTCAACTAGAAGGATTCGTTATTTCCGGGAAACAAAATCAAGCATGTCTTTTGAAGAGATCATTATATGGCTTGAAGCAGTCTCCCCAGCAGTGGTATAAAAGGTTTGATGCTTTTATTACCAAGATAGGATATACTAGAAGCAAATTTGATTGTTTTGTATATTACAAAATTTGTAGTGATAGCCTTCTCGTATATTTGCTGTTGTACATTGATGATATGTTGATTGCCTCTAGAAACATATCTGAGATCAACCAATTAAAAGCTCAGTTAAGTGAAGAATTTGGGATGAAGGATTTGGGCGGTGCAAAGAAGATTCTGGGCATGGAGATCGTCCGGGATAGACACGCAGGATTGTTGTACTTGTCTCAACAGCATTACATTGAGAAAGTACTTGAGCGATTTGGGATGAATAAGTCCAAGTAAGTTAGTACGCCACTTGCAGCTCATTTCAGGCTCTCATCAGATCTATCATCGAGTACTGAGGAAGAGGTGGAGCACATGTCAAATGTGCCATATGCTAGTGCAGTGGGTAGCTTGATGTACGCCATGGTGTGCACTAGGCCAGACATTTCACATGCAGTTAGTGTTGTTAGCAGGTATATGCACAAGCCAGGAAAGACTCATTAGCTGGCTGTGAAATGGATCATGAGATATCTGAGAGGCTCTGCAGGCAGATGTTTGAGGTATAGTCAATCGAATTCTACTACAAGAATTCTTGGCTATGTGGATGCGGACTTTGCAGGAGATTTGGACAGCAGAAGGTCCATGACGGGCTATGTGTTTTGTGTATCAAGTTGTATGGTTAGCTGGAAGGCGACTTTGCAGTCATCAGTTGCATTGTCCACAACAGAAGCTGAGTACATGGCTTTAGCTGAAGGCGTTAAAGAAGGCATTTGGCTAAAGGGGCTGATCGATGATATGGGTATGACTTCTGAGATCACTAAGGTATTTTGTGACAGTCAGAGTGCCATACACTTCTCAAAGAATCAAGCATTTCATGAGAGAACAAAGCACATAGATGTGAGGTATCACTTTGTTCGGGATATGGTGTCCCAAGGAGTCACGTTGGTTGACAAAGTTGGGATTAAGGATAATCCGGCAGACATGTTGACTAAGGCTGTTCCAGGAATCAAATTCGAGCATTGCTTGGATTTGATTAATATTTGCAGACTCAGATAACAGGCCCTATTGGGGGCAGGGACAAAGAAGATGAATGGGAATTTCAAGTCAAGGTGGAGAATTGTTGATTTTGCCTTGAAATTGAGGTAAATTTGAGAAAGAGACCAAGTTTGACTAGAATTAGGACTCCTTCTTGTATTGGGTTTCCTAATTCTAGGTAAAGTAGTCAAGTAATTTTTTGACTATAAATATTAGTTTTTTCTTTCAAAAAAATTATCACGAGCATAACACAAGGGCTTCTTTACTGCTTTTGAGTAATTCTCTCAAGACGGAGTTTAGAACGAGAGTGTTATGTGTTTTCGTGAGATTTGTGGGATTCAAGATTGTACTTGCACATTGATTTGAGATCAATAAAATTCGTTCTCTTTGTCGGGTGGATTAGGCACATCGCCGAACCACGTTAAATCTTGTTGTCACTTTACATTAAATTACTTTACTATTATTTTATTGTTTCCGCAATAGATCCTCATGGATTTCAACACAGACAAAGGTATAACCACCAGCCCGATCATCTACTTCTTGATTCACTCTGCGCACAACCCTCATTGAGTAAAAAAAGGTCCAGGGCGAGCCCAAGATGGCCTCCGCCCGAGAGAATCGAGGGCCGGACCAATCTTCATGCCAGTCAGCATTATAATTGCCGGAAAATCCACTGATCATATTAGGCTGCTCGTTTTCGTTCGAACTTGTCTCCTGATCAGCCGCCGGACCACCAGCATCACTACTTTCGGTAGATAAATTCGAAACCTGGACAGAGTTTTGGAGTTCCTGATTATTACCAAAGCCTGAGTTGAGGGAATTCATAATGTCTTGATTGAGCCGCGTCCATTCATCATCAGTGGTCTGGTCCGGATGAGCAGTATTGGAAGAACACTCAGGATTGAAGTCTGAGTTGAGGAAATTAATAATGTCTTTCTCCAGCTCCGCCCATTCATTAGTATCATCATTTAGGTCAATCTAGTAGTGGCAAATGGGTGGGTTGGGTTGGTTATGGATTGGGCCTTCATGGGTTGGGTTCAAAATGGGTTGAACTCAAAATGGATTTATATTTATGGGTTGAAAATGGGTTGGGTTGAAAACGGGTTGGGTCGGATTTGGGCGGGTCCAATACAAAAAAGAAAAAAATATAAACTTTTTGTTAAATACATTGTTATGTTATTTTATTAAACTATAATTTTTTTATCTTTATTTGACATATGTTAATTAATTATTGTTAAATTTTTATTAATCACATAAAATCAAATCAAATTATGTAAACATATAATTTACTTATTATTTTATAATATTTATATTTTTTCTTTTAATACAAAATAACAGTTGTGCTCAATGAATAAAACATAATTATATAAAATATTTTAAATTTTTAATACAAAATATTTACATTGTACCCAAAAAAATATTTACTATACTAGTCATATTTGTTTTTGTTTTTCACTTTTTATATTTAGTCAATATTTGAAAAAATACCGTTTATTTTATTTTTAATTTTTTCAATCTAGTTCATTATCATTTATCATAATGATCAAATTCAAATTCGATTCAACATAAAAGTATTACTATCATTTTAAAACAATTAAAATATGCAATATCTTGAAAAATATGTCTTTTTAAGAATAAAAAATATAAATAATTTAAATTTAAATTTAAATTCTTATATACCTAAATTATTATTTTTAAATAAAATACTCAAAAATATTGAAATATAATTAATTTTTTAATTTTTGAAAATATTATAACTGAAAATAAAAATAAAGTCGGGGCCCTTTCTTCATGTGGAGGGAAAGGAAATGACCACAATATGTCCTCTCACATGCTACCACTACGTAATAAATTTGTTGTGTTTACATATTAATATTTTGGTAGTTTGTAAAAATTATAAAAAGAAAAAAGAAAAATAAATTTTTATTTATTTTCATACTGCAAAGTTGAAAAAAAAATTGGGGGTTATAAAATTAACTGACTAAATTTTTTGATAAAAAAAATTAGAGTTTATAAACCAAATAATGATATACTCAATTTTTAGATCATAATCTCAAGTAAAACGTTACTTGATTAATTTATTCAAATTAAGTTAATAAATTAATATTTTAAAATTAAATAAGGTGGAGAAATGGTAAATGATTAATCGGTGATATATAATTTATCTAATTTTCAATTTATTATTATTTTTTATTTTTAAAGTGTTATAGAAATAAAATAAAAGTAGCATATGATCTTGAGAGAATGAGAAAATGAAAAATAATTTTAGGGCTAAAATTGGATTGAATTATCTAGAAACTACATTTAACCCATTTTCAACCCATTAAAACTCAACTCATATTTAACCCACTAAAACCCAACCCAACCCAAACCCAATTAAATTATTTTAAACCCAACCCAACCCAAACCCAATTAAATTATTTTAAACCCAACCCAACCCAGCCCAACCCAAAGTGAATTGGGTTGGAACCATGGGTTGAGACCCACTTTGCCCCCCTACGTCAATCCATTCCGTATGATCAGAACGATGGACTGTATCCGCCATATTTGAGATTGGATTTTGAGTGCTTCTTGACAGAAAATTTATTGGGTGAGATTGAGAATTGATCTGAGAAGGAATTACAAGTATTAACGAGGAGAAGAGCTGGATGTAGTGTGTTCTTGGTGGGACGACTCGTTTTATATTGTATATCTGGGAGTTTTAGAGTGAGAAAAGGATTATCGTTATATCAAAATTGTGGTCTTTTTTGGTTTAAGAATTGTAGATGGATCAAAATTCTTGTGTTTTCCTTTTCCTATTCCTATGTGGCAATTGAGATAATTGTAGGAAACAAATTCTCTTAATGTTTTCTTTTTCTTTTTTAAAAGAAAGTTTGGGGTGGGGATGGGGGTTGTCAATTTACATATTTATTATTTTTTAAATATTAGCATCATAATTTATCACTAAAATGTTACTGTACATGATCACTAATTATTAATATTAGCAACTTCGGATATAAATTAAAGTTATTGTTAAATTATTATAAAGACAAAATAAAAATTTATTGTCACAACAGATATATAGGTGATAAAATAATTTTTTTTGTTTTTTTAATTTATAACATTAGTAATAACTTTCACATCATCACTTAATATCTTAAACTTTGATAATGTAATTTGGGAAGGACATGGCTTAGTTAATAACTTGGGATTCCAAGTTATTTGTTGGATTAGCTTCTCCTAATTCAAGAAGGACATTACAAGGGACTTGCCAACTAGCTGTAAAACACCTTACCATCTTTATTTGCAAACGAAAAAAAAAGGAAAATTTATGTTAACTATTCTATTGTTTATTTTCTTTCAAATATTAAATAGTTTGACATCATATTCTAATCAACTTCAAAGTCGATCATGAATAGAGTAAGATTTTCTTTCTTTCTTTCTTTTTTTTTAAGTCGTTAAATTTCGAACATCAAACCTTACACATAAAAAAGTGAGGACAATACCATTAAATTAATTGACCATTATATATTAAACATGACAATACTAAATAATATAAATTATAATATTTGTCGTTATATGATCCACCCTACTATTGTATACTTTTCCTATATAAGAAAAGTCGAGTTGATTTGAGCTAACTATATTATGTCGTTTTGTTATTCGATAAAAGTAACAACTCGTATGTACTCAATCTCATATTTACAATAACATGAATAAAGTTTTGGAACTATTTAATCATGGGAATCCACCTCCTTCTAAATTTCGGATTGGCTCCTCTCCAATACACTTTCTCTCCAATTACTCTAAATACCCAAATAGATTATTGCCATGTTATAAAAAAATTAATCTAATGATAAATATGATTTTTGATTGACTACAATCTTAACTCAAGTTAAAAAACAATACAAAAATTTTAACTAAGGAAACTTGGTATTCATTTTACAAATTACTCCAATTTTCCAATCACTTCAATGATCAATCTGGACTGACAAAAAAAGAAAGAAAGAAAGAAAGAAAGAAAGAACTGTCGACCAACTTGAGAATTAACTGGATTGGGCTTCCCTGGACAACTTACTCATCTTTTTATTTTTTGATGAAATCAATTTTTTCCCCCCTTAGATTATTAGTTTCTTTGTGTTCAATTAAAAGACAAAATTCAATACTTGATTCCCCGAAATTAATTATATGAAATTATTTAGATGGCCCTTCTCCCTTTTGCATCATGTATTCTTTTTGGGTCTGATAATCCATTTTTTCTAAGTCCTTTTACATTACCAAGTAATAATAAGGTTTGGTCATCTAATTTGATGTCAGCAACTGCAAGATAAATCAAGATTTGAGGAATAAATATTGAGTTTTCTTAGTTAAAAAATTCTGATTACTTTTTAATCCGAGTTAAGATTGTGATTAATGAAAAATCATATTTACTATTAGATTAATTCTTTTATGAGATGGCAACAACCTAATTGCATATTAAGTGTAATTGAAATGAAAATGTATTGAAAAAGAGCCAAATCCCAAAATTTTTATATTTGAAGCTTTGATGATACAAAATTTTATTTTATATATAGATGAGTTGATGATATTAAAATAGTTTATAAGTTATTGCTTTTGGATACTTTTTCCCAAAAACGTAGTAAGAAACAAAGAAAAAAAGGAGAAAAATGCAGAAGAAAGCTAGCCTTGGTTTAAACTGCATACAATTCCCTGAATCCCTGTCACTTGGATCAATGCTTATGAATAAACTTTCTCACATCTTCAACAATCAATCCAATCACAGGCACACATAAGTACGGTGAAATGGATTAGGATACTCAACCAACTCCACTTCTTTCCCCACACTTCTCCAACCTTCGACATACCATTTTTGCCAATCTTGCAATGGATCAAATCTTCTCACATCAGTGAAATAAATAAGTTGTGGACTTTATAATCTCTTGAGCTAGTTTTTGAGGTTGAGTTAGGACAAGATCCATTCTTTGATAAAGCCCTGGGAAACTATATACTGTCGTGCATGATGCACCCCATAATCTCAGAATCGTCTCCACTGCCAAAAACATTCACTGCCCGGCCGGCAAAAACATCCTCCATAGCATGTCCGTAGCTTAGCGTTGAGTACAGGTGTTCGAGTCAGCCTCAGTTTTGACTCCGTCTGCTCTTCTCCTCCGAAAAACAGCTGCATTACCACGCGACACTAGTCGAGCTGATACTATTTTATCAGATACTTGAGAATTATTAGATGCCCTTACAGCCACATGATGGGCTGTGTTGCCTCCTGCACTGTCCCCTGCCAAGAAGCATTTGTTTTAAATCAGTGTTGGCTGGTAAAATCGCGTAGTTTGTGTTGTTGATGTACTTTAAGCTATCAGAGCTGTCTTCATATTGACAAGGGTTACCTGGGACTTGGGAGAGTCCAAGGCCGGCCAGATATTCATCCCAGTCAGCATTATACTGCTGCTCATTTTCGTTCAAATTTGTCTCCTGATCAGCCGCCGGACCACCAGGATCACTACTTCCGGCAGATGAATTCGAAACCTGGACAGAGTTTTGGAGTTCCTGATTATTACCAAAGCCTGAGCTGAGGAAATTCATAATGTCTTGATTGAGCCGCGTCCATTCATCATCAGCGGTCTGGTCCGGATAAGCAGTATTGGAAGAACACTCAGGATTGAAGTCCGAGTTGAGGAAATTAATAATGTATTTCTCCAGCTCCGCCCATTCATCAGCATCATCATTTACCTCAATCCAGGGGAAAATACAATTTTAGTCCATTAACTATTCCTAAATTTTATTTTACTTCATTTCGATTCGGAGTTAGCACATTTAATCCATTATTCATTGATTTTTAGCACATTTAGTCCAATTCTTTGCAAATTTGGTCCATCAAGCTCAAAATTCTTCAATTGAGCCCATTGATCGTATATTAAGCTCCAATTGGGCCGGAATTTTGGGGCTTTTGTGCCATTTGTCATCCAGTTGCCATGTAAGCTGCCGCATCATCTAAATTAAGGAATTAAAAAATGAACTAAAATGAAAGGCAAAAAATGCTAGGAAATAAATTAAAAGAATCAACAAAATTAAAAATTAAAAATTAAAAGAAATAATATAAAATCTAAAACACTAACTTTAATTTTCTTTTTTTTTAAAAAAAAAAACTTTGTCATGTAAAATAATATAATTTTAACGTGAATAATAAATTTGTAAAATAATTTATTCAAAGTTAATAATGAATTATGTATTAATTAATAAATAAAATAATATATAATTATATAATAAAAATATAAAATAATTTCTCCTATTCAATAGCATTAAATAATAAACATCTCTAAAATCATCTATTTAATAATATTACATATCTAAAATAATTAATATTCAATAATATTAAATAATATTCAATAATATTAAATAATATTTATTAATTGAGTACATATTAAATAATAAAATAATAAGTATATTAAAAATAATTTAATTAAATTTAATTGAATTATTTATTAATTAAAATAAAATAAATAAATAATTCAAGAATAAGAAAATTAAAAAGCATATTCAATAAAATGAAATAAGAACATTATTTAAAGAACTTTATTTAATAATATTATATATATAAATAGTTTTTTAAACAATTAAATTTAAAAAGATTAATGTATTTAAAAATATAAAAAAAAAATACACTAAACAATTATCATATTCCAATCTTTCTCATAGTCACCGTGGCCCCACCTCTTCCCCCCCCCCCCCCCCCCCCCCCCCAACCAAACCACGAAAAGCCGCACAAGCAAACAGCCATGGCAGCCGCTGTGCACGTCCTCCTCCGCCTCACACCACTGCGAGCCGCCGCCGACCATCGCCATAGAAGAAATCCACCACTAGAAGGTGCATCTTGATGAGGCAAACCAAATTTCCCAATCAATTTCGAAATTTATTGCCGTTAGCATGGTCAATTTGGCCGTAAATCACCGTAAAATCCTACACACCAATGCCACGCTGTAAACATATTAAATTTTTGACCAATTAAGAAATGACATATGTAAAATAATATATTAAATATTAATTTAAAATTTTCTATTTAAATTTTGAGATATATTAAATTTAATTCAAAAGATAAATAGTTGATTTTAATTAATAATTTAATATTTATTTTATATTCAAATCAAGTATTGACACGTGCCAAAGATGGAGTATCCGCATTTCTAGACCAATCAAATTAAAGACATTTGATTTGATATTATCTTTTGATATTTGATATTATCAAATCAAATATATCTTATATTATCTCTTGATTTTGATATTATCTTATCAAAGAGATAACCTTTAAAGGAGTTAATCAAAAGTCTTCTATCAAATACCTATATAAAGGGGTGATTCCAACTCATTTGAGACAACAAAAAAATTCCAGCAGACAAGAGAAACTCTGGAGGAGGCCAGCAATTCTCTCAAGCAAATTCAAGGAGATCCACGACGTTCAAGGTATTTTTCGAGGAATTTATATATTTTTGGTGTTTAATTTGAGATTAAGGTACGAAACTCTCGAATTGACGTTATTTTGTTCAAAGAGATCCACGAAATTCAAGGCGTTCTTTACGAAATCCATATACTTTTGGCGTTTGATTCGAGATTAGGGTGCAAAGCCCCCGAATTGGCCTTATTCCAGTGAAATCAAATTCAAAGGAGATCCACAATGTTCAAGGCATTCTTCGCGGAATCCATATATTTTTGGCATTTGATTCGAGGTTAAAGTGCGAAACCCTTAAATTGGCGTTATTCCATTCAAATCAAATGTTCTAAAAGCAAATTCAAAGGAGATCTACGGCGTTCAAAGCATTTTTCGCGGAGCTTAAGATTATATTTGGAAAGAAAAAATCAGTGAATTAGATTAGAGATAGAATCTACATTTGATTAATTGATTTTATTTTATTTGTACAATTTTTTTTTCTTGTTTTGTAATTTTAATTTTTGCAGACAAGAAAATTTGTTGTGACACACACCGCCACTGAAATTTCTCCTCGGGCACTGATGTTGTTTCCGCCATTGGAAGTGGATGAATCGTTGCCAGGTTGCTCGCTTGCCGACATTCTCAATTTCTGACAAAATTTGCCTTTGGTTCAGGGGTTCTTTATATGAAATTGTTCCTCATGGCAAGGAGAAGCCGCGATGGGTTCAATTCCATGTTTATGGGTGTGTATTATTTATGTATATATGTGTGCGCGTGTGTATTATATTTAAGGAAGAAAACTAGAGTAGCTACGTGGGAAGACAACGGAGAACGAACTGGTAGAGAGATTCGAAGAGAGAGCATTGAGAGTGATGAATTTGTCTTCAGTTGGGAAAAGGAAAAATATATGATTTTTACTATTTTGGAGATTTCTTCATCATTTTTATTTTTTATATTTTATTTTTATTCATTTTTTCTTTTTTTTTTTTCTCCTCATGATTTTTGCCTTCCATTTGAACCTTAATTTAGCTGATGTTGCAGCTTACATGACAACTGGATGACAAATGGCACAAAAGCCCCAAACTTCCGGCTCAATTGGAGTTGAATGTGCAAACATCATGCTCAATTGAAGAATTTTGAGCTCGATGGATCAAAATTGGGAAAAATTGGACTAAATATACTAAAAATCAATGAATAATGGATTAAATGTGCTAACCCCAAATCAAAATGGAGTAAAATAAAATTTGGTAATAATTAATGGACTAAAATTGTATTCCCCCCCCCCCCCCCCCTCAATCCATTCCGTATGCTCAGAATGATGGATTGTTTCCGCCATATTTGAGATTGGATTCTGGGTGCTTCTTGACAAAAAATTTATGGGGTGAAACTGAGAATTGATCTGAGAAGCAATTACAAGTATTAACAAGAAGGAGAGTAGCAAAATAGTACTCATACCCACGGGTACCAATGGATACCCAAAAAATTACGGGTAATGAGTGTTATATTTTCAACTCAATAAAATACGGATAATTTTATTAATACCCAATTATCCGCCCTTTTTTGGCCAAATCCATGGGTACCCACGGGTTACCCCGTATATATATTTATGTTTTTAAAATTTTTAATCTAACTTTTAATTTTTTAATTTTACAAATAAAAAATTACAACAAACTAATACCCTAGAGCAATACTCTAAATACAAAATAGTGCATAACAAAAAACACTTCTCAAATAGCAGCCACTTATGTAGTCAAGTGATAAATAATTTGTTGTGCATGTTTTCATAGATGTAACATCTTCTTCTACAAAGGCAATAATGTTTCAGTGATATTTAAACTTTTAATTCAAAAAACTTTTGGCATGTAATGAGATTTGAATTTGAACTTTTAAATGTAATATACTTTAAATTTGATGGATTTTGAATACTTAAGTTGTAAGTATTAAGTTACAATGTTATTAATATGCTTTAAGTCCTAATTTAATTTAATAAATTCATTATTTTTTTAATTTTATTTAATTAATATTTTAATAACATCATGTAAATTGCAAGGTGGATATTAATTTACTTTTTAAATATTAAAAAATAAAAAATTATTATGGGTACCCATTGATTACGCATTATCCATTCTCATAGGTAATTGGTCCACTATCTCGCATCTAATAAAAAATGAGTAAATTTACCCAATTCATCATTATCTGCTATTAGGTTACCCAATTGACAGGTCTAGAGGGGAGCTGGATGTAGTGTGTTCTTGCTAGGAGGACTCTTTTAATATTGTATATTTAGGAGTTTTAGAGTGAGAAACGGATTATCATTGTATCAAAATTGTGGTCTTTTTTGGTTTAAGAATTGTAGTTGGATCAAAATTCTTGTGTTTTCCTTTTCCTATTCCTATGCGGGAATTGAGATTGTAGGAAACAAATTCTTTCAATTTTTTTTTTGGGGGGGGGGGGGGGTTGTTAATTTACATATTTTTCATTTTTTAAAATGTTAGCGTTATAATTTATTTTGTCCAATTAAGACTATTTATTTTTTGAGTTATTTTTCTTTCGATTGAGTTGATGCAGTGAAATTAGGGAGTCATTGTAATCTCTTTGGGCTTATTTGTAAATGAGTCAAATCTTAAGAATTTTTATATAATTAATCTAAATAAAAATATTAGTTTTTTTTAAAAAATATTATGACACTTTTGAGTGTCTTAATAAACAAAATTTGTAGAATACGGAAAGTGTTCCTATAAACTTCTATTAGACACCTAAAAAGTCTCTATAGACTTATATTACACAAAAAAATATCCTATAAATGTGATATAATGACATTTTTTGCGTCAATATAAATGTATATTACATCTCCCAATGTAATCACAAGTGTCTCTATGGACACTTTTGATTGTACTTACTTCTTATTACTTCTGATTATTAGTATTTATTCACTATATACAGTATTTTATATTTATTTAATTCTAATAATAGTTTATTTTTGTTTTTATTTTTTGAAAAAGTCGCCTATGCCATGGCTTGGGGGCGGGGGTTGGCATTGACACCTACGCTGTTTATTCATATCAAACAATTATACACTATAAATTAGTACAACGCAAAAGCTGTTAGGTGGACTCCACAGATGATTTAATCTCCATCCTAAAATTACTATAAATTGAAAAAATCATGGTTCTCTTAAGAACTACCTCCACCAATGATTATTTTACTAACTTCGTCAATTTTAACGATGGACCATTGACATCATAGGGTATTTATAATTTCTTTATAATTGTGGATTTTTTTATAAATAAACCAAATTTAAGGAAATTTAGGGAATTAACTCTTAAATTATTGAAGAGTGTAGTGTAAATATTAGTTCTATTAATTTAATTATGAGTGGAAGTGGTTCTTAAGAGAACCATGATTTTTTCAATTTATGGTGGTTTTAGGATGGAGATTAAATCATCTTAATATCAATAGTTAAAAAGTGGATACATGACAATAAAGCTAAAATTATGGGTATATGACCCTAGAAAAGCCCTACAATATAACCTATTCCAGGAAAGCATCAAAATGAGGACAACTCATCCCTTACAAAATATATAGAATGAAAAATTCCAATTTTATATCTATATATACATTTAATTTACCAATTTTCAAATTTCTATACATGATTTAATTTCTTCAAGCAGTGCAAGAGCCCAACTTGGTTAAAAAAAAAAAAAAAATTGCTTCTGCTCAATTGAATCCTAATCAATTCTGCCTAGGGCTGTCAATGGATCATATTTTAATCCGAATTCGATCTGAATCTGATCTGAAATTTAGAATTTTCATTTGATTAAAATATTCGATGGATCAGATTCGATTATAAATATTCCAAATCCGAAATAAGTGGATCGGATATGGAATTAAGCAATTCGATCTGTTAAACATTCGAATCCGAACCTTAATATGTTTTATTAAATTAATACTTTTATATATAATATTAATAAAGATTTTAAAATAAAATTTATGTATTATATTGACCTAATATCTATATTAACGTCTGTATAATACTACTATTAATATTGAGTTTTTAATCTAAAAAATAAGGATATTGATAAAATATCAAATATAATAACATATAATAGTTCATATATACATTAATATAATGTGAAAACGGAGTTTAGTATTCAAATATTTAACTTTTGGATTAATATATAATAAAAAGTTGTTAAAAATTCAAACATGACATATATTTACTTTATAAATACAATATTTTTTATAAAATTTAAAAGGAAAAAAAGAAATAGAAAAAATAAATTGGGTCAAATTTTTTAATCAAATTTTGGATATCCATCGGATTCGGATATGATACTGATTAACAAAGAATCCTATAGATTTCGGGTCGAATTCGGATATGAATTCTGTTATTCGAATTCAAATTCGGATATGACAGATTCGATTCAAATTCGACCCATTAACAGTCGTAATTCTGCCCAAAGAAATGAATATAATGCGCCACTCCAATTTTCTGGACACTGGCCTAGTGCCTAATTAATTATGCCACGCCCAATTGATTCTGGAGATGGGCCAGTGGCGGCCCACTATATTCAGCAAGCCCATATTTAAACTCCAATTCAGCATTTCCGTCCCAATAGCCCAGCTCTCCAATGACTAAGAAACCCAAGATTAATTCCCAACTTCAGCATTTTTTATTATTTAGCCGCAATCAACATGCCTAGAATCGAGCTTTCATGCCAACAAAGAGATTTAATTTTGATAATAGTAAGAAGTTGAATTTAAAATTAATAAGCAAGTTACCTGTTGTAGAAAATTTATCAAAGTACACGTGATATAATTTTAAAATATGATTAAGATTAGTCAGTTGTAAGGGTGACTAATGCTAAAACTCTACAAAACATTTTTTTATTTTTATTTTTTAGGTGGGGGTGGGGGGGGGGGTTTATGCCAGCTAGAGCCATAGCACAACTTTTGTATTTTAACACTTTTTTCTTTAGTTTTAGTCAATTTCGAATCAAAAGATGTAATAATCACTTGAACAATACTCAAAAATCATTAATGTATTGATTTGACTTGAAGGGTGTTTAGCAAAGTTTATTTCAAAAATTTTATAAGCTCTTATATTGTAGAAGATGTTTTTTGTACTAATAAGATATTAGATCTTACTTTTAAATTAAGTTATTAAAATATTTAGAATAAGATTGTAGAGGTTATAAAATTTTAGTAATGGCAATTTTGTTGTAACACCCCTAAATCTAGAATTTTAGAAGGTAAGATTTAAAAATATCAAAATATTAATTTAACAAATTTTGGGGCTCAAAATATAAATAAGAAGGACTTAATTGTAAGGAACTTCAAAATTTATGGGGTCAATTTGTAATTAAAAATGGTCAACTTGGTCAATTTAAGGCACTAACTTGTCCTAGGACTCAATTGCAAATTAAAATAAGATTTTGGAGCCAATGTGAGGCGCTTAGAGAACTGAAGGATTCATTTGAAAACTAAAAGAAAGTTTTAGGGTTAAATTTATAATTTCTAAAAACTACTTTTCAAATAGCAAAGCACCCCCCAGATTTCTTCAAACTTTCTCCATGCAACCCTAGCCACCCTCTCCAGTGACAACAAAAACCTAAAATCAAACTAGCCATTAGCTTCCTTTTGCCGTCGTGAACACAACCATACTCGCAGCACCCCAAATTGACTGCCAAAACGCTAAAAATTTGCAACTCGAACAAAGCTCGTAGCGGAAGGTAGCGGGCATGACCGTTTCGGCATATGTTGGTGGCAACCAAGAGGGGGTTTTGACGTGCAACGCGATGATAGCTTCAATTTCAAGAATAGACCACCAGTGGATAAGTAATTGAGGAAAAATGATGTGGCGGTGTTGGGCAGCACTGTACTATTTTTGGCAAAATTGACTGTCGAGGTGGCGGCTGAAGATGAAATTGAGTTAGGCATTTTGTTTAGCGTAAGGAGATGCACAGTTTGGTGGGATTGCAATCACCTTCCGGTGACGGTGCAAGGCGGAGCGCGGCGGTGTTCCTAGGGATGGCAAAATAATCCCCAATTTGGGTCCCCGAATTCGGGAAATTTTTCCCCACGGGGATGGGGATGGGGAAGAAATCCCCCCCCCCAAAGCTATTTCAGGGACGGGGACGGGGACGGGGACGGGGATCATACTCCTCTCCCCGCGGAGTCCCCGTCCCCGTTAAAATACCCTTAATATATGTGTGTGTATATATATATATATATATATTATTTTTTTATAATTTTTAGTAATTTCATATAATTTATAAAAATTTATTAGTCATAAAATATAAATAAATAAAATAATTAATTTAGACTTATTTTTATTCTTAAATTTTTATTTCTAAATTTTGTTTGCTCTCTCCTAAATTTTAAACCCTAATTCATACCAATTTGCTTGAAATTACAACTTAAAGCTGTTTTAATCATGTGCATAGAGGTTATTCTTTATTTTTAGTCTATTTTATGCACACAATAAAAAAAATAAACTAACTTTGGGGATCCCCGCGGGGATCCGCAGGGGCTCGGGGATAAGGGCAAAAAATTCCCCATGACAGGGATCGGGGACGGGGGCAGGGGGAGTTACTCCCCCTGCCCCCGCCGCTCAAGTGCCATCCCTAGGTGTTCCAGCAACGATCCAAGTGCATGTGAATGGGTTTCACACTACAAATTGACTTCGAACTTGGTTGATTGGGCAAAATACCAGTTAATCAGATAATTTAATTCCCGATTTAATTTGATTGAATTGTTAGCCTAAACTCTAATGTAAATGTAATTTAATTGGACCAAAATTATGATTATGGACTGAAATGATTGTATGTGATTTTTAATATAAAGTGAAATGTGGACTTGAATTGTTAATTAGAAGTTAATTTTCATTAAATTAAATTAATTGATATAACTGAGAAATCCAAATTGTGTGATGTTATGAAGATTGATTATTATTAGGAAAATATGTAAAATACATAAGGGTGATATAAGTTTAGTGATTATGGGTTTAGAACATTAAATTTGAGATTATAGGTAAAATTTTGTTTAAACGGTTAAATGTCTCCTAATTTAGTTCGGTTAAAATGTTAAGTTGATTACTGTTGTGAACTGAGCTAATTGAATCGAATTGTAATTATGGACTATTAGGATAAGATTTATGATGTCAAGCCGAATTATTCGGATATATAAACTGTGTACAGTGCTACTGTGCCCAGATTGGTAATTAGTACGTAATTATTGTTAATTAAGTTAATTGGTATAATCATAACCCTAAATTTTGTGTAATGTTGCAAGGATTAATTATTAATGGAATATGATAATTCCTTTCAATTTAGTTGAATTACTATACATGAGCTTGGGCTATTAACTTAAGAAATGATGAGTAACTTGAAACAAATAAACCTTTTGTTAATACGGTGGCAACAGTAGCGTGATGATTTTGTTAGGATAATTTAGATAATCAGAATATTTTATCATAGATTACTGTATTCGAAATGGAGTGAAAACCTGGAATAGGTAGATATGCCTCCTAATCAGGAACACCCGATATGAAGGTATAAATGGTTCGATTATTGTTTGAAGGATACAATGTAAGTGTTTTGACATTTAATACGTTCTGTTGGAATAGGTGAAGAGGATCCAAGGTCTCCTAGAGGATCTTACGGTGTGGATAGCACCTTTGTGGAGTTTAAGGTGAGGGTAAAGCTTATCTTTCTTCTAGGAAGTGAATGATCTTCGATGTTTGAATTCCCGGTGTTTATCTATTGGATTTGATTGTACTCATTCTGATGCCCAGAACTACTATTGTATTTTCTGGTATCTATCCCATATATCCTACAGCTTTGTCTGCTTTCCCCTATTTGTATTGATATTTTGGTCTTGCTAATCACATTTCATTTCGTACTCCTATTTAAACTGTTATGTATGCTATTTATATGGCTTTTCCAGCTAATATTTTACTAATTATACCGCTTTGAATTGCGTCACATATATGTTTCTGATCGATTAATTTGAAATATGTATTATCTGTTGGCATTATATTAAGTCACCTTGAGGATGCTTTTGGGGGGTTACCGCTTGTAGGGATGCCACGGGTTGAGTTGGGTAAGGGACTAGGTTTGAAGATAGCTGGTCTCCCGACTGGTATCCATTGAAGATCCTGACTTGCGTTGGAGATAGCTATGTGCAAGTGGATGGATCTAGCATGCGGCTGACTATGCCACATGTCGACCGAGCCGAGTGCTTGGGTAACAAAATAATAAGGAAATTTTGTTATGTTATATTTGTACTATGTGTTACTGTTTATGTATTGTTTTGGGAGCAATAAGGACGGAGTTGTCAACAATCTGTTGAATTTAGTATTACATGTGTTATGTTATATCATTGTTTCATGTTGTAAATCATATTATTCTCGCTATTGAATCTTTACTTATTGATTGTAGCACTTGCAACAATTTTTTCTTGATTGTTTGTCATACACACACCTTACTAAGTCATTAGAACTTACCCTCTTCTATTATCTCTTATTTCTTTCCCATACAAGAGCTGTCGGAGAGCTAGAGGCATAAGCTTGTTACATGAATGATGTATATTAAGTTTTATAATTAATACTGTATGTTTATGTATTTAGGGACTTTGGAATATATAAGTTAACTTATAGTTCGGTATGTACCTATTTGGGTTGTTAAGACTTTGGTGCTAGTAATGTTGTGATCCTATTTTCAGTAGTGCCAATCTAGTTGGTATCGTTTTGTAAGCAGGTAGTCTATGATATCTATTTATCAATCTTGCCATTATGCCTCAAGGACGTCAAGTTTGGTTTCAATCACTTGATGTGAGTATTATATAATTGTAAGATTATAGTTTTGTAGTTCATGTTAATGTAGATTATTACACAGCAGGATGTGATAGAAAATTGGCACGAAATGGTTTTGGGTCATTATGATCCATTCAAATTGAATATTTTAGAGGTGCGATTTTGGTTATGAATTATTAAATATAGATTTGAGTAGCACCTCGACCCAAAGCAGACACCTCCTGAGTTGAATGCTACATTTGTATTAAAATTATTAAAATTCAAGAAGCTTAATGAAATCTTGAAAATAAATTAGAATCTCCTTACTTTTTTTCTAAAAGAGTTTATAGGATTTTAACATCTTATTTTAGGATTATAAGTTTCTTTTTTAAAAAAAAAAAAGACTATGAAATACTTTCTAATATCTTATAAACTCTTAAATATTTTGTAAGATGTTTTGAAAAACTTATAAGTTTACCCAAACAACATCATGTTAAATATGAACTATAGATAGCTAATTCTTAATTAGTCTTATTTTGCTTGAGGTCCTACACATTATTTACAGCTAAGTTTGTTGAGTTATAAATTAGCACTAATAACTCATGAACCTTTAAGTTGATGAATTGAGTAATCCAAACTCCTTTACCAATTGATATTTCTTATTGGGTTAATTACCTCCATCCCAGAGATTTGACCTATTTAGAAAAAAAAATTATAATAATAAAAAAATTACAAATATATCTTGACGTTAACGACTTGCCGTTTGATGGTGATGGTAAAATGATCATTTTATTCCTATCTTTTAAAATTAAAAAAAAAAAAAAATAGTAAAAAATAGAATGATGGAATTGACCTCCACTTAATGAAATTATAAAAATGCCGTCATCCCTAAAGTAATTTATAAGAGAAAAAATATATTAAAATTTTGTTTTAGGTATTTATATGTATATACATACACATACACATACACATATATATTATATACACACGTACATATATAGAAAATGGCGCTGACCCGTGGCAAGCAGCCGCTGCCATGAGAGGCCCATTTTTATTTATTTTATCCTTTAATTTATATATAGTTTTATTAAATTTAATTAAATTATTTTAAGTATATCTATTTAAATTTAAATTTAATTAAATTATTTTAATATTATAATTGTGTGAGTCAATTAATAATAAATATGTAACATTATCATTTAAATTATCTTTCATGTGTTACTATTTAACATAATCGAATATGCAAAATTATTTTAGAAATTTTATTTTTTTAATTGTTTATTTTTTATTTTAATTAATAAATAATTTAATTTAATTATTCTATATATGTTTATCATTTTAATATTATTAAATATGTAATTCAATTAATATATTCATTTACTATTTAACATTATTGAATGTGACATTATTTTTAACTTTTATTGTTTCTTTAATTGTTCAGTTATTTTATATCATCACTAATAAATACTTTAACTATTTTTAATTAAATTATTTTAGACACATGGACTATTTTTATATTATTAAGTATGTAGCTCAAAACTAAAGTTATATTGTTTAAGATGATAAAATTAGATTTTTAAAAGGAATTTATTGTGGTAAATTCATATTAAATAAACTCTTATAAATTTAAAAGTATTAATAGGTTCAAGGGTATTTTTGTCTCAAAAAATTGGCTAAACTATAATTGATCAAGGACATTTTTGGATTTTTAGATAAATTTTGTGTTGATGTCATCAATTTTGCTAACGTAAGCCCATTTGTTTTCATTTTCAAACCCCCTATTCATATTCTCCTCAAAATGAAAATAGAAAACTATCAACTTCTATACCATTTTCTCATATATTTTCATTCACAAAACATTACTTTTTACATTATTTCTCCATTTTCATACCTTTTTCAATTCCTATTATTACCTATATCTACTTTTTACATTCCTAATACTTCTCAAACAACATTCACTACAGAAATATTATAAATTCAAAATCAAAATCAAAATCAAATTATAATATTATTTTTTCAAATAATTATACATCACATCATCAATTCAAATTCAAACATTACGTAACTTTTAATACAAAAAACACCCAATATTCAAATACATCTCATTTTCATAATTATATAAACCTACAATTTTAAACAACACATCCAAACACAACTCGTTTTCAAACACACTTTTTCTAACTAACTTTCACTATACATTTTCACTAGAAAATAAAAATGGCTCTAGAAGATGAACCAAACGGGCCGACTGTTTTTGTGGAAATATAAGATGGAGCCAAATCTTAAAAAGGTATTTGTAATTTCTTCATAGTTTTGAGTTTTTTTAAATGCTTAAAACTTTCCAGAATAGAGATAATTAAATTTTTTGTTTTTAATTTTACTTCAAAATTGGGCTTACCAACTCCCTCCCATTATTTTAGTTTAACTTTTGCTTGACTAAGTTGAGGCCCAAGAAAAAAAGGAAGAATACTATTATTATTAATGAAGAACAGCATTACATCATTTCTAGTAAAAAAAATAGTGAGGCTTTATTTGGTTATGTTTCCTTGAAACAATTTTGTTTTGGGAAAATATAACTAAACACATATCTTAATTTTTCTTCAAAATACACATTCTTCAATATATATACATATACATACATTATACATATTTTAATATTATTGTAACATTAAAAAAATCACTCAATTCCATTTTCATCCCAAAAATCCAACAAAAAAATATTGATTTGACTGCTACAGTAAAAATTGTCTATCCCAAAATATAAATAAATATATCGAAAAATAGCTTTCACATTCTTCAATAATTCATTCTTCCAAAACACATAATAGACACATAAAATAAACTAAAAAACATAACCAGACATTCCTTGAATCTTAATTATCTCTAAAACAAAACGAAAGGAAAAAGGAAAACAGTAACCTCATGTGGCTTTGATAGAACAACTCGTCCTAAGATCGAACCAAGGGCTGCAGGAAAGCTTTGTAGGAGAGAACCTCCCACTCCAATGATTCCCGCCATTCTTTGTCATCTATGTTGACATCAAGGATGCCTTTAAAAAATGGTAGAGGATACTAGTCATAATATGGTTGTCCATCCATACCAATGCATGGAGGAAAAAACAAAGGCAATTTCTTTAATGCTTTACAACCCTTCAATTCAATTACCTCAATTGAACTGCAATTTATTGTTGCCTTGCAGATGCTCTTCAGACTTGGCATTTGTATCAGCCGCATCTTTTTTAATTTGGGGAGAGGGACGACAATTGCTTCTCCTTCTGGTTTTCTACTATTGTCTGTTGTTTCTATTATTTCTTGTATTTCATTACACTCTTCAATAGTGATTTCTTCAAGGTTTTGCAATTCCGATACAAGTAGCCCCAAATTTGTCATCTTATGACAATGATCAATACACAACCATCGAAGAAAAGAAAATACAGTTGCTTGTGGAGGTGGTGGTGATGCGACTATAGCTCCTACTTCACTTTTGATGATGCCTCTAAAATTTGGCAACTGCCACAGCTCAAGAGTTTGGAGTAATGGAATGCAACTAGATTTTAATTGCTCGTTTGTCAAGATGCACTATATTCCTTCACAATGTCCAATATTCAAAGACTTAAGGAAGCTGTGATTGTACAATTTTGGGAAATCATCCAATAAGCGGTTGCTTAAACCCTTACATTCAGCAAACCTTAGGTGATAGACATCTTTGACTAACATACACACATCTTTAAGGTTGCATACTTTCACAATAATTTGTTTATCAACTAGATCATGCCAGCAGCAAAACCCCACTACCATACGATAGTTTATGTACCTGTTCTAACTTTGTCTATATCTAATGAACCTATTAAAATCACTCACATCTTTCACTCGCTTGCTAAACTCCTCCAACTGTATCATCATCTTAATTTCTTCTACTGGTGCTTGAATTTGATCCGAAAGCTTGAGGTATTTGAGATTAACTAGATTTCTCATTCCTTGAGGAACCTCCTTGATTGCTGTATCTGAGAGGTCCAACTCTATTAGTACCTTCAGCTTTCCCAAGTAGGGCATATATGCAAGCTCTCTACAATTTCCAAGGAGCAAGGCTTGAAGGCTCTCTAGGTCAGATACAGAATTTGGCAACTCTTTGATCTTAGAATAAGACAAATCAAGAGTTCATAGGCCATGCATTTGCCAAAAAAATGAATCTGGTATAAACTTCAAAGGACTTCCAGGCCAAAGCAATGTTGAGAGCTTTAGACAATTTGGAGACATTCCAGCCAGAATTTCCTCTATGTCGCAGTTGATCAAGGACATCTTCTCAAGATCCTTTCTCCATTCTTCTTCATTCGATACTTCCTTCAAGGAGTAGTGCCCATATATTACCATATATTTGCCTTTCGAAATCTTCAGTGCCATGCCTCTTACTAGATCATGCATCGTCACATATTTATCACTGAATTTTTCTAGTAAATAGACCTTCACTAATTTATCTAGTATGGAACGACCTTCGATAAATTGTTTTGTTCTATTCTTTCTTTTATCCACCAACTCCTCTGAAATGAATTTGCAGATTAATTCCTCTATAGATATTAGATAGTCTTCGGGATACAAAGAGCAATACAACCATTGCTTTTTTCTTCTATTTGATCCAGCCGATCAAAACTATATTTGAATACTTTAAAAACTTTATCTTCCTGGTCATCTTGCCGCATAACATGTTCCTTTAGTTCTTCTAATGCATTTCCCCATACATGAATGTCAGTCTCACCCTTCATACTTCCAGCTACAGACATGATCCGTAAAGGCAAACCAACACAAACTTTGACCATATACCTGGCAATTTCTTCTACTGGGGGTTTAGCGTTATCTCTTGCCCAAGAGTTTCACTGAATAACTTCCAAGCTTTATCCGTACCAAGTGTTTTCACTGGAATCACTACTTCGCCACAAATTTGATGACACACTTGCTCTGAGCAACTTGTTATCATTAATTTACCGCTCTCAACATAGAGTGGATTTCCCTCATTTTCCAAGTACATATTATTCCACATATCATCTAGTATTAGTACAAACTTCATTCTTAGGGATGAGAATGCTCGGTTCAACCTAGCTGCTCTTTTCTCTTCATTGCACTCACCTGAAGGTCTATACCTACAACATGAGCTATTTCGTCTTGCAACTTTTTTATGCTAAACTTGTGAGAGACTGACCCAAAAAATTCAGACTCTTTGAAGAGTCGGTTGTTGATGTGCTTTGCCAATGTCGTCTTGCCCACACCACCCATACCGTAAATCCCTATGCTTGGCAATCTATCATCTGACAAGTCTTTCAAAATTCTTTCCAGATTCTCCTTAAATGCTTTACCAACCAACCTAGTTGTCAACAACACCTCCCCCTTGGTTTTATCAACATCAAGTAGAAGTTCACCAAAATGTTGAGTTTGGTCAATAAGTCCATCTACTCTTGTATTTAGCCTTCCAGCACGATCTTCACCAAAAAATTGTTTAATAAATCCTTCTATTTGTACTTCGCTTTCCAATGTTAGAAATTCTTTTCTAATTATTTTTACCTCATTCAACCAATCCTCAACTTCTCTTTTTCTTTTTCTTTGACCCGATAGCTCCGCACTCTTGATTTCTGCTTCAACATCAGTTGCTTTAGTACTCAATGACTTTAAGTTCCATTCCAGCGTTTCTAAAGTGCACTTGTAGTTTGTTTTGTCCCTCACTATGTCGAGTCCATAATCTACTAATTTCTCCCCTACTTTGAAGAAAAATGATTCAAAAATCTGCCCGAACATTTTAACGACTGTGTTTCCTGTACAAAAAGTAGAAACAAAACCTTATAATGTTCTCATTGATGAGTAAAGAGGAAAGAAGCTACAATTAATAGCTTTATGTAAGATGAGTGCTACATGAATGATGAATGTCTGTCATGGAACTAATAGTTCTATATTGTTTCATAATATCATCATCATCATCACCATCATCCTAACACTTGATTGTTTTAAAACTATAGTATCCAATACATTATATTATACTATAAAAATATCGACTATAACATAAAGAGTCCATAAAAAAATAGTGTAATTACGGACTATATCAGTTCTTTTAACTATAACAAAAAACTCCCAATTTATCCATGGAGAAACCCAATGGAATTAGTGAAATGATCAATTAACACTCTTCTCAAGATTAAGAAATAAAAAATTCATAAAACATGAAACAATAAAGACAATTATATTCCTAATACCTTTCTCTCTCCTCCCATCTCCCCAATCCACAACTAACGTACATAACTAAAAAAAGAAATTGATTCACCTGAAATCTTAAACTGTAGTTTTAGCTAAAAAAAGGCAACAATCATGCCAAGAGGATGATATATATTATGTGCCTGCAAATTTATAAACTAATCAATAGAATGCAAGGTCAATACATAAATAGAGTTGAAAGTTGAACAATAAAATTTTGATTTCTTATTGAGATAAATCTATTATTTACTATATGTAATACTCATAGAAAAGTTAAATTTTAGTTGTGGAGAAAAAAATAAATGGAAAGAGGGGAGGGGGTATATTCAAAGTATTGCTCGTTTGAAAATGAATAATGAATAGTGGTACTTGTCATATTAATTCTTTCTATAAGTTATCGCAAAAGCTTACATATTCTGAAAAATATAGTTGAACACGAATTCTCTATCTAATAGTGAAAGTATCATAATTTTGATTAGGAAAATAAATTATAAGAGTTTAAAATTTTTAGGGCTTGTTTATTCCATCTTTTCTAAAATATTTTCAAACTCTCAAAACAATAACAAATGGGGTGGCACTTTCCCTTATTCTTACTCTCAAAGCATAATTTAATATCCAACATCTCTCTACCCAAAACATCCAAAACACTCCACAACTTGTAACTTGCACCCTATCCCCACCATCACTCCATCCTACACGCTATAACTTACACACCTACTCCCTCCTTTACCACCCAATCTTTCACTTTCACTCTCTCAACCTCTCACCTCGTTCTCTCTCTCATATATATGTGTGTGTGTGTGTGTGTTTGTGTGTGAATATCAAATTTTACTAATTAAAAAATCTAAACATTTACAAAGTTAATAAATTTGTATTTTTGTTTATAAATTCTAAAACTTGATATTTCTGTTTAAGAAATTAAAATTTAAAAAATAAAAAAATTATATATTTTTTTATATATTGTAAAATATATTTTTGTCTAACAAATTTACATTTATGTTTATAAATTATAAAATTTTATGTTTTCCTTTAAATAATCAAAATTTAAAAAATTATGAAAAATAAAAATAAAATTTATATTGTTTAATTTTTTTAAGCATAAAAAATTTAATATTTCATTTAACAAGTAATGTCAAATAATTTTGTTAATTTGTCAAACAATTCATTAAGAAATTATTAATTACTATATTAATTCATTTAATATTTAATAATCCATAAAATGATTAACTTAAGAATTATTTTTTATAAAATATTTAAAAAGTGTTCAACAATTCATTGATTTTTTATTTATAAATATTTTTTATTAAATAATTATTTTATGTATTATTTTTAACCTCATTATTTTTTTTCTAATAAACTTATTTTCAAAATTAAATCATACATTTTTAACATTATTTATAATTTTTAAAACCATCATTCAGTTCAATTATTTGGACATCATTTTCTTGCAGCAATATACTAATCATTATAAATATATACACACACACACATACATGCCACAATCATCCATCTACAAATATACATAAATAAATTATATAAAAAATAATTTCTTTCTACAAGCCCAATAATAAAGTGACTAATTTGCCATCTACATTATACTTTGTTTATCCCAAAACACTTTCAAACAAACAATTTCATTCTCAAATCATTTTCCACCTTCTCCCGAAAAAAAGAAAAGAAAAGAAAAGACTGGATATATTCCTCTATTCTTACTCTCAGAACGCTCTCCCTCAATATATTTTCCAAAATTCATCCAAAACTACAAACAAAGCCTTGATAAAAGCATATAAGTAAATTATTATTACAACCCCAAGAGTAAGAATTGAGTTACCTGAAATGGAAGCTTTAGGTCAGAGGAAGCCCAAAATTTTTGTAGATTTATAAATTGGAATAAGAAGGTAACTGCAATTCAGCAATATGAAGGAGAAATAATTAAGTATGAATTGCATATTATGGAGGCGCCTTCTTGGAATTAGGTGGGAAATTTCTAAGAAATGCCTCAACTCCCAGTAATAGTAGCACTCCTTTTATCTTGCAACAAAAGTCTTCCCTTTGGGACCACAAGTCCACAACTACGAATGTGGAATAATTGTATTAATGCTACCCTCAACAATTCTAATATACGTATTTGAAGAATTTTATAAACTTCTTTTTTTAAATTTTAATATAACACAATTAGGGATACAAACGAAACCAAGCCAGCTCGCGAGCCTGACAAGCTGGCTCAAAAAGTGTTCGCGTTCGAGTTCGAAGAATTCAAGCTCGAGCCAAGCTCGTGTAAGTTTCGAGCCGAGCTCAAGCCAGATAATTCTTGCTCACAAGCTCGCGAGCCTATATTTTTTATTTAGAAAAATATTTATATATAAAAAACATAATAAAATATAGTAATTTTAATTTTTATTTATAATTTAACTTTTCAAGCTCGAGCTCGAGCTCGAGCCGAACTCAAGCCTATAGCTAATTTTAAATATAATAAAATATAATATAGTAATTTTAAAATTTTTTATAAAATAATTTAATTTTTGGAGCTCAAACTCGAGCCAAACTTGAGCTTATAACTTAATTATGAGTTCGAGCCTAATGAATCGAGTTGAGCCGAGCCTGAAAAAGTGCTCGAGCCGAGCTCGAGCCTTAATTTCTTAAGCTCATCGAGCCCGAGCCTGAAAAAATGGTCAAAGCTTGGCTCAACTAGGCTCTGTTCATTTGCATCCCTAAGCTCAATAAATATATAATTTTTTTTAAATTAATGCACATGTGTGTATCACGAGTCTATTAGAGTTCGAACTCTTCATCTCTCGCATTATGTGAGACTGTGAGATATTTATGATATTGGGCTATATCATATGCCACTTGAACTCTTAGATTGTACCATCGAACAAAGGTGGATGAGTGTGTGACTGTCCTTCGGTATAAACATCAAAACTAGATGTAGCCATTAGGATCGATTAAGCTCAAGTTGGTTAGAACTTATAAAGTGAGCCCTAATGCTCTGATACTAATTGTTACTTTAAAAGGGATCAAGAGGGGAGTGAATTGATCTTTTTCTCAATCAATTAATACTTTTTGCTTTTTGAAAAGATTTTAGAAAAAGGTTTTATATAGCAGAATTGAAGATCCAAACGGATAGAAAATAGTAAATAGGGAAGACAATGAATTATAGTAGTTCGGCAAGCCTACTCCACTATCTAAGATATAATCTTAAGATTTTTAACATGCACTTATATTAAACACAAATGAAGTTACAGCAAAGACAAGATATAAGAAATTGACAACAAAAACCAACTTCCTCTATCGCAGAAACTTCTAACAGACTGGATGATGGAAGGCAAAAGTGAACTTCCAACGCAAGTTCCAAAGTAATAACCTGTAGAGTTTTGAACTTTGAGAAAAGGCTTATTGTCTGGCATGAGACTTCTTCTGTTTAAATAGACTTGTCTTCCAACGAAGCTAATCCTTCAATTATGTAGATTACCATGCAAAGATACCAACGGCTACTTTCCTTTTCATGCTTCCGATTGGTTGTGCACCTCCCTTCTATATGCCCTTAAATAGAGCAAGTTTGTCCACTGATTTTAGGTGATAGATTTTTTGAACATTTTCCTTAATTATAGCAATTCTAATATGGAATGGATTACAACAAAATCATTGCAAATGATCATAATCAAAACCTATTCAGAGAAGATCCCAACATTCTTATTGGGTTAATTACCTCCATCCCTGAAATTTGACCTATTTTGAAAAAAAAATCATAATTATAAAAAAATACAAATATATCTTAATGTTTTTTTTATTATTTGTTTATACACACGCACATAAGGAGTTCGTTAGGGCTTGAACTCTTGACCACCCACATTATGTGGGAGACTTATACCGCTAGGCTTGTAGTGCCCTACTCGGGACAACAACACCTAAGCCAAGGCGCTACTCAGTTCAATCTTAAATTGAACCCAAAAGACCCATAATCAAATATTTCAAACTTATCATAAATAACAGCAGATTCCAACTTAAACAAACCCTAAATAAACTTGTAACAGACAACACATATACTAAACACATGCCACAAAATCTCAAATCTAATTTATCAGAAGCAACGAAAATTTCAAACTCAATTGACTCAGCAAATCATTAAGTAAATGCCATAATTTTCCTTATTATATCTAGCCACATTTACATGCCTTAAGTTATCAGCATCAACATGACATTATCACATTGTCTCGAGTACAAGCTAAATATTCAGATGATTCCATATATACATTGAAACACTTGTTCTATTACAAGAGATAATTTTCCTCCAGTTCAAATCAGAAGTCCGCATCTATCACTTAACCCTATTTGAGAAAATCAATGAAATACGAGGAGGGTAAGTCCAAAGAACTTAGTTAGGGATAATTATAATAGTAACTGTAAGAATCTATCGAGGAAGAATCAACTCAACAAATTATCATTAGTCAATCAAAATAAGAGCATATCAAACGATTACAAGCAAAGTACAATCAAACAGAACAGTCAGATTACAGGCAAACATGATACAAATAGACAAACAGATCATAATAGGCAATCAAAATATAGTCAGGCAAAATAAACATTTTCAGATTTCAAGATTATCATAAATAACTAGCTCAAGAGTTGTGACTATCAGCTCGAATAGCCCGGGATCGTCTCAACCGGATTAGTTCTGGAGGAATGGTCCATCTTAACTAAATCAGTTCGGGAGGAAATACAGACGGCTCATCCAGCCTGGTCAACGGCCCAATCTAGACCAAGAAACTTTCGCAACCTTGCTGCTCCATGAACGAAATACGAGCAATCATAATTATGTGTAAAAACACTTAAGGTTTTGTACATTCCATGGCTGAGCTATTTCTTTCCCTCCAAAGTCTCTAGCATATATGTTCCTCCCTTCAGCACCTTGATTACCTAAAAGCTACGAGATTTAATCCTTCTATTGGATGTGGTTAGCATCCTCCCTTTTCTCCTTTCTTTTCTCCCTAAACTCCTTCTCTTTTGCCTCGTAATCCTTTTCTTCGTGGATATATTTTTTTGCCCGCTGTAGAAGCTCATCATAACTATCTACAAGCTTTATGTTCAAAGACCTAAAGAAAGGACCAAGTCAGAGTCCTTGGGTGAAGGCACTACCTAGCAATTCGAGAGTAGTTGATGGAACCTCCAGTGCAGCCGTGGTGAATCGTCTAACGAAGTTCCTCAAGGTTTCATTCTCGGCTTGCTGAAATGAGAGTAAACTCTGAGCACTGCGCCGGTAATATTTGTTGCTAGTACATTGATGCACGAACTTCCTAACAAAATCCCCAAACGTGTAAATGGACCGGGGAGGCAATTGCCCAAACCATCTCTGAGCGACTCCTCCCAAAGTAGTCAAGAAAGTTCAGCACTTCACCCCATCCAAAAATTGATACAACAAAGCTAGATTTTCGAACTCTTAGAGGTGATCCTCAGGATCGGTTGTACCATTGTACTTGGACATAGCAAAGGATTTATGATTCTTGGGGAAGGGGTCATGCAAGATAGCTTCAACTAATGGAAAAGCTTTAACATCTTCTTCCACCTTTCCTCTCATCTATCTCTTCATCTTGTTTAATTCATTCCTCATCTCTTCCATTTCTGAAACCAAGTTTGCTTGGGGCTTCTACTTCTTATCCTGACTACATCTTACTGACACCTGGCTTTCTACCTCCATTTCGGTGTCACCTGCCAATTGAGTAGGGATCTTTATTTCTATCTCCATGGGCAAACCTCGAGCACCTAACTTTGTTGGATCATCCAGTAACCTTTCCATGGGTACCACCGTTGGCTCTTGCCCACCTACCAGAACTGTCCAGGATTATTAAGGAATGGAGGTCTAGCTATCACCATGCCCTATACAACTGCCCTAGAAGCAGGTGCCACCACAGGGCTTTGAGCAGGGGCTTCGCTCACAAGCATAGGTGCCACCGACGAGGCCGCCATCCCTATCAGAGATGCTAGATTAGTCAGCACAGGGGCAGGGGGAAAGGCACCCGAATAGGAGCGGATAGGACATTGGGTGCGAGTCCCGGCAGATAAGAATGACCATGAGGATTGGCAGCATTAGCAAGGGTGCCGCCGACATTGCTCCGACAGACTGAGTAGAAGCAATGGTACTAGATATTGACCACAAGAAATTGGCGTGTTGCTCAGTAGTCATTTGTCCCACCCTTATAGGCACTAAAATAGTTCTTTCTGTAAAAGTGGTTGGCGCCACAGTTGCTGAAGGTGGAATTGTGGTAGCTATGGTTGTTGTCTCACTCTGCGTCACCACCACTACACCTGTCTCCATGTTATCTCTAGACTTACTCATTTCCTCACGTCCTAAGTCTTAATCTATTTACCACAGACGGCGCCAAATTGATGCCAAAAAATAATCTGTAAGAGCACCAATTAACAAAAATAAGAACAATTTTTTATTTTCTCGAGTGTATGAATCATGTCTTACAATTTTCTACCAAGAAGTCTTTTATTTGACCATCGATCCCACTACCTAAGATGAAAACTATCCACTATATCACAAAATATCCTAATATAACTGAATTCATAATATTTGGACACGTGCGACCCCATGTTCCTTTATTTTCGCCCGTGCATTAAACTACTGGAATCAAAGTAAATCTGAGTGCAGCTCAGCTCTTCTTCTGACTGTAGCTCGGCTCTTTCCTTAAGTTCAGCTCAGTCAACCAGGCCAGCTCAGCTTAACAGAGACGTATTTGGGCCCAACTCTGGTTATAACAGCCTTAATGTATGCCTTTAACTTGAACTATTACATCTATATCAGATATCATATATATGTGTGTATATATATCCACCCCCACTATCCCCACTGTGGTAGCTATAAAGTGGCGCTAGCCTGTGGCAAGCAGCCATTGCCATGGGCAACCAATTTTTATTTATTTTATCTTTTAATTTTTATATAGTTTTATTAAATTTAATTAAATTATTTTAAATATATCTATTATTTTAATATTATAATTACGTGAGTCAATTAATAATGAATACGTAACATTATCATTTAAATTATCTTTCATGTGTTACTATTTAACATAATCGAATCTGCAAAATTATTTTAGAAATTTTATTTTCTTAATTGCTTAGTTTTTGTTTTAATTAATAAATAATTCAACTAAATTAAAATAAATTATTCCAAATATGTTTATCATTTTAATATTATTAAATATGTAATTCAATTAATATATACGTTTACTATTTAACATTATTGAATGTGACATTATTTTTAACTTTTATTGTTTCTTTAATTGCTAAGCTATTTTATATCATAACTAATAAATACTTTAATTATTTTTAATTAAATTATTTTAGACATATGGACTATTTTTATATTATTAAGTATGTAGATCAAAACTAAAGTTATATTGTTTAAGATGATAAAATTAGATTTTTAAAAGGAATTTAATGTGGTAAATTTCTATTATAAACTCTTTTAAATTCAGAAGTATCAAGAGTATTTTGTCTCAATAAATTGGCTAAACAATAATTGATCAAGAACATTTTTGGACTTTTAGAAAAAAAAATTGTTGATGTCATCAATTTTGCCAACGAAAGCTAACTGCTTTTGTGAAAATATAAGATGGACCCAAACCTTAGGGAGGTATTTGTAATTTCATTATAGTTTTGAGCTTTTTTTTAAATGCTTAAAACTTCCCGGAATAGAGGTAATTAACTTTTTTGTTTTAATTTTTACTTCAACATTAGGCTTACCAACTCCGTCCCATTATATTAGTTTAACTTTTGCTTGATTAAGTTGAGGCCCAAGAAAAAAAGGAAGAATATTATTAATGAAGAATAGCTTTACATCATTTCCAGTAAAAAAAATAGTGAATCTTACTTATATCTAAAAACAAAGGGAATGTTTGGTTATGTTTCCCGAAAACAAACATATCCTCATTTTCTCTCCAAAACTTTCATTTTCCAATATATACATACATATATTATATATGCATCATATATATTTTATTATTATTCTAACAATAAAAAAATCACTTGATTCCATTTTCACCCCAAAAACCCAACAAAAAAGCATTAATTTGGCTGTTACAGTAAAAAAATGTCTACCTAAAACATAAACAAATATATCAAAACACAACTTTCACATTCTCCAATAATTCATTCTCCCAAAAAGCATAATAAACATGTAATAAAATCACATAAAAAACATAACCAAACATTCCCAAAACGAAAGAAAAAAGGGAAACAATAATCTCATGTGACTTTGATAGAACAACTCATCATATCAACTATTCCTTAAAGAAGCTCAAATCGAACCAAGGGCTACAGGAGATCTTTGTAGGAGAGAAGCTCCCATTCCAATGATTCCCACCATTCTTTCTCATCTCTACCGACAAAGATGCCTGTAAAAGATGGTGGAGGGTACTGATCACAATATGGTTGTCCGTCCATACCAATGCATGGAGGAAAAAACAAAGGCAATTTCTTTAATGCTTTACATCCCGTCACAATAATTTCTTCAATTGAACTGCAATTCATTGTTGCCTTGCATATGCTCTTCAGTCTTGGCAGTCGTAACAGCCGCAACTTTTTTAATTTAGGGAGAGCGACGACAACTGCTTCTCCTTCTGGTCTTCCATTGTCATCTGCTGCTTCTATTATCTCTTGTATTTCATCACACTCTTCAATAGTGATATCTTCAAGGTTTTGCAATTCCGATACAGGTAGCCCCAAATTTGTCATCTTATTACACTTATAGATGGTCAAGTATCGAAGAGAAGAAAATACAGCCACCTGTGAAGGTAGTGTTGATGCGACTACAACTCCTACTTCACTTTTGATGATGCTCCTAAAATTAGGCAACTTTCGCAGGTTAAGAGTCTCGAGTAATGGAATGCAACTAGATTTTAATTGCTCATTTGTCAAGGTGCACTCTATTCCTTCACAACATACAATATACAAAGACTTAAGGAAGCAGTGACTGTTCAATTTTGGGAAATCATACAATAAGCAATTGCTTAAACCCTCACAACTAAACAATCTTAGGTGGATATCTTGGACTAACATACACACACCTTTTTTAAGGCTACATCGTTCCACAATAACTTCTTTATCAGCTATAGGATGCCAGTAACTGAAAATCCCCACTATCATACCATAGTTTATGTATTTATTCTGACTTTGTCTAGATCTAATAAACCTATTAAAACCACCCACATTTTTCACTCGCCCGCTAAACTCCTCCAACCATATCATCATCTCTATTTCATCTACTGGTGCTTAAATTTGATACGGAATTTTGAGGCATTTGAGATTAACTAGATTTCCTATTCCTTGAGGAACCTCCTTGATTGATGTATATGAGACGTCCAACTCCATTAGTGCCTTCAACTTTCCCAAGTAGGGCATGTATGCAAGCTCTGCACAAAATCCAAGGAGCAAGGCTTTAAGGCTCTCCAGGTCAGATACAGAATTTGGCAACTCTTTGATCTTAGAATAAGACAAATCAAGAGTGCATAGGCCATGCATTTGCAAGAAAAATGAATCTGGTATAAACTCCAAAAAACTTTCATGCCAAAGCAATGTTGAGAGTTTTGGAAAATTTGGAGACATTCCAGCTGGAATTTACTCTATGCCATAGTACATCAAGGACATCTTCTCAAGATCCTTTCTCCATTTTTCTTCATTCAACATTTCCTTCAAAGAGTAGTGCCCATCTATTACCATATATTTGCCTTTGGTAATCTTCAGTGCCATGTCTCTTACTAGATCATGCATCTTCACATATTTATCATCGAGTTTTTCTAGTAAACAGACCTTCACTAATTTATCCAGTATGGCATGGCCCTCGGCAAATTATTTTGTTCTATTCTTTCTCTTATCCACCAACTCCTCTGAAATGAATTTGCAGATTAATTCCTTTGTAGATATTGGATGGTCTTCGGGATACAAAGAGTAATACAGGAAACATTTTTGGTGCTTTGTGTACCCATTACTTTTTTCTTCTCTTTGATCCAGCCAATCAAAACTATATTTGAGTGCTTTAAAAACTTCATCTTCCTAATCTTCTTGCCGCATAACATGTTCTATTAGTTCTTCTAATGCATTTCCCCACACATGAATGTCAGTCTCACCCTTCATGCTTCCAGCTATGGTGATATTCCCTAAAGGCAAACCATCACAAACTTTGGCCATATACCTGGCAATTTCTTCCACTTGGGGGTTTAGTGTTATCTTTGGCCCAAGAGTTTCACTAAATAACTTCCAAGCTTCATCCGTACCAAGTGTTTTTACTGGAATCACTACTTCGTTACAAATTTGATGACACACTTGCTCTGAGCGACTTGTTATCATTAATTTACCGCCCTCACACAGAGTGGATTTCCCACCTTTTCCAAGTTGATATTACTCCACACATCATCTAGTATCAGTACAAACTTCTTTCCTAGGGATGAGAATGCTCGGTTCAATCCAGCTGCTCTTTTCTCTTCATTGCTCTCACCTAAAAAGTCCATGCCTATAGCACGAGCTATTTCATCTTGCAACTTTTTTATGCTGAACTCATGAGAGACTGTGACCCAAAAAACAGATTTTTCAGACTCTTTGAAGAGTCGGTTGTTGGTGTGCTTTGCCAATGTGGTCTTGCCCACACCACCCATACCGTAAATCCCTATGCTTGGCACTCTATCATCTGACAAGTACTTCAAAATTCTTTCTAGATTTTCCTTAAATGCTTTACCAACCAACCTAGTTGTCAACAATACCTCCCCCTTGGTTTTATCAACATCAAGTAGAAGATCACCAAAATGTTGACTTTGGTCAATGAGTCCATTTACTTTTGCATTCAGCCCTACAGCTTGATCTTCACCCAAAAATTGTTTAATAAATCCTTCCATTTGTACTTTGCTTTCCAATGTTTGAAATTCTTTTTTAATTATTTCTAAGTCATTCAACCAATCCTCAACTTCTCTTTTTCTTTTTCTTTGTCCCGATAGCTCCACACTCTTGATTTCCGCTTGAACATCAAATGCTTTAGCACTCAATGACTTTAAGTTTCGTTCCAGAGTTTCTAAAGTGGACTTGTAGTTTTTATTGTCCCTCACTCTGTCGAGTCCATAATCTACTAACTTCTCCCCTACTTTAGAGAAAAATGATTCAAAAATCTGCTCCCACATTTTAATGACTTTATTTCCTGTACAAAAAGTAGAAACAGAACATTAGAATATTATCATTGATGAGTAGAAAGGAAAGAAGCTACAATTAATAGCTTTATGCAGAATGACTGCTACATGAATGATGAATGTCTATCATGAAATTAATAGTCCTATATAGTTTCATAATATCATCATCATCATCACCATCATCCTAACATTCAATTGTTTTAAAACTATAGTATCCAATATATTATATTATACTATAAAAATATTAACTGTAACATAAAGAATTCATAAAAAATTAGTGTAATTACGGACTATATCTGTTTTTTTTTTAATTATAACCAAAACTCCCACTTTATCCATAAAGAAACCAAATGGAATTAGCGAAATGATCAATTAACACTGTCTTCAAAGTTAAAAAATAAAAAATTCATCAAACGTGAAGCAATAAAGACAATTATATTCCTAATACCTTTCTCTCTCCTCCCATCTCCCCTACCCACAACTAACATACACAATTAAAAAAAGAAATTCATTCACCTGAAATCTTAAACTGTAGTTTGAGCTCAAAAAAGGCAACAACCAGGCCAAGAGGATGATATATATATATATTGTGTGCTTGCAAATTTATAAACTAATAGAATGCAAGGACAGTACATAAATAGAGTTGAAAGTCGAAAAATAAAATTTTGATTTTTTTATTGAGATAAATCTATTATTTACTATATGTAATACTCGTAGAAAAATTAAATTTTAGTTGTGGAGAAAACAAAAATGGAAAGATGGGGAGGGGGGTGTATTCAAAGTAATGCTCGTTTGAAAATGAATAATTAATAGGTGGTACTTGTCGTATTAATTCTTTCCATAAATTATCACAAAAACTTACACATTCTGAAAAATATAGTTGAACATGAATCCTCCATCTAATAGTGAAAGTATCAGAATTTTGATTAGCAAAATAAGTTATAAGAGCTTAAAAAATTTAGGGCTTGTTTATTCCATCTTTTTAAAAATATTTTCAAACTCTCAAAACAATAACAAATGGGGTGGCACTTTCCCTTATTCGTACTCTCAAAGCACAATTTAATATTCAATATCTCTCTACCCAAAACATCCAAAACACCCTACAACTTGTAACTTACACCCTATCACCTCCATCGCTCCATCCTACACCCTATAACTTACACCCCTAGTCTCTCTTTTACCACCCAACCTTTCACTTTACTTATTTATTTCTCTCTCTCTCTCTCTCTCTCTCTCTCTCTCTCTCTCTCTCTCATATATATACATTGTGTGTGTGTGTGCGTGTGTGTGAATATCAAAATTTACTAATTAAAAAATCTAAAACGTTTACAAAGTTAATAAATTTGTATTTTCGTTTATAAATTCTAAAACTTGATATTTCTATTTAAGAAATTAAAATTTTAAAAATAATAAAAAATTATATTTTTGTTTTATATATTATAAAATATATTTCCATCTGACAATTTAAATTTATGTTTATAAATTATAAAATCTTATGTTTTCCATTAAATAATCAAATTTAAAAAACTATGAAAATTAAAATTAAAATTATATTTTTATTTATAATTTTGTTTAATTTTTTTGAAGAATAAAAAAAATTAATATTTCATTTAAGAGGTAATGTCAAATAATTTTGTTAATTTCTCAAAGAATTTGTTAAGAAATTATTAATTACTATATTAATTCATTTAATATTTAATAATCCATAAAATGATTAATTTAAAAATTATTTTTCATAAAATATTTAGAAAGTGTTTGACAATTCATTGATTTTTTATTTATAAATATTTTTATTAAATAATTATTTTATTTATGATTTTTAACCTTATTAGTTTTTTTTTCTAATAAACTTATTTTCAAAATTAAATCATATTGTTTTAACATTATTTATAGTTTTTAAAACCATCAATCAATTCAATTATTTGTACATCATTTTCTTTCAACCTTATAGTAATCATTATAAATATATATACATACATACTAGAATCAACCATCTATAAATATACATAAATAAATTATATAAAAAATAATTTCTTTCTACAAACTCAATAACAAAGTGACTAATTTGACATCCACAGTACACTTTGTTTATCATGAAACACTTTCAAACAAATAATTTCATTCCCAAATCATTTAAAATAAAAATAAAAATTGGACATGTTCCCTATTCTAACTCTCAAAACACTCTTCCTCAAAATATTTTCCAAAATTCATCCAAAACTACAAACAAAGTCTTGATAAAAGCATAAAAGTAAATTATTATTACAACCCAAGGAATAAGAATTAAGTTAACTGAACTGGAAGCTTTAGGTCAGAGGAAGCCCAAAATTTTTGTAGATTTATAAACTAGAATAAGAAGGTAACTACAATTAAGCAAGATTAAGGAGAAAATATTAAGTATGAATTGCAAATTATAGAGGCACCTTTTGGGAATTAGGTGGGAAGGAATGCCTCACCTACCCAGTAAGAGTAGCAATCCTTTTATTGTGGAGCAAAAGTCTTCCTTTCGGGGCCCACAAGTACACAACTATGAATGTGGAATAATTGTATTGATGCCACCCTCAACCTCTACAATTCTGATGTAAGTATTTGAAGAATTTTATAAAAAAAATTTCAATAAACCTATGATTTTTTTTAACTAATACACACGCGCATATCACGAGCCTATTAAGATTCGAACTCTTGACCTCTTGCATTGTGTGAGAGATTTATGATATTGGGCCATATGTCAATCGACAACATACAAAAAATTCAAGCAGTAGTAGTGACGAGACTTTTAAAATACTAAAAAATGTCCGTAATGAAGAGGATTCGTATCTTTTTACCACTAGGTTGAGTTCGAATCATCTCCTAATCCAAATTAAATCTAGCCAAATCTCCACCTTTAATTCCTAATGATGTGGACACTACAAATTATACTGAATCACCTACCATATGTCTATCTATATTATTATATATAGTATAACATTGTGGGACCCGTAATTGTGTAATTTTTGCCTAATGGCAAATTCTTAAAATTTTGAGTATTTTAATTCAACTAAAAGATTTCTATTAGTTATTGATTATTATCTCTAACTGATTTGATTATATCTTATCTCTAATTTTCTTTCATCCAAAATTCAAAATATATTTAATAATATTTCATAATTTTTATTAAAGAGTTAGAAGTTTGAGAAATGAATAATTATAAATTAACTGATATGTAAGAGATCAATTAAAATTAAAAATTATGAAAATTAAAATTAAAATTAAAATTTATATTTATAATTTTGTTCAAATTGTTTGAAGAATAAAAAAATTTAATATTTCGTTTAAGAAGTAATGTCAAATAATTTTTTTAATTCCTCAAAGAATTCGTTAAGAAATTATTAATTACTATGTTAATTCATTTAATATTTAATAATCCATAAAATGATTAATTTGAAAATTATTTTTTATAAAATATTTAAAAAGTGTTCAACAATTCATTAATTTTTTATTTATAAATATTTTTATTAAATAATTATTTTATGTAGTATTTTTAACCTCATTAGTTTTTTTTTTCTAATAAACTTATTTACAAAATTAAATCATACTTTTTTAACATTATTTATAATTTTTAAAACCATCAATCAATTCAATTATTTGTACATCATTTTCTTACAACCATATACTAATCATTATAAATATATATACCTACACACCACAATCATCCATCTATAAATATACATAAATAAATTATATAAAAAATAATTTCTTTCTACAAACCCAATAACAAAGTGACTAATTTGACATCCATAGTACACTTTGTTTATCCCGAAACATTTTCAAACAAACAATTTCATTCCCAAATTATTTTCCATCTTCTCCCGAAATTAAAAGAAAAAAAAACACTAGACACATTCCCCTATTCTTACTCTCAGAACACTCTCCCTCAAAATATTTTCCAGAATTCATCTTAAACTACAAACAAAGCCTTGATAAAAGCATATAAGTAAATTATTATTACAATCCAAAGAGTACGAATTGAGTTACCTGAAATGGAAGCTTTAGGTAAGAGGAAGCCCAAATTTTTTGTAGATTTACAAATTGAAATAAGAAGGTAATTGCAATTCAGCAAGATGAAGGAGAAATAAATAAGTATGAATTGCATATTATGGAGGTGCCTTATTGGAATTTGGAGGGAATGTCTAAGAAATACCTCACTTGGAATTAGGAACCTACCGAGTACCCAGCAATAATAGCAGTGCTTTTATTTTGCAGCAAAAGTTTTCCCTTCAGAGCCCACAAGTCCACAATTATGAAAGTGGAATAATTGTATTAATGCCACCCTCAACAACTCTGATGTACGTATTTCAAGAATTTTATAAATCTTTTTTTTTTTAATTTTAACACAACACAACACAACAAATGTATGATTTTTTTTTTTTTTGCTTACTAATACACAAGCGCATATCACGAGCCTATTAGGACTCGAACTCTTGATATCTCGCATTATGTAAGAGACTTATGATATTAAGCCATGTACCACTGACAACATATAAAAATTCTAGCAATACTGATGATAGGACTTTCAAAATGCTCAAAAATGCCTGTAATGAAGAGGAGTCGTATTTTTTTACCACTAGATTGAGTTCGAATCATCTCCTTACCAAATTAAATCTAGCTAAATCTCCATCTTTAATTCCCAATGATGTGGACACTGCAAATTGTACTAAATCACCTACCATCTATCTATCTATCTATCTATCTATACTATTATATATAGCACAATGGTGTGGGGCTCATAATTATGCAATTTTGATTTTAATTTAGCAATTTTGCTCAAATGGCAAATTCTTAGAATTTTGAGTATTTTAATTCAATTAAAAGATTTTCATTAGTTGTTAGTTATTATCTCTAATCGATATGATTGTATCTTATTTCTAATTTTCTTTCAACAAATAAATTTAAAATTCAAAAGGTGTTTTAGGAGCACCAAATTAAGTACTCCTACAAAAAGATTATTCTATAAATTTCATCCCATTAAGCAAATCAAATCTTATTTATCTCTTCTTCCTCCTTTCCTCCTCCTCCTCCTCCTCCTCCTCCTCCTGATTCTTCTTCAAGATAACCTAAACAAATTCTCTTTTATTCTAAGTTCTCAAGTGAATTTTCATTACATCCTATCAGCATTCAAATTTGTTCATCTTTATATTGATTCATTTTCAATATACGCATGAGAAATGTAACATCATGTATAGATGCATTTGTTGCTCAATTATCATTTAAATCTCTATTTTTCTTTTTCTTTTTCTATTTTTTTTTTGTGTATGTGTTTGTGCGATGAATAAATGTTTTACTGATAATAAAAGATATTATAGCAGAACTGCAAGTAGATGATTAGCATTTAGCAATGATCAATCTAGAATATTAGAAATTATTTTTCTTTTCAATTACTTGCAAACCACATTGCTTCTTTTTTCCCTTTATTTTCATATCTACTTTTGCCATTTGGGAGTTTTGAACCTTTAACAGGATGTGTAAGATATTTCTTTAAGTTGCAAGTTTTGCTCTTTTTGTTTCTTTTCTTTCTTTCTTTCTTTCTTTCTTTCTTTCTTTCTTTCTTTTGTCAATTATAGTAATTTGGTTTAGTTTGTAATTCATTATAGTTCCTTTTTGTTGGGTTAATTTTTTTATTCAATATTCTTTAAGTTCATAATTACTTTTCTTTTCTATGTTTTGGACCATAAATATCATGTTTGAAAGGTATCTTTTAATTCTAATTTTGGAAATTATTATTATTATTTTCACTTTCATTATTTTGTGTAGTTTTTATTCATATTTTTTTATCAGATTAATTCAATTTTTTCAAGTTACCTATGTGTAAATAATGTATGTATAATATATATATACATATAAATATATGCACCATTTTTTCACTTTTCATATTTACTTGGTTTTAAGGACTACTTTTTAATTTATTTTTTCATTTTAATTAACTAATTTAGTTTTATTTATTCATTATAAATTCTTTTTATTTGATTAATTAAATAACCCAAGTTTCCTTATAAATATCCTATTTTGATGTGTTACATATTTTTCGTAGTTTTATCTCAATATGTAATTTTTTTTGTATGCAACAAGAATTTCTTAGACAATATTTTATATATTTCCGAACTTCTTCTTGATTTAATATAGAATATTCAAGCTAATAAAGAATCCTAGTTTTTTGGACCAAAATAATTTTGTTACTAAAAGATATTTTTGAAATAGTTTAGGATTTGTATTTTTTATTTGGATCGACTTGACCCCAATGAATTAGATCACGACTTGAAACCAAAATCATTGGTCCTCTACAAGATAAAGTTCGAAGTAGATAAGGTGTTAATATATATATATATATATAAATATATATATTCCCTGATATGTTATGTAGGTTGCTCTCTTCACATTAATAATTTTATTTAAAGTACTATAGCATTTTTGTTTTAATGAACACTATTAAATATTACTACTTAACTATTTAATAATAATATTTTCTTTTAAAAATGATAATAATTTTTTATAGAATATGAACATTTGTAATAACTTATGTGTAAAATCACAAAAAATTAATTGCATTTTAGCACGGGGTTTATACTAGTACTATTATATATCGCACAATGTTGTAGAACTTGTAACTGTACAATTTTTGCCAAATGGCAAATTCCTAGATTTTTGTTAACTTACTAATGCACAAGCGCATATCACAAGCCTATTAGGGTTCGAACTCTTGACCTCTCGCATTATATGAGAAATTTATAATATTGGGCCATATGTCACTCGACAACATATACAAATTCAAGCGGTAGTGATGAAGAGACTTCGAAAATGCTAAAAAATGCCCGTAATGAAGATGATTCTTAACTTTTTACCATTAGGTTGAGTTCGAATCATCTCCTTACCCAAATTAAATCTAGCCAAATCTCCGTCTTTAATTCCTAATGATGTGGATATTGGAAATTGTACTAAATCACCTACCATCTATCTATCTATGCTATTATATATAGCACAATGTTGTGGAACCCATAATTGTGCAATTTTTGCCAAATGGTAAATTCTTAGAATTTTGAGTATTTTAATTCAACTAAAAGATTTTCATTCATTATTGATAATTATCTCTAATTGATTTGATTACATCTTATCTGTAATTTTCTTTCATCCAAAATTCAAAATATATTTAATAATATTTCATAATTTTTATTAAAGAGTTAGAAGTCTGAGAAATAAATAATTATAAATTAACTGATATGTAAGAGCTCAACTTATCAAAAATTTAAAATTTAATTATTTTTACAATAATATTTTTTAGATATATAAAATATTTTTAGATAAAATTATATATATATAGAATACAAGCCCTACATAATTTTCTGCGTAAATAAGTAAAACTACGGCCTTTTTCACAGAAAACAATGGCATGTGCATAAGGGTTTCTTCCACAAATAAAATGGATTTTTCTAAACTATGATGGCTATCTTATTTTGGTTTATTGAGACTGAGGTGTTTGGGACTTGTATTTTTTAAATGCTACAGGTCCACCCAATTTTATTAATTTAATTAATCAATGAATCTTTAGTGAATTTTTTGGAATTTTTAGGGAATGTTTTGTTATGTTTCCCCATAGTAACTTTATTTTGGGGGAACATAATTAAATATATATTTTTTTTTTCTTTAAAATACACATTTTTCAATATATGCATACATGTTATATATATCATATATATTTTATTATTATTTTAATATTAAAAAAATTACTTAATTTCATTTTTACCCCAAAAATTCAACAAAAAAATATTAATTTTACTGCTACAGTAAAAAATATTTCTCCCAAAATATAAACCAACATACTAAAAACCAACTTTAATATTTTTCAATAATTTATTATCCCAAAATACATAATAAAATCACACACACAAAAAAAAAAAAAAAAAAAAAGCCAAACATTCTCTTAATCTGTTATTTTGCGGCTCTTATCTTTGCCCCATACCTTCTACCAGAGACACTTGGAACTGCCTAATTCAAACAATTTGTTCAATAATTTATTAAGAGAATACATAGACATTAATTATCCTTAACAACACAGATGTCCCTTTTCCCCTTGTGGGGTTCCAATATTACTATCAGTACTTGGATTAAAAAAATCTAAAAGCCAGCCACAGTGCAATTTCAAAAGTCAAGTCCTGAGAGGTTAGAGAAATTGAAAGGAGAAGGGAGGAAAAAAATGGAAGGCAAGAGAATATTGATGAATTATTTCTTAATTTTTAATTAAATTAACTTCGTTAAATTCTTTTTTAATTATTAATTCGTGGCGAGGGATCACCCTCGCTTGTTAGGTATTCACAAATTTCTCATTAATATACTAAAATTAGAGATTAATATTAATTGATGTAATGGATTTCTATTTTTATTGTTGGTCCCATATCTTATGGTATGATTAACCTTTTTATACCTTGATCATGACACCTAAAGATTTTTGGATAACAAATTTTCCAAGCAATGCCATATTAGGGGTGGGCATCAGGCTGGGTTTGTTTGGGGTACCAAACCCGATCCTATCGAGTATTTTTTGTTCGATCAGATATTTTTAATCCTCAAATTCGAACGATTATTTATGGGGGTACCCGAAAATTTGGGGGTTAGGTATTGAGTATTGGCTTAGGGTACCCGATGCCTGATCGGATACTCCCATTTTATTTTTAAAAAATTAATTATATTATTACCCAAATTAAATCTAGCCAAATCTCCACCTTTAATTCCTAATGATGTGGACACTGCAAATTATACTAAATCACCCACCATCTATCTATCTATCTATTTATCCATACTATTATATATAGTACAGAGGTGTGGGACCTACAATTATGCAATTTTGATTGCAATTTTGGCCATGTGGCAAATTTTTAGAATTTTGACTTTTTAATTAAATTCAAAATTTTTATTAATTGTTTATTATTATCTTAACCGATATAATTGTATCTTATCTCTGATTTTCTTTTAACAAATAAATTTAAAATTCAAAAGGTGTTTTATGAGCACCAAATTAAGGACTCCTACAAAAAAGTTATTCTATAAATTTCATCATATTAAACAAATCATAACTTATATATCTCTGCTTCCACTCTTCCCCTTCTTCCACTTCTCCTTCTTCCTCAATATAACTCTTTCATTCTAAATTTTCAAATGAACTTTCATTACATTCTATCAACATTTATATAGTTTTTTCTTCTTTATATTGATTCATTTTCAATATGCGCCTGAGAAACATAACATCATGTATAGATGTATTTGTTGTTGCTCAATTCTCATTTAAATCTTTGTTTTTCTTTCTTTCTTTTTTTTTTTTCCTTTGTGTGTGTGTGTGTGTGTGTGTGTGTGTGATGAATACATGTTTTGCTGATAATAAAATATATCACAGCAGAATTATAAGTAGATAATTTATATTTAACAATGATAAACCTAGAAGATTAGAAAATATTTTTCTTTTCAATTAATTGCAAACCACATTACTTATTTTTTCCCTTTATTTTCACATCCACTTTTGTCATTTGGGGTTTTGAACCTTTACCAGGATGTGTAAGGCATTTCTTTAAGTTGCAAGTTTTGCTCTTTTTCTTTCTTTCTTTCTTTCTTTCTTTCTTTCTTTTGTCAATTATAATAATTTGGTTTAGTTTGTAATTTATTATAATTCTTTTTCGTTGGGTTAATATTTTTATTCAATATTCTCTAAGTTCATATGTATTTTTCTTTTCTTTTTTTTGGACCATAAATATCATGTTTGAAAGTTATCTTTAATTCTAATTTTGTTGTGGTTTTTATTCATATTTTTTTATCAATTTAATTCAATTTTTTCAAGTTACCTTTGTGTAAATAATGTATGTATAATATATATACATATACATATATATATGCACTAGTTTTTCACTTTTCATATTTACTTGGTTTTAAGGTCTACTTTTCAATTGGTTTTTCATTTTCATTAATTAATTTCGTTTTATTTATTCATTACAAATCTTTTTATTTGATTAATTAAATAACCCAAGTTTCTTTATAAATATCCTATTTTGATGTGTTACATAATTTTTGTAGTTTTATCCCTATTTATATATATATATTTATATTTATTTTTTTTGTATGCAACAAGAATTTCTTAGAAAATATTTTATATATTTCTGAACTGCCTCTTGATTTAATATAGAATATTCAAACTAATAAAGAATCTTAGTATCTTGGACCAAAATAATTTTATTACTAAAAGATATTTTGAAATAGTTTAGATATGTATTTTTTATGTGGAACCACTTGACCCAAATGAATTAGATCACGACTTGAAATCAAAGTCATTGATCCTGATCTATAAGATAAAGTTTGAAGTGGATAAAATGTTGGTATATAAATATATATATATATATATATATTCCCTCACATGTTATGTATGTTGCTCTCTTCACATTAATAATTTTATTTAAAGTACTATAGCATTTTTATTTTAATGAATACTATTAAATATTACTACTTAACTATTTAAAATAATATTTTCTTTTAAAAATGATAATATTTTTTTATAGAATATGAAAAATTGTAATGATTTATATATGAAATCACAAAAAATTAGTAGCATATTCATATTTTTCTTAATTTATTAGTTAAGTGAATATATCGTGCATAGCACGGGGTTTACACTAGTACTATTATATATAACACAATTTTGTACTTATTTAATTGTGTAATTTTGATTCTAATTGTGCAATTTTTGCCAAATGTCAATTTTTTATTATTTTGAGTATTTTAACTCAATTAAAAAAAATTATTAGCTATTAATTATTATCTCTAACCGATATAATTATATCTTATCTCTAATTTTCTTTCATTCGAAATTCAAAATGTATTTGATAATGTTTCATAAACTTTATTTGGTAGAGAATTTGATATTATCTATATGATACTATATATAGTATATATATTAATGAGACCATATCAAAGATATTTAGATATATTAAAACTCTTACACTTTATATACCTAAATACAATTTAAAAAATAAAAAGACATCTAAGTCTCAAATAACTCTCATACAATCTTCCAATTTCATATCTTGAAGAAGAAAACTTACTAGGGCCTGTTTGTTTTCATTTTCAAACTCCATTTTCATTTTCTGCTGAAAATAAAAGTAGAAAACTATCAATTTTTACACCATTTTCTCATAAATTTTCATTCTCAAAAGATTTCATTTTACATTCTCTCTCCATTTTCATACATATTTCCTCCAATTATTACCTATATCTAGTTTTTTATCTTCTCAATACTTTTCAAATAACATTCACCATAAAAATATTATAAATTTGAATTCAAATTCAAATTCAAATTCAAATTCAAATTATAATATTATTTTTTCAAACAATTACACATCACATCATCAATTCAAATTCAAAAACTACTCAACTTTTAATACAAAACACCTAATATCCAAATACATCTCATTTTCACAACTATATAAACCTAGAATTTTAAACAACACATCCAAACACAACTCCATTTTCAAAAACACCTTTTCTAACTAATTTTTCACTATGCATTTTCACTAGAAAATGAAAATGGCTCCAGAAAATAAAACCAAACGGGCCCTAAGAGAATCAAGAAAAACATTGAATATTTGCGATTGATTTACATAAGAACGACAAGGTTTGTTCTTTTTTTTTATTTAATCAATAAATTTAATTTATAAGCTTTGTGGAATAGACAATTTACTCAATTATAATAATATTTTTTTATTAATTAAAAATCATATTCAGTCAAGTTAGTCAACTTTATGATTATTCACTTTATTGCAATAATCAAGAAATTAATTATTTAAATATTAATATATGTAAATAAGTGGGGAGTTATTTGTACATATCAAATGAAACTTGGTGATTCTAATCAAATTTTGATAAAGATATTTACTTGAGTATATAGTGACGAAGGATGATGAGTAGTAGTAAGCAGGTGGATTTTTTTATCATTAGAACTAATTTTAAGCGTACTTTATTATTAATTTATTTGAAAAAATATGAATTATATTTATATTAATTTAATTTTAAATATAAATAATTGTTTTAATCAATATTATATGTAACACCCCTAGGAATTGTATTATTGATACTATTCATTTAATAATATTTTTATTAAATTTTATTTGACTTTAAAAATTTTGGGTCAAAACGTAAACAAGGAAAAGTTTGATTTCAAAATATTTAAAAGTTTTGAGGGTCCAATTAGAAATACTTTTTGTCTAAGGGGGTTAATGTTAGGCTCTATATAAGTTTAAGGACTGAAATTGAAGGGGATCAATCTTTGGAGTACTTAATTGAAATCTGACCAAAACTTTTAGGGGTCAATCTGCAAATAAGAAAAGATGCCTTTTATAAATAATAAATTTTCAATTTAACCCCATTCTTCATCTTCTTCTTCACCAACACCACCGAACATTCCTCCACCAGCCACTTCCTTCTGCCAATGGCAAAACCCACCAAACTTTACACCAAACACTTCTCCTCACTCCTAGGACCTCAACCATACCTTCTTTTTGCAAAACCACTCACCAAAATGCCGGAAAAATAAACTCAACGGCGGCGAAGGGTTTCTTTGTTCCGATGACTGAAGCCTGGATTTAATTATTAGGTTTTGTAGCCCTCAGCTCAAGGATCGCATTGGTAGCTTTGGATTGAAGAATAGCGCAATAACATAGGAGAAATTAAAGAAAAATAGGGATGCGGGGAGTGGTGGTGTTGTGGTGTCGGACCTGAAATTGGAAGCCTTTCCAGCGCGAATCATGAAATCATTTGAGGAGTTTGATTTTGGAGCTGAGAAGCATCTTCTGGTGGTGACGGTGACCAACTTCGACGGCGGCGCAACGCGGCGGTGGTGCTATGACAGTTTGTTCATCTCTATGCGGTGGTCGCATGCACAAAGTTTGATCGTCGAGATTACATTCCGATAACAAGATATTGGGTAAAAATGAGAAACTTGTGTTAAAGTTATATGCCTCCAAACCTTACGATGTATCGTATAAATGAAGAATACACAAACAGATCGGGAAATTAAGTCATACCTATAATTACATAAATTAATAGACCCGAATTTTGTTATATCGCGTAATAATCTTGATTAATTAGGTAATTAGATGAAGAAAATCCTCGCTTTATAAATTTGGAACCTAAGTGGCGATATTTGGGTTAATTGAGACGATACAAAACCAAGATTTGGGTGATGCATATACCATTATAAGTTTAATGGACTCGAATTTGTGTTATCATGTGATAAAGTTGAGTTAATTAGGTAATTAGGTTCTAGTTTTGTATAAATGACTACTAGGTGGTGAATTTGGACTATTAATAATAGTTGTGTTAATGTAGTTGACCTTGTGTAACGTTATAAGATTAGTTCTATAATTAAGGACCCAATTGTATATCTTTATCAGAACCGATGTAAAACCCAAGAATATTTTTCATAATAACAGCATAATTAGGAATAATACCTATTGAGCATGTCAAGATTAACCACTGAGGAATAGTACCGATAGTATAATGACTAATTTTAGATTGCTATTAGTACGATTTTGATTATGAGGACAACGGGGATTTTGATTGAAATCCCTTTCTTCTGATTAGGTGATGAGGAGTAGGATTTTTCCGACTAGTAGATCAGAGTAGCTCTCACATTTCATGATTTTAAGGTGAGGGTCTCCCACTTTGGGTTATTGTTTTGATTACAGCTTACTCGTTATTTGTTGTACCCTGTGGGGGCCTACCGCTCTGGTAATTGACTTGATTATAGCTTACTCGTTAATTGTTGTACCCTATGAGGATCCATCGATCTGGTAATTGTTTTAGTAAAGCAATTGCATCGTGATTGAACCCTGTGAGGTTCCATTATTCTATTACTTATCTTTGACTATCGTTATCGTTTATTATTTATTTCTGAACCCTATGAGGTTCTATTGTCTTTGACTATCGTTATTATTTATTGCTAATTTCTGAACCCTGTGAGGTTCTATTGTCTTGACTATCGTTATCGTTTATCACGGGTTTTTGAACCCTGTGAGGTTCTATTGTCTTGACTACCGTTATCGTTTATTGCTAAATTATGAACCCTATGAGGTTCTATCTCTTCAGTACTTATATTGATTAAATTGTATCTGTTATTGATTGTTGAAACCCTATGAGGTTCTACCGCTTCGATAATCGTTTGTGCACCCCTGTGAGGGTTAATCTCGTTTGAACTCGTGAATTATATTAGTTAATCGTTTTGTATACCCTCTGAGGGTTTATGTAGTTATTCATAACTTGATTCGAATTAATTGTTTCCATTCTGATGCCCAGAACATGTTGTTATCATATTCGATATCGATCAGAATGAATTCATTATGCTATAACTTGTTTGGCCTTGTCGGGTTACATGATATGTTTCTATATCGTTGATTCATCATGCCGGCTTATTTGAATCGTGCTGATAAGTTGATCCCAGCTGTTATGCTTGGGATGTACTATTAAGTTGTTCCTAACTATTGAGCATAGGACGTACGGACATGTTTGGAATGACATAAATAAGGAATATTGATAAGCTTGATATGTTGATCCCAGCTGTTGTGGTCAGGACGTGCTATTATGGTAAGTCTGTTATGTTGATCCCAGCCATTGAGCTCGGGATGTGCTGTTATGTTGATCCCAGCTATTAAGCTCGGGATGATCCGTTATGTTGATCCCGGCTATTAAGCTCAGGACAATCCGATCTATTGTTCCCATCCGTTCATCTCGGGACGTACTATTATGTTGATCCCAGCCGTTGAGCTTAGGACATGTTGTTACGATCAATTTGACTGGAAACTGTTATCGATTGTTCTGTTATCGATTGTACTATTATCAAATTATATTGTTATCTGAATGTTCTGTTATCTGATTGTTCTGTTATTTGATTGTTCTATTATTTAATTGCTCTGTTACTACTCTGTTATCAAACCGCTATTGCCAAGTTGTTATGCTTAAGCCATTTAACTTTTAATCAGTTGTTTGGTATAAGGAGAATTAGATATGCATGTTGTCTTTGAATTAATTGAAATGTATACACTACTAGGATTCTTATTCTTAATTGTACTCTTCTCAAGGAGCAATAAGGCTGGAGTGGTTTCCCAATTTAGATTGAGCTGATGTTCCAAGCCATATGAGCCAATGGTAATTCCTCTCGCTTGTGATTGGTTGAGATGTCCCTAAACCTCCCGTGCAGAATCGATCGAGACGACTGGGCCGATGAGCCAACGGTCATAATTTTCTAACTAGCATTGATTAATAGTTGAATCGTTAACATTCTTATTCTAGCATATTCATGTTTTCTTTGTTTTCATGCTAGTAGTACTTTGTTGAATACTAATTCTTCAATAAATCCATGAGCTGCTACTTATTATACCTCACTGAGTCCTTAAGACTCACCCTCCTATGTATTCCTTGATTTTCCTAGACAAGATTCGATGATGGACTTGAGCTTCAGGCTTGGATTGGAGGATATATTTGGTAATGGGATAAGTGCTTATGGGATCACTTGGACATCAGGCCTTGACTTAGAGAGGTTATGATATGTTAAGTTGAGTTGAAGAATTGCAGCATGTATAAATTGTGGTGAATAATATTAGACGATTGGTTTGTATATATTATGTTTATGGTATCTTAGTGGTGCCGCTTTAAGTTTAAAGCATGTTACTGTCCTTGGAGATTGTGAAAAAAATTTATGGGCCCATCGAGTATGAAGTCTAAATGACTCAAGACTATGGCTGTAAATGGATATTCGAAAATTCATTTACTATTTGCATTCGTATCTGTTTATACAAAATTTATCTGCATCCATTTAAATCGGATATTATCTGTATTTGATTAGTAGATATCCGATTATAAATGAATATAGATATGGTAAATGCATAACCGGTCCGTTTAATATCCAATCCGAATACATATTTATTAAATAATATATTATTTATATTTTTTAATAAAAATCTCATAATTCATATATGTATATATATATATATATATTATAATTGAAGAATTGGCAAGAAAAAAGAATAAATTGAAAAAATTATTGTAATATAGAGAAAAAAATTGAAGAATAAAGTTAATCAACATAATTATTGTTGGTTGACTTTATAATTAATATACTTGAATGCCATTATTATTAATAAGTATTAATAATCAATTATAAGGTCAATCATTAATTAAAAATTATGCTATTTATTTGATTGCTTTCGTTTTAATGAAATATATAGTTTATTCTATTAATTAAAATATGTATTTATTATAGATTCATAGATTTACGTATTTAGATATTCATAAATTGATATCTAAATAATTATCATCGAATATGAATATAAAAAAATAATTGAAATACAAATAAATTTAATAAAATATGAATGCATCTGAATAATTATAATCAAATACGGATATATTTGAATCCAACCGATATCCGACAGATACGAATTTGGATATCAATTTTAAATATCTGTCAAATCTATATACGTATTCGAATATTCGAAAATTTAAATGGATACAAATATGAAAACAGTGTATCCGATCCATTTAATATCCGTTTACACTCCTACTTAAGACTGATCGAAGTAGCACCTCGGGTCGAAGCAGTCACCTCCTAGATGGGGTGCTACATTATAACTAGCATGTCTTCAGTGTAATGCACTGAAAATAATTTCCGCATTGAAATAAAATTATTTCAATATTGAATATAACCACCAAACACACTGTTGATATTTTCCTGTCAACTTCTCCAGCATCCACCACCATCTGCACCCTGTGTGCGTGTGCGCTTTCTCATTTAATAATTGTAACCAAACAGAGCCACTTGCTTCTTAAATGTTTGTGTCTTGGTCCAATTAAATGTTCGGATAGGGACAAAGTACCAGCCTTTTGAACCTTGGACATTTTACACACTTGAAAACCTCTGTCCAGTCATTCCATATACAACTCATTTATTTTCGGGACATCTAACCGGACACATATTTGTACTATTATATATAGCACAATATTATGAAATTCATAATTGTGCAATTTTTATTCTAATTGTGCAATGTTTGTCAAATGGCAAATTTTAAATATTTTAATTCAATTAAAAGATTTTCATTAGTTATTGATTATTATCTCCAATAGATTTGATTATATCTTATCTCTAATTTTCTTTCATTCAAAATTCAAAATATATTTAATAATAGTTCATAATTTTTATTAAAGAGTTAGAAATTTGGGAAATGAATAATTATAAATTAACTAATATGTAAGAGCTCAATTAAAATTTAAAAAATTATGAAAATTAAAATTAAAATTTATATTTATAATTTTGTTTAAAGTTTTTGAAGAATAAAAAATTTTAATATTTCATTTAAGAAGTAATGTCAAATAATTGTGTTAATTTGTCAAAGAATTCGTTAAGAAATTATTAATTCATTTAATCTTTAATAATCCATAAAATGATTAATTTAAAAAAAATTATAACATATTTAAAAAGTGTTAGAAAATTAATTGATTTTTTATTTATAAATATTTTTATTAAATAATTATTTTATGTATTATTTTTGACCTCATTAGTTTTTTTCTAATAAACTTATTTTCAAAATTAAATCATACTTTTTTTAACATTATTTATAATTTTTAAAACCATCAATCAATTCAATTATTTGTACATCATTTTCTTACAACCATATATTAATAATTATAAATATATATACATACATACCACAATCATCCATCTATAAATATACATAAATAAATTATATAAAAAATAATTTCTTTATACAAATCCAATAACAAAGTGACTAATTTGACGTCTACAGTATACTTTGTTTATCCCGAAACACTTCCAAACAAACAATTTCATTCTCAAATCATTTTCCAAAAAAAAAAAAGCCATTGGACACTTTCCCCTATTCTTACTCTCAGAATACTCTCCCTCAAAATATTTTTCAAAATTCATCCAAAATTAAAAACAAAGTCTTGATAAAAGCATATAAGTAAATTATTATTACAACCCAAAGAGTAATAATTGATTACTTGAAATGGAAGCTTTAGGTCAGAGGAAGCCCAAAATTTTTTTAGATTTATTAACTGGAATAAGCAGGTAACTGCAATTTAGCAAGATGATGGAGAAATAATTAAGTATGAATTGTGTATTATGGAGGCACCTTCTTAGAATTGGTTGGGAAATGTCTAAGAAATGCCTCACCTACCCAGTAATAGTAGCAGTCCTTTTATTTTGTAGCAAAAGTCTTCCCTTCGAGGCCCACAAGTCCACAACAACGAATGTGGAATAATTGTATTAATGCCACCCTCAATAATTATGATTATTAAAGAATTTGAAGAATTTTATAAATCTTTTTTTTTTTTAATTTTAACACAACACAACAAATATATTATTATTATTATTATTATTATTATTATTATTATTATTTTAACTAACACACTCGCGCATATCACGAGCCTATTAAGGTTCAAACTCTTGACCTCTCGTATTATGTGAGAGATTTATGATATTGGGTCATATGTCATTCGACAACATATAAAAATTCTAGCAGTAGTGATGATGGGACTTTGAAAATGCTAAAAAATATCCGTAATGAAGAGGGTTCGTATCTTTTTACCACTAGGTTGAGTTCGAATCATCTCCTTACCCAAATTAAATCTAGCCAAATCTCCACCTTTAATTCTTAATGATGTGGACATTGCAAATTATACTAAATCACCTACCATCTATCTATCTATCTATCTATCTATCTATCTATATGTACTATTATATGTAGCGCAATGTTGTGGGACCTATAACTGTGCAATTTTAATTCTAATTATGTAATTTTTGCCAACTGGCAAATTCTTAGAATTTTGAGTATTTTCATTAAACTAAAAGATTTTCATTAGTTATTGATTATTATCTCTAATTGATTTGATTATATCTTATTTCTAATTTTTTTTCATCCAAAATTCAAAATATATCTATACTATTATATATAGCACAACGTTGTGGGAACCCACAATTGTACAATTTTGGCCAAATGGCAAATTCTTAGAATTTTGAATTTTTTTAATTTAATTGAAAATTTTTCATTGGTTATTCATTTACTTTTATATTTTATTTAGTATGATAAATTTATCTATTATAACTAAAATATCATGTTGTGTTTATCCAAAATTACAATATAGATTTCTATTTCATAAGATAATTTAAAAAAATATCTACAATCATATTTTTATCTCACTAAATAAGTTTATGATTTAAAAATACGTTATAAGTATCATATTAAGTACTCTTATCACAACTTCTATCTTATAAATTTGATTTATCACAAGATTAATAGATAAATATTTCATTTGCTTTGTATATAAATTTTGTTATTCTACAATTATTCTTTTTACATTTTATCTCTACATTATTCGTAGTACAATTCTATATCTATACTATTATATATAGCACAACTGTGTAGACACACAATTGTGCAATTTTAACCAAATTCTAAATTTTAGAAATTTGAGATTGTTAATTAAATTAAGAAAAATTCCATTAGTCGTTAATTTAATTTTTCTTATTTTTATTTTAGTATAATCAACTTATCTATTATAACTAAAACATGATTTCATGTTTATCCAAAAATTGAATCATATATTTTTATCTCATCAAATAATTCAAAATATTCATAATCATAAGTTTTTATCTCAACTGATAAGTTTAAAATTCAAAAGATATTTTATGAGCACCAAATTAAGTACTCTTACAAAAATATTATTCTATAAATTTCATTTCATAAAGCAAATCATTTCTTATTTTTCTATACTACCAAAAAAGGATTTTTTTTTTTTCCTTTTTATCCTCTCTATTTTTCTTCATTTTTTTCTTTAAGGTTACCCTAATAAAATCTCTTTCATTGTAAACTCTCAAGTGAATGTTAATTACATCATCTCATTTTATGTTGATCCATTCTCAATATATGCAGGAGAGCGTAATATCATGTATTGATGCATTTGTTGCTCAATTATCATTTACATCTTTTTTTTCTTTTTTTCTCTTATGTATGTGTTTATATATGTGATGAATAAATATTTTGTTGATAATAAAAGATATTAGAGCAGTTTGTAAATAGGTATCCTACTTTTAACAGTGATAAAGCTAGAAGATTACGAAGTATTTTTCTTTTTAATTACTTACAATTCACCTTATTTTTGTTTTTTTCCACCTTTATTTCCACATTCACTTTTGTCATTTGGAGGTTTTGAACCTTTATCAGGATATATAAGATACTTCTTTAAGTTGCAAGTTTTGTTCTTTTCTTTTCTTTTCTTTTTTCTTCTTTTGCCAATTATAGTAATTTGATTTAGTTTGTAATTCATTATAATTCCTCTTTGTTGGGGGAATTTTTCTATTCAATATTCTTGAAATTCATATATTTTTCTTTCTCTATTTTGGACCATAAATATCATGCTTGAAAGATAGTTTTTTCAATTCTATTTTAAAAAATTATTATTATTTTCACTTTCATTATTTTATTGTGGTTTTTATTCATATTTTTTCTTTGTCAAATTAATTCAATATTTTTCAAGTTACCTGTGTGTAAATAATGTGTGTATAATTTATATACACATACATATATCATATATGAACCAATTCTCCCCTTTTCAGATTTACTTTGTTTTAAAAACTACTTTTTAATTTGTTTTTTCATTTTGATTAATTGATTTAGTTTTATTTATTCATTATAAATCCTTTTTATTTGATTAATTAAATAACTCAAGTTTCTCTAAAATATCATATTTTGATGTGTTACATAATTTTTGTAGTTCTATCTCTATTTATTATTTTTTGTATATGCAACAAGAATTTCTTAAACAATATTTTACATGTTTCTGAACTTCTTCTTGATTTAATATAGAATATTCAAGCTAATAAAGGAACTTAGTTTTTTGGATCAAAATAATTTCATTACTAAAAAATATTTTTGAAATAGTACAAAATTTATATTTTTTTATGTACATTTACTTGACCCAAATGAATTAAATCACAATTTGAAACTAAAATCATGGATCCTCTACAAGATAAAGTTCGGTGTAGCTAAAGTGTTCATATATATTCCCCTCATTATAAAAAATTAGTTGCCTATTTGCATTTTTTAGTTTAATTTAGTTAAGTAAATATTATATAAAGAGTTAGATGTTTGAGAAACGAATAATTATAAATTAATTGATATGTAAGAGCTCAATTTATCAAAATTTTAAATTTTAATTATTTTTATAATAATATTTTTAGATAAAATTATATGTATAGAATACAAGCCCTACATAATTTTCTGCATAAATAACTAAAACTACAGTCTTTTTCACAGAAAACAATGGCATGTGCAAAAGGGTTTCTTCCACAATTAAAAATGGATTTTTCTAAACTATGATGGCTATCTTATTTTGGTTTATTGAGACTGAGGTGTTTAGTTTATTGACTTTAATTTAATTAATCAATGAAAATTTAGTGAATTCTTTGGTATTTTTAATTTGTTATTTTGCTGCTCTTATCTTTCTCCCATACCTTCTTCTAGAGACACTTAATTGGAAGTGCCCAATTCAAACAATTTGTTCAATAATTTACTAAGACAAGACATACACAATAGTTATCTTTAACAACACAAATGTCCCTTTTCCCCTTGTCTGGTTCCAGTGTTATTATCAGTGTTTAATTATATTGAAAAATCTAAAATTCAAAAAGTCAAGTCTTGAGAGGTTCAGTTGCAATCATAAATTGAAAGGAAAAGGGAAAAAAAAAATGGAAGGCAAGAGAATATTCATGAATTATCTCTTAATTTTTAATTAAATTAACTTCATTAAATTCTTTTTTAATTATTAATCCGTGGCAGGAATCACCCTCGCTTGTTAGGTATTCATAAATTTCTCATTAATATACTAAAATTAGATATTAATTTCAATTGATGTATCTTTATTTTTATTGTTGGTCCCATATCTTATGGTATAATTAACCTTTTTATACCTTGATCATGACACCTAAAGATTTACATAGCAAAATTTCCAAGCTATAATATGGCCTTTGTACATGTTAGGATATTATAAATTGCAAAGTTCTTATTGGTAATGGCATGAGGGCAACATCTAAGCAAGTCTAATTTAATAATTGCAACCATAGTCAAGTTACATATAATTAATGTTACACCATATCTTAAATAAATAAATTAATGCCCTTTTTGCAGGGAAGTCACTTTTTAACTAGGAGCCCTTCTAAATGTTCACTGGCTTGATTGTAGTAATGAACTCATTCTTTATACAGTAATTATAATTTGAAAAAATATTTATAATGATCCGAAATTGATCAAGAGAAATTATCGTGCCAATAATTTTTTTCCCCTCTTATTTATATAAAAAAATTGTTTTTTATACAATAATTACAATTTAAAATAAATATTTGATAGTGATCCGAAATTGATCGAGAGAGGTTATCACACCAAATATTTTTTCTCTTATTTATAAAAAATATATAAATAAATAAAAGAGAAACCTTAGGTTGACATCAAAGATTGTACCTCCGCCACAACCCCCTCCCCCCTACCCCACTATATATAAAAACAAGTCCAAAGGGACCACATGCATAAAAAAGCTTGAGCCTCATGAGGGCTTTAATTTTATTTCAAAATGAAAATTTTGATGAGGGTGAAAATTGCTTATAAATTGATATGGGGATAATTTTGGAAGGTCCGACCTCTCTGGTCGAGCTCTTGACATAGTCGGGTTGAGTCCTATAATTACAAGCAAACGTCAGGCTAGCTGAGGTGCCTTCGGTTAAGGCACTCCGACGCTCAAGTCAGTGCAAGGTCGATTAGATATAATGAGTAGCAGAGTGAGGGCTTTGTGTAGAGAATGGCATACCTTTAGTGAAGCTGCAGAGGCAGTATTTATAGCCTTCTCTTGGTAAGGGATTTTTTTGAGATACCCTTAAGATGTAGGGAGGGTCCTTGTCCTTGCATGAGGGGCTTCAGGTCATATCCAATTCCTATACTATTCTAGGTGGCAGTATCTCCAGGTTTTATGGGCAGAATAGTATACTGTAGGAGTGCCTCCTGCCCAGTGCGGCAGTATGGGCGATATTGGGGCAGCATGCACCTAATGAGGAGGCATACTATCTGCCAGGGCATTTAATGTGGCAGAGTTGATTCTGCAATGAGTCGACCTCCCTGGTCGATGATCTGGTCGACCTTACAATGGATTGGCGTGCGGCGTAAGAGGTGGCCGAGTGTCATGGTCAAAGGGTTGAGCATGGCTCCAGTCTGCAGATTGGTCGAATTACTACACCCATCTAGGAGAGGTATGAGAGGTCGACTTGGGTCATCTGAGATCGGCAGCACAATTGGGCCCTACGGATGAGATGGGCTTGATGCTATACTATTGAGTCTGTGGTTTTTGGGCCAAGCCTATTGGGCTATCCTATATCATGAGCGCCCCCCCCACTTTCGAATGTTGGACGAGATGATCGACAAGAAAGATTGGGGAGTAGTCTGTTGTGCAGTTACAAGGGTCCGTTGATCAAGTTTTTGGAAAGTCGACCTGGGTTTAGCGTATTTAATGCGCTAGTTACATCGTGCCAGGCGCACGTCTAGCGACAGTTACGCCATCATTACAGACGCTTGGGTTTCCCACGCTCACATGCCTATAAATAGGCACAATTACAGTATTTATTTTTACGTTTGACCCCTTTGCGTTTGGTCGAGTTCTGAGCTAACTAACTTTTCTGCTATTATCTTGTACTTTATAATTCATCGACGATGAGTAAATCCCTTCCCCATTTTTCATTCGTGTTCCTCCTTTGTTCTAGAAATGATGTGCTTATCTTATTCTAAGGGTGGTCATGAAGGGGATAGTGAGGCTACTCATTCTAATCGGCCTCAAGGTTCATTAGAGGAGTCGAGTAGCTCGAGCTCCAGTAGCTCGAGTAGTGATCGCGCGTAGCCTAGGGGTGATGTTAGGCCAAGTCAGGCCCCCTTATTGCGTGGTCGATTATTCACCCCCAACCATTATAGTGAAATAGTGTCCACAATAACCCCCACTGACCTGGCGCGCATTAAGCAACTATATCATGTCCCCGAAGAGTATGAACTTTTAGTACTTGGGCCCTCTAGTCGGATGCATCGACCTCTAGTTGGGTGTATCACTATATTCAAGGATGCATTTAGATGTGGCCTTAGGTTCCCCTTAGGTATAGTCGACCAACTTAGGGGTTTAGAAATGTGTATAACCTAATTGCTGCCGAATTATTTCTTGACTTTATACAGCTTTGTTGTTCTAATGTATATATTCGACCAGCCTGCCACCTTTGCAAACCTCTCTAACCTTTTCCACCTCTTATATCCCAGAAGTCGAGTGCTGACAAGTCGGGTTTTTATTACTTCACTGCTCGACCCTGTCAGAAGTTTCTTGTTACCCTAGCCTCTTCCTACGGGCAAGAGTGGAAAAAACATTATCTGTATGTTCAAGTGGCTGGGGGCTTCAATATACCGAGGGGGTGGTGGCTGGGGCATTTCGAGATGCCGAGTAACTTAACTCCAACCTGGCCCAATACATTCATCCGGGATTTGGTCAAGTTCGGTCAGGTGGAGGCTTTGGTGTTTATCGAGAAAAGGAGTTTAGTGTTAGCTGGCCTATTGCCAACTCAACCGGATTTGCCAGCGGGCGATCGACTAGGTAGATTGTGTTGTCGATGATTGGTTATTTTATCTATTTTCCTGTTTGATTTTAACCCTTTGTTTTTATATTGCTTGACAGATCAAGATGAAATCATGAACCGCTCAAGAGCAGAAGCTTTGATGAGGGCAGAGAGGAACGAGCAGCACTATTTAGCTACAACGGCCCATTGAGGGGCTACTCTGGTCGTCACAGCATAGCCCGAAGCGATGACGCCTTCACCGTCGCCTGTTCGGCCCGTGGCAACCTTAGGAAGTAGTCCCGTAGGTCGAGCAGGCTGGACCTGTTCCTAAGAGAACAGTGGTTGAGAAGGGCAAAAGAAAAGCCACGGGGTCAGGCCAACTCTCTGATTATGATTTATTTGGTCAGCGCGGGGATGATGTGTTATTCCAACTGCCAAAACTGCCCTTACCAAGATTTGGAATGGAGTCGAGCATGGCGGTTCACAACTCTTACTCGATAGAGACAGCGGGATCAACCGGGGCCACTTCGACAAAGGTGATGATGGCCGGACTGTTTGTGTCCAACTAGAAGAAATTGATGGGCTGAGCCAGGATGCTACGCTCAGAGCTTTGGCTTATCAGTCAAACATGGTAAGGCTCTGGTTGATAAGCTTGTATCGTCGAATTTTATTTATAGGTCAAATGTTTTTCTCTTATCAGGAATTCTATTTTTCAGGTGGGTCAGCTAGGCTACCATTTTTATAAGAGGTCGGAGCGGGCCCTTGCCGACTGTGAGCATCTGCAAAAGACGGGGACATAGAGACTTTGAGGGCTCAGCAGGAGTCTTCATAAACCAAGGTAGAGGAGCTGAACAAGGAGGTCGAAGAGCTTAATAATCAACTTCGACTGAAAGATAGTCAGCTAGTCACATCTGTTGAAGAAAAGACTAAAATGGACGAGCTGCTCAAATAAGCCAAGGTAGATGCGCATCATAGTTATGAGTCTGGTCGAATAGCTGGTTGGAGCGTGGCTATCCAAGAGGCTTGGGCTGAATTCTTCAAAAAATTGTCCTTGATGTGGCGAGAGGCCGTGCAACAATTCATGTTATGCTCGTCATTCCAAGATGCGAGCATTGTATTTTCATTAGATGACACCAGAAATGTATTCGACAAGGTGATCAAACATCTGCAATTCCTGGCTATTCTTTTCGACCTGAGGATATGGATCACATCAGCCATATCCTTGATAAGCAGCTACAGCCGTATCCTGAGGATGAGGAGGCAATGCTGAAAAGGGAGCTGCCGAGGCCCCAGTGGTCAAGGGGGTTGTAGAGGCTCCCTCTGTCGAGCCTCTAACTGAGGTGCAAAAGAAGACGGCTGAGGTGGCAAAGAATTTTACCTTTGTGAATGAGTTTGCATTTGAGCTTGGGGATGGCATGGTTGATGCTACTGAGTATCTTTCTCCACTCAGGGGAGGTTTTTCGGCAGACGAGATTGGGCCTTTTCAACTGACGACTGCTGCTGTTTTTGTTCATGTTACAATGCTCGAGCTTAGAGCGAACAGCCCCGCTGTGGTTCCCATTCCAATTCCCTCGAGCGATGAGCTTGATCAATCAATTGGGGAAGGTGCTCGAGGAAGGCATGATGAGGGCACTGGATCGAGTTGATGCTCTTCTTTAGATGTATTTTTTATTTCAGCTTATTTGACGGCTGTAATTGGGAATGTTAAACTTGAATGAAGTACTCTTTTCTACTCTTTCAATGTATTTATTTTGTCGAACAATAATTATTTTTAAGTAAACAATTCGATTTAATGAAGGTTATCTTCAAGTGTTTGTGTTGCTTTTGTGCTGCCAAGTTTTGGTAAAATTAGTTCAAGATCATTGTCGAATGAACCATGATGACCTAAACCAATGCACATTTTAATTCCCATTATGTATCTTTAATTTATCGGCTCGAGGTCCTTTTGGTCGACTACGGGGTTGATTGTAAATGATCAAATTGTTTGCTTAATCTCGGCTGTGAAGCCTTATCTTGGTCGACTTCGAGGTCGATAACTAAATGATTGACTCGTTTATTTGGTCTCAGTTGTGAAGCCTTGACTTGGCGGCTGAATCCCGCTTGGTTAACTTCGGGGTTGATAATCAACAATCGACTTGTTTATTTGGTCTCAGCTGTGAAGCTTTGACTTAGCAACTAGAAGCCTGCTCGATCGACTTTGGGGTCGACTCTATGGATCATTTGTGAAAGTAAGTATTTACAGGATGTGTCATAAATTTTTGTTGCTGTGAGGAAATACAACAGAGACCAGTGGCCTCTTTATACATAGAATTTCTTAGATTTATAGCGTTCCAAGGTCGAAGTAGTTTGTTGCCTCACGTGTCAACTAGTCGGTATGTGTTGTTTTTGACACTTTGACCATGAAGTATGCCCCCTCCTATTTTGGATTGAGTTTTCCCATATTTCTCGACACTTCAACTTTCTTAAGGATGAGGTCTCCGACTTTGAAGCTACGTGGTCAAACGATTTTGCTGTAATGTTCTGTCATTTTCAACCTATATCGTTGCATTATGTTGTAGGTTGTGTATCACAACTCGTCAATGGTGATGAGGTCGAGTGCCATTTCTGTCGCATTTCTGAGTTGGTTATAATGGATCACCCGAGCTTTGTGTTGCACCAGCTTGGATGGAATTACTGCTTTAGAGCCATAGACCAAACTGTAAGGGTTGCGGCCCGTGGCTGTTCGATGGGTGGTTTTGTATGCCCACAGCACCCTGGGGAGGTCGTCCGCCCAATTTGTTCATGTTCCTTCTATTCAAGCTTTTAGTTGGTCGAGGATTGTTTTGTTTGTGACCTCTATCTGACCATTAGCCTGGGGGTTTCCTACGGAAGTAAAGTGTTGGCAGATTCCCGAGGCCTCGCACCAGTTTCTCATGTTCTTACTTGAAATTAAGTCCCATTGTCTAAGATCAGGACTTTGGGCAGGCCAAAATGACAGATTATGTTATTCCAAATGAAGCTCTTGATAGCCACATCAATGATCTTCGAAACTACTTCCACCTCGACCTACTTAGTAAAGTATTCGACTGCAGTGATGATAAATTTTTATTGGCTGGATGTTTTTGGCAGAGATTCAACTTTATCGATCCCCCACTGGTCGAATGGCCATGTGATCTGAACATTTACCATCAACGCTGCAGGCAAGTGCGGCGTGTTAGAGTGAAACTGGCAAAATGGGCACTTTCTAGCGAAGTCGATCGAATCTTTCAATAAAATGGGCCAGAAATACCCGTATCAGATAACTTTGTGCGCCAGGGATCAACCTCCAAAATGATTCCCATAAATGCTAGCGTGAATCTCGTGAAGGACTTTGTTTGCTTCGTCGGGTGTTAGGCATTTAAGGGGTAGTCTTGATATCGATCTCCTGTAAAGCTGTTCGTGCTCATCAAAGGTAAATTTGGCTGCTTGCCCTCTGAGCCTGCGGGTCTCATTCTTGTCGTCGGAGATTGTCCTTTGGATTAAGTACAGCTTGATTAGGTCTTTCCATGAGGGAAATGCTTCCTCGATGCTTTCTACGAAATTCTGGTCACGAGTATGGATAGATAGTTTGCTAGCTATCAAGCACGTTATGGTTCTTTCTCTGGTTCCTCTATTCGAGCTAGCAAACTTTGAAAGTGCATCTACCCGCTCATTTTCTGCTCAGGGTACCTGGCTTAGGGTGAAGTTCTTGAACGACTACTGCAACTATTTCACCTCAATCAAGTATTGACTCATCTTGGCCTCTTTAGCCTCGAAGTTTCCTTCGACCTGCTTTGCCACCAGCTGGGAATCAGTGATCGCAACTAGCTGCTTGATGCCCCGAGCTACTACCAGGTTCATCCTGGCAATGAAAACTTCGTACTCTGCTTGGTGACTAAGAAGTCGAGTTTTATTGCAAAATCATATTCCTCAGCGAGTGGGGAGCGAAATGAAACACCAATTCCGCCTCTCGAGGTGGTTGCTGAACCGTCGATGTGTAAATCCAAATGAAGGAGTTCTAGTCAAGCTGGTCGGGGAGGTCGAGCCTTTCGGCAATAAAATCGGCCAGAACCTGTGCTTTTATGGCCATTCATAGCTGGAATATAATGTCAAACTCCCCAAGCTTGATGGCCCATTTAGTGAGTCTACTTGACGCGTTTGGCTTCGACAATACTTGCTTTAATAGCTGATTCATCAGCATTATGATCTCATGTGACTGAAAGTAAGGTCATAACTTCCATGTTGCTGTAATGAAGGCGAGGGCAAATTTCTCGATATCTAGGTAATTGTGCTTAGGCCCCTGCAGGGCTTTACTGCAGTAATAAACAAGTAGGTGAGTTTTGTCTCTCGTCGAGGCTAACACCGAACTGATCGAGGCAATGGACATGGCCAGGTAGAGTTGCAAAACTTCTCCCAACTTGGGCTTGGCGAGCATGGGTGGCGAGGAGTCGTATTGCTTCAGTTTGATGAGAGCCTAGTCACACTGTTCGGTCCATTGGAATCCCAATTTTTTAGCATTTTTGAGAATTTTGAAGAAAAGAAAACTCTTGTCAGCCAGCCGTGCGATAAATCTGACAAGGGTTATTATCCTGCCAACCAGGCACTGTATGTATCGAACCATTCGGGGCGGGGTGATGTCCAAAACTGTTGGATCTTCTACTGGTTTGCTTCGATCTCCCTCTAACTGACCATGTTGCCCAAGAACTTGCCTCTTCGAACCTCGAAGGTGCACTTATTGGGGTCGAGTTTCATACCGAACGCCCTCAGTATAGAGAAGGTGTGGTCAAGATCGATTAGGTGATCCTTGGCTTTTTCTATTTTGACAATCATGTCATTGACATAAATCTCCATGAATTTTCCAATCTCACTTTTGAACATGAAGTAGACTAATCTTTGATACGTTGCCCCTGCATTCTTAAGTCCAAGGGGTGTGACTAAGAAACAGTATACTCCATTGGGGACGACGAAAGAGGTATTGTCTTTGTCCTTGGGTTCTATGAATATTTGATAGTAGCCTTAGAAGGCATCCATCATGCTCAATAATTCACAACCGACTGTGGAATCCACTAATAAATCTATGTGAGGCAGGGAGTAAGTATCTTTAGGGCAAGCTTTATTCAAATCAGTGAAATAATTGCACATACGCCATTTTTCCTCATTCTTATGGACGAGTACAATATTACAAAACCAAGAGGGGTATTGAATTTCTACAATATATCCTGCCTTTAATAGTTTGTTGATCTCCTTTTCGATGATTTGGGATCTCTCAGCATTGAAGGTTCGTGTCTTCTGCCTTACCGATTTATAGGAGGGGTCCACATTGAGACGATGGATAATAATACTTGAGTCGATTTCTTGGAGGTCGGAAGCCTTCCATGCGAACACATAAATATTTCTTCAGATGAAATTGACCATGAGGTATTTAAGATGGTGGCCCATATCGTTCCTTATCTGAGTGGTCTCGTCAGGGTTTTCAAGTTCTAGCTCGATCGTTTTTAACTCCCCCACAGGCTTAACCTAGGTATCTTCTAGTTTTCTTTTCTTAGATGCAGTTCCCTTCTCGAGTTTTGCTACAGGGGCATCCCCCGAGGGCTTTAGTTGAGGGCGGGTCTTCTGCTCGCTAGACTCGATTGAAATGGTGTAGCAACACCATGCTTCCTTAACGCTGCACAAAAGCTCTCCTATGTCTGCTGGGGTTGGGAATTTGATCTTCATATGGTAGGTCATGACAATGGCCCTGAAGTCGTTCAGGGTAGGTCGACCAATGATAACATTGTAGGCGAAAAGAGCGTCGACTGCAAGGTAGTTTATCGTCAAGGTTCTGCTGCGAGTGGCTTGTCCAAATCATGTGGATAGGTTAATGGATCCCTCTAAGATGATCTTCATCCCCCCAAATCCGACCAGCAGCATACGGACTGGCTCAAATTTTAATTGCCCCAAATTTATTCTTTTCAAGGTTGACAAAAATATGATGTTCGCAGGCTACCATTGTCAACCAGGATTTTCCTTACTTTGAAATTTGCTATTTCGAGCATTACCACCATAGGGCAGTCTACCTTGCAGTCGATTCCTCTGTTCTCCAAATGGTCGAGGTTAGACTTAGTAAAGAAAATTGGTTGTGCATTTGTTGAGAGCTGGAAAATCGCTTCGACCTAAACTGACTTGGACGATTCTAGTCGCCTTTGGGTCTGCTTCCTGGAAGACTTTGAGTCCCCCCCAGTAAGACCTCCCGCAATCATGTCGATAACTCCTCTAATGAGTGGTGGCGGTTTTGGACAGGTTTCTTTCCTTTATCTTCTCTTCTCAGGCTAGCTGACCTTTCTTTACAATGAGTCCGATCGATTTTCCCTCTTCACGTCTGGCATGCTCATCAATGTATTTTTTGAGATGGCCCACCTAATCAGCCTCTCAATCTCATCATGTAAATTAAAACAGTCTTCTGTGTCGTGCTTTTTTGCTTATGAAAATGGCAGTATTTCTTTAACTTTTTCATGGCTTCGATCTCGGTCGGCTTCCTGGGCCTCTTGAGGAGATCATCGTGCTGGATAGCAAACAACAGCTCCTTCCTCATGAGGTTAAGTGAAGTATAACTATTGAAGCATTTGATGGGGGATCGATGACCTTTCCTATACTGGCAGTAATCTTTCTCCTTATTTTTCTTCTTATTGACCTCAAGATTGACATACTTCAATCTATTCATGCCCTTCTGAGTCATGTATCTTTCCGCAAGGTCGAGGAGCTCTTCCAATGACCTAGGCCATTCACGCACCATTGCATTGGCACACTCCTTATATCTGAGGCTTAAGAAAAGCACGTCGATCAGGAACTCGATCCAAGGCCTATCAATCTTCAGCACTTCCTTGTTAAACCTAGTAAAAAAGCCTCGAAGGGATTCTCCTTCATTTTGTTTCACTATGTGTAAATCGGTATGTGGGAGCTTTGTCTTTCTCTTGCTCGCAAACTGGTGCAAAAATTTGTCGTACAACTGGTCATATGAGTATATCGACGCCAGCTCCAACTTGACGAACTAGTTAAGTGCTATCCCCTGAAAGGTTGTCACCAGCATCTTAGCGTGGATGTAATCGCTATGCCCATGCACCTGCATCATATGCTCAAATTGCATCAAATGCTCGTTTGTGTCCAACGAGCTATCGTATCTAGGTAGGCCTGTCAGGACTTTGGCATCGACGGCGGTGCACTCGTCAATGATCTCCTAGACGAACAGTGAATCTCTCTATCTCTCTTCGAAACCTCGGCGGCCCCTCTTGATAGTGATTTCTCTCCATGTTTCTCCTCGAGATCTCTTCTAATTGCCTGTTCAGCTGTTGGACTTGGTGGGATACTTCTTCCCATTCCTCCTTATCAGCTTAGGATGTATTTCTGTTTGGGTGGGGTCTCGAGCGCTCGACCCTATCGCGCTGTGGGGTCTCAGGCTAACTTCACGTCTCAATGGAGGCCATCTGGATTTCAATCGATCTTGATTTTCTTTGGGTGGTCTCTCCTCTGGGGGTGCGGGCTATGAAGTTGCATTGGCCGCCAGCTCTGGCTACAAGACATGTCAATTCAGAGCCACAGAAAGTTAAGCAGAAATCAGGGCCGATATCTGTTCGCTAATGAGCTGCATCAATTAGGGCATGGTCAGGGTGACCACCTGTTCTGACTGGGCGCTCGACCCCGGCATGCCAAGTTCTTGTTGAGGTCGAGGTGGAGGAAAACTAGACCTTCGATTTTCTTCTCTTCCTGAGGGGGATCGCTTGGTGTTAACCATATTCAATTGCGGACTCAAATTTCCCATAGACAGTGCCAATTGATGAGGGTGAAAAATGCTTGTAATTTGATCTAATGATAATTTTGGAAGGTTCAACCTCTTTGGTTGAGCTCTTGATATAGTTGAGCTGAGTCCTACAATAATGAGCAAATGTCAGGCTAGTCAAGGTGCCCTTGACTAAGACACTCCGATGCTCAAGTTAGTGTGAGGTCGACTAGATATAATGAGCAACAAAGTGAGGGCTTTGTATAGAAAATGATATACTTTTAGTGAGGCTGGAGAGAGGGTATTTATAACCTTCTCTTGGTAAGAGATTTGTCTGAGATGCCCCTAACATGTAGGGAGGGTCTTTATCCTTGCATGAAGGGTTTTAGGTCATCTCCAATTCCTATACTATTCCTGGTGGCAGTATCTCCAGGTTTCATGGGCAGAATAGTACACTATAGGAGTGTCTCCTGCCCAATGCGGCAGTATGGGTGGTACTGGGGCGGCATGTGCCTTTAATGCAGAGGCATGCTGCCTGTTATGGCATTTAATGCGGCAGAGTTGATTCTGCAACAAGTCAACCTCCCTGATCGGTGATATGGTCGACCTTACGATGGATTGATGCGCAGCATAAGAAATGGCAGAGTGTCACGATCGAAGGGTTGAGCAGTGGCTCCAATCTGCAGACTGGTCGAATCACTACACGCATCCAAGAGAGGTATGAGAGGTCGACCTGTATGGTCAACTTGGGTCATCTGAGGTCGGCTGCACAATTGGGCTCTACGGATGAGATGGGCCTCATGCTACTCCCTTGAGTCTATGGTCTTTGGACCAAGACTATTAGACTATCCCATATCACTTTCTTTAATGGAGTGTGTGTGTGTGTCTATATATATATATATATATAAACAATTCAAAAGTGATGGCCGCGGCCGTGGGTGGTGGACCGCCACCACCACCGCCCATGCACCACCACTATGCTCTTCAACTATAGGGCCGTACATAAATGTTGATAGAAAAATATATATAAATGAAAATTTTACTTGCTAACATACAGACAAATATTAATTTGTGAATTGATTGGAGTTTGTAGCTTTTATTGGTCCCACTGACGCGTACGTGCTTGAAAACCAAAAAGGCCATCATTTTTGTAATCTAATTTTTTAATAATATTGATACGATATTATCAAAATACTTAAAATCTTGATCTCAATATGACTAATTAAGATCCTAATTCAACTACATTTGTTCTTGGTGGAAATTTTTGCAATCCTAAATGATGGGGGTCTACTTAGGCAGAATTTGCTCACTATCCTACGAGCAAACTTTGACATCATCACTAGACCTTCAAATATAGCGTGCGAAATAATTCAAGAATTTCAGACCAAATTATATGCGTCTGTTTAAACTGAAAAATTTTCGCTTTAAAGTTTGAATGTGCATTCACGTACATAATGGGCTAGAATTAGAGTATGTATTAAATTATTATAGATAATTTGTTGTCGATTAATGTATGAAATTGATCACTTTCACTTATTAAAGAAAAAATAAATGAATTTTATGTGTTTTTATGTTTTAAGCCTATGTTTTCAATATATATTTCATCTCTTATTTCATTTCATATATATGTGTGTGTGTTTGTGTGTGTGTCAAGGCTTTGTTTGCTTGGCTAGATTGGGTGTGATATATACATAATCAAACATCTTTTTAATATTTATTTCAATTGATCAAAACCCTTGATAAATTTTAGATCCAATATTATTTATTGTTGCTTTTGAAAAATAAATCAAAGTAGGGGTCTAAACGAGCCGAACCGAGCCTGAATATAGCAATCTCAAGCTCAGCTCGTTGAATAAATAAAGGCTCAAGCGAGCCTTATCGAGTTCGACTCGAAAAGACAATTGTCACAAGTTAGCAGAAGAACTCGAATCATATAAGTTCAGATGAACTTGAGCGAGCTCGTATATATTTGGATTAGTTCGAGCTCATTTAAGTTCAAAATAAAATCTATAATTATAAATTTTTCAAAAAAATTTGTTATTTCCTTAAAAATAACAAACAAATTATTATCATCATCATTGTCATCATCTTTATAGACCTTATTATATATAAATATGTATACAAAATATAGAAAAGCTTATTTAGGCTTGTGAGCTTTTCGAGCCGAATATTATTGAGCTCGGTTTGGCTCGTTTAACTGACGAGCTCGAACTGTTCGTGATCATCTCGTCTCATTTACACCCCTAGATCAAAGAGGGGAATGCTTAATTTGGTGTGATAAGAATTACAAAGATCAAACAAGACCTATTTTTATTTTTATTTTTATCTTATTTCCAATTAAACCTTATTCCTAAGAATGGGAAAAAATGAGGAAATTGTGAAAAACTTATTAGAAAGTATAAAGGATATAATAGTAAATTTAGATATTATATTTTAATTTATTAATATATTAATCTTAACAATCAAATATAAAATTAAAATATTTTATCCTAATAGACTTCAAATGTATTCATTTGCTTATATATCATTTCTAATCACATCACTCAAAGCAAATGAGCCCTAGGAGTACTAAATATTTTCTTATAAAAATAATTATTTACAAATTAAATACACTTAGAGCTCATTTATTTGCTTTGATATTGCATAATAGATACACAATTCAACTTAATTCCAATGTTTGATTCACTTTTAGAAGCCATTGATACATTTAGGGTCCGACATGCATTTATGGCTTAACTTGCCTCGTGTATCAAGGCCCTAGGGGGTTCCAATCTAAGCTAGAAATAAATTATAGTTTATCAAATAGGATAATCATACCAAGCAAACAATTAAAGTTGAATAAATTATTTAAAATATGCAAACAAACATTAAATAGGATACACAATAATCCACTATTTATCCTAATCATATATATTATACCTAATTCAAATACACTAAATAAAGGAGCTCTTAATATATTTACATGTGAGATGAAATATATTAGAATGGAGAATGTAAACTGATGTCTCTGACGACATTAAAGACATTAAATATTCATGTCTTCACTATAGTACCTACAAAAAAGTTGGGATTGTTTAATTTATCACTTTAAGGCTTTCTGGCTGTTCCACACTTGCATTTAGCACAACCTTTTTCACTACTTAAATACTAAAATTAAGTAATAATATGTGTTTCATTTTTTCAATCAATTTTAACTTTACTGATATTTTTAATTAAATCCAATTTCTCTAGATCCCACTTTACTCATAATTAGCCTTTTTTTAATTTTTTTCGCACGTTACATATAAATTATCATCCCAAATACATCTGCGTCACATTATTTTACTTTTATACAATTAATGAACAAAAAGGGAAATACTAGGATGCCATTTTCGAATATACACAAATAATTCATATAGGGACATAAATTTGCCCAACATATATATATATATGTATATGTGTGTGTGTGTGTGTGTGTGTGTGTGTGTGTGCGTGCGTGCAAGATTAACTTTACGTACGTACAAACAGATTTATTTTTTGTGGCAGCAACATATATAAGTTGTAGTGGCTCTGCAATGGACTCCACTAACCATATTTTGTTGTATTTTCTGTCTTCTGAAAAGTTAATCCTCTCATGGCTCCCATTATCCCAAAACATCCATCTACTTTTTATTATAAACCCATACTTCTTAACTAGCAATTCTCCTGTAAATTGATCTTGAATTCTCCCTTTGGCACATATTTAGTAGGAATTCTCTTTTAAAAAGGTACCTTGAAGAGAAAGAGATGATTGAGAACTTATAAATTATTTTAAATCCTCGATTATTTTTAATGTGGAATAACTAAATATAAGAAAAATATTCATCATTGCATAATATGTATTCATTTCCTCTTATTTATCGGTGTGTATATATATATATATATATATATTATTGCAAAGCTGATTTTATCACTGAGAAAAGGGCGTGTGGTTTATGGAAATTTTTATTACTAATTCAATAAAATGCTTTATTGAATACGATTAGCAATAGTTTATCGACGCAAAAAATTGTTTGGTATAAATTTCACCACTAAATTTTATTAATAAATAAGTTGTTCATCGAAAATCAACGATGATTATATTCATCGTGATTTTATTGTGGTTATACTTTCATCGATCACAAATAGAATAATACACATGCTTATTCAAGAAAAGAAGCTTGGGTCTTTAAAGAAATATAAATACATGAATTAGATAGTGGAAAATTATTTGATATGTACAACTATATATACTAAATTGTGTATTACTAAATGTACTTCATTAGCACAAAAAATATAAAAAAAAAATTGGATAAACATCAATAAACAATGACATAACTTGTTTGTAGTCAACTTATAGCACTTATAGCTAGTATGCCTATGTTTAAGTTCACCATTTAAAAGAAAGTTTGTAGTCAATGTCGGACACACCTAATATTTATGGAAAATAACATTGAACAATTGTTTGCACTATTTTTTAATTTTATTAATATTTTAAACATATTTTTATAGTGTCGAACATACATTCAAAAAGTATCATAACCAATATAAACACATATTCATGTACCTCATATAGATACGACTCGACTTTTAAAGTACCCACATCAAGTGGCTTTTGGCCCAATAACATAAGGCTTATACATAAAATGTAAGATGAAAGTTTAAATATAACAAACACTTGAAGTGCGTGTATGTAATTTGGAAAAACAAACAAACAAACAAACTAAGAGTTCTCGTACACCAGATATAGATGTGACTCGGCTTTTCTATATACTAGACCTAGGTACAACTCAACTTTTAAAGTATTTGTACATTATAACTAGTACAAAATTAATAAGAACCCCACGCTATAAACAGTCCAATTGTTTTTCCTATTGGCCTCAATCCTGAAGGAAGTTGATCCAGGGCTTATAAAGCAATGAAGTGGCTTTCCCAATTTAGAATATGGAAGGCATTTGCAGTTATAGACTTTGCCCTGCTCATGCATCCTGTGAACTCTGCTCATTTCAATGAACTCTTTCAGGCTAACTGGGCACCTGATCATATTGCCATTCAAGGCGACCAAATTGCATTATCCCTCGATAATTCAACAGGTAACATAATTACATATACTTCTTTTTTTTTTTTTTTTTCCTCCATAAATAAGATTTCAATTATTGAATATTTCCTATGATATTATACATTAGGCTGCGGATTTGAATCCAAGAAAAAATACTTATTTGGAAAAGCCAGTGCTCAACTCAAACTAGTTCAAGGAGATTCAGCTGGAACAGTCACTGCTTTTTATGTAAGTAAAGCAAATCTTAATTTTACAGAATTCGGACCATTTTAAGGTAGATATAACTTGTGTAATGGGACAAAAAAGGCTGATCAAAGTTATTTTGCAACATTGTCATATGCCTGCATGCAGATGGCATCAGAAGGGCCTAATCACGACGAGCTAGACTTTGAGTTTCTTGGCAATGTTTCAGGAGAGCCCTACATTGTGCAGACGAACTTGTACATTAATGGAACAGGAAACCGCGAGCAGAGGCATTATCTTTGGTTTGATCCCACCATGGATTTCCATGCTTACTCCTTCTTATGGAATCGCCACTCCACCTTGTAATTATAGTTTAAGCTTTTCTCCAGTCTCGACTTTATTAACAAATAGCTTATTTTTCAAACCTAATTTTTGTTTAAACTACATTAAGTTACAAAAATTTGAACATTATAAATATTCATGATAATCTGCAGGTTCCTTGTGGATGATATTCCGATAAGGGAATTTGCAAACAAGGAGAAAAAAGGGGTGCCCTACCCGAAAACCCAAGCAATGGGGATCCATGGATCATTGTGGAATGCGGACGACTGGGCTACGCAAGGAGGGAGGGTGAAGACTAACTGGAGCAATGCCCCTTTTGTCGTGACATTTCAGTCGTTTGAGATAGATGCATGTGAAGTTTCAGTGGATGAGACATATGATCGAGGGGTGAAATGTGGAAAATCAGGGCAGTTCAGGTGGGATAAACCAGTGGTGAAGGAGGTGAGCAAGCGAAGGAAAAAGCAACTGAAGTGGGTTCATGGCAACTTCTTGATTTATGATTACTGTCAAGATGTTGATCGATTTGCAACTGATGGGATGCCAAAAGAATGCCTAATTGGTTAGATTAATTAATATTTGTTCCGTGTTTTTTGATTTGTTTAATTTGAGTTACATATGCATTTGGATTGAAGAATTTCGAATTTGTAATAATAAATTTGTTGATGTTGTGTTTAGATTAAAGGATTTGGAATTATCGATTCCAAAGTTGTAATAACAAATTTCTCATGATTGTTTGGAAATTGTTCAATTATTATGACATATTAAGTTAGTTCTTAAAGAGAAAATTACAAAAATAGGACCTTTCATTTGACAAATAAAAACTTAAATTGTTGGAGGTAACAATGTAGGACCATAATAATTAAAAATTTGAAAGAAAAAAAAAAGCGAGAACCTTGCTTGTTTGTAGTCTCCAATCAATCTTGAGTCGAGCTCAAGAAAAATTATTGGCTCAAACCTACCTCATTGTAAAGCTCGAGTTCACAGTCAATTTGAGTCATAAATGAGTCGAGGCTATCCCAGATTGGAAATAAGAAGATCTAAAGTTCGTATAGTATCTATTTGCTAAAATCCATTAAGTGGCGAATGAGAAAAAAGGCTAAAGTTTATGGTTAATATAACAAAATAAAGGAAACAAGAGTAGGAAATATGGTTATCCTAGATCAAAAATAAGAAGCAAAAAACATGCCAACTTATAACAGCCCGTTTGGTTTTATTTTTAGAGTCATTTTCAGTTTCTAGATATTTTTAAAGTTTGAAAAGTTAGTTATAGATTTGATTGTGAAAATGAAAATGTGTTCAGATGATTTGTTGGAAAGTAATGATTGAATATGTTTAAAATTGAAAAGTGGTTTATTTATATTCTTTTATATTTTGAGAAGATTTATTTTTAAAAAATATATGTATATTTTATTAATTTTGAAAAGATTGTTGATACTTTATGTCAAATCAAATTTGAATTTAATTGATGTGATAATAGGATGATATGGTAAGTTTAAAAAAAGTTTGAAAATGAAAATAAAAAAAAATTGAGTGAAAATGGAGAGAAAGTGATGATTTTTTATTTTTATTTTCCAATGAAAATGAAAAGAGGTCGTGAAAATAAAACCAAATAGGCTGTAGGTGTTTGGTTTGGGATGTAGGTTTGGGCCCCAAGGTGGTATCAAAGTTTGTAAGAAGGCAGGACATACATGCTTGTGAGTTGTATCCAAAACTTACACATGCACATCGACTGTCACTGTTGGTCTATCCAGCTCGGCTAGGCTTAGGGGTAAGAGTGTAGCCATTCAATAATCTTTTTGGATCGAATTTAATTAAAATAATTACTTTATTTTATTTTAAAGTTGAATAATTACGACACTCCAAATCTTTTTCATTCTAAGTCATACGTCCTTTTGATCAGTGTAACCTAAAGTCATATTGTAACATATAAAAAGGAGTATCTAAAACTCAAATTAAATTTAAATGAAATATTTTTTATTTATTTTAAAGCTGAATAATTGTGACTCTTCAAATTATTTTCCTTCTGAATTACTTTTCCTTTTGATTAGTGTGACTTAGACTCTTAGAGTCAAATTACAATCTATAAATAAGAGTGACTAGGACCCAAACCCACACACAAGAAGCATACATGGCATTCATTCGATTGAGCACTACACAAAGCATCCATAGATAAAAGGGCTTCTTTGTACTCTTATCCATGGTTATTTTACCTTCTTTTCTAGTAGCATATTTATTTTGCAGCTGAGAATTAATTTCCCATAAGGTCTAATAAAATAAGTCCATGTCAAATCAAGAATCTGTGGCACAAACTGTCTAATCAGTCTACCAATCATAACATTATTCAGAGTAGACAGAGAGCCAAGAACAGGAGAAAGCAAATCCATGTACTGAATCTAACCTGTTTTTAACTTTTGATAGTCATTTTGCTGCCAGTGATACAGTAAGAGAAAAATTCTGCAGTGCCATAGAAATGGGATTGTCAAATTTAGCACAAATTCAAGGTGAGAATTCTTGTTTCTCACACAGATTCTAATCAAGTTCCATTCTTGATTTAAGGAAAAATTGATGCCCTTCTGTTCAAATGTCACTCTCCAATTGAATTCTAAGCCCACATGGGATGGTGGTCAATATTCTTGGGTGGTCATGATTCCAAGATTAAATATCAAAAAGATTCTATGGCAGGGAATATGATGATCAATAGACATATACTCTCATATATATGGTAATATACAATGCCCAATTTTATATCAGATAAAGACAATCAAGATTCAAGAAGCAACATGATTGACTTTTAACCTGAAGATGTTAAGACAACAGCTGCAAAATCAACATTCAGACAGCATTATAGTCCTCGTTTGATCATATCCAAGAACCTCTGATCAGATTCTTGCCTCTGCAATCTCATATCGTCATTGAATTTCTTAATGAAGCCCTCAACTTGCTTGTTGAATTCATCGAGACTCATTGAGGGATCCCTCCTTAGGCCTCCTCTACGTGTTATCGACACTGCATCATTGAAAGTCTCTGATTTCCTCAGCTCCTTCCATTTAGGCGTTGTTGGCAGCAGCTCCTCTGAGTCAAGGCGTTGAACTGTAGCAGTACTTCTTCTTGGTGGCACGTCCCATGTTTCGCTCTTTTTCAGATTTTTCTTTTTAGGCCTTTGCTTTCCTCCTCCCGTTATCGCCTTCCATGTCGCCTCCATTGTGTCCTCGTCCTCGCTCTCTTTATCGTCTAACTCTGAGAGAGTACTTATCACTTCATCTTCCTTCCCTTTTGTGGGAAGAGGAGGAAGATTTGTTGCTGTCATTTTTTCCTTAATGGGCTCTGATAAATCTGTTTTCTTGATTTCAGGGCCTTCATTCAAGAATAATGTTGTTCCATTAGGCCAAACATGGGGAGAATCATTAGTATTACTACCTTGGGACAGGGTTGGGCTAATAGTGCTTTTGGTGGAAATTTTTGTTTTTGATAATAGTATTGCTGGCGGCGATGGTGGTGGTGGTGGTGGTGGTACTAGCAGCGATTCAGCAGTATGCGTATCATGGTCATCAATATTAACCTTGAATTCATCATAATCTTGGCTGTCGTTTCCACGGTGGTGGAAAATGGAGGAAACTAATATAAGCACAAACACCAAGTTGATGATGATCCAAATGTATAAAAGAGAGGAAAAGAAACACTTAATGTAATTCCAGAATCCCAGTAGACTAGAGAAAACGATCTCACATGAATAAGGCACCACTGCCCCTTTTACCACTAAAAGAGTGAAAATCAGCCCTGCTGATAAAAGCAGCACCTCCAAGAACTTTACTGAAGCCTGCAGCATTCTGCTGTTATTCTGCGGCAAACTACCTACAAACAACAACGCCATCTAACTAAAGAAAAACAACGCAAAAATCGAACAAAACGAGAGTTTATAAGATGAGAAATGCATGATTTTCGAGAAAAAGAACTATGCCCTTTTAAAGGTAGAGCTGAAAATGCATAGTAGGAGTTGTTTTGTGTAGGTTGCTGATTCTCTACTGTCTAGCTGCTAAAGAAATATAACTAATTTTTGCAACTTTTAAGACAAAGTATGTACTAAACCACAACCACCACAAATATATATTGGAAGGATTTCCCCCTAATTTTTTTACTTTATATTCAAAAGAATAGGGACACAAGCTGAAGAAGGGTGTTTATAGATTCTTAAACTTCTTGCTAATTATTCCATCTGTGATTAAATCCTGGCCCTTCATGTATCCTGTCATTTTTAAAATTACTTGATGGATAAGATAAGATGTACACTTGATTAATATGTTTTTTTTGTTCTTTTCTAATAGCAACATGTCACAATAATTTTGTAGACCTGCTGTGATATGGTCAGAAGGGTGGGGCTTAAACATATAACATGCTTTTTTTCAACCTCTCTACTCTTTAATATGACCAAAAAAAACAAAAAAATGATTTGTCCTAAGTTGAGTTTCTACAATTATGAGATTTTGAATTTGTAGTCTATTAACTCAGCTAACTCATATGAGATCCATTCATTAAGTATAAGCAATTAAATTTGAACACTCTCTTTTTTTGATTTTCATTTGATAAGATTTGAAGTTGGCTCTACATTGAGCTTGTACATGATTTGCTTAGGTAAACCAATGATAAAATATGTATGAAAATATCAAAATATTCGATCTTACTTTTTATTTGATTCAATTAAAGTTCGTTCAAGTTCTACTTAGCTTGTTTAAGATTTAAATCAAGTTGAGCACAATTTCAAATTCGATAAAAATTCAAACCATGCTTAACTTGTTCAGCTAGACTTGATTCCTTTATACCCTACTTGATGGTACTAATAAATTATTAATTATTATTGAATATTGACATTTAGAATGTAATTAATTAATAAGAACTTTCACCCAAAAAAAATTCAATCTTTTTGGTCTTGTGGTAACATCAAATGGAGATAGAAATATTATAAATGTGAGATATTTTCCTTGTTTTGAAGAAATGAGTGATGTATTGGTGTGACATTAACCTAATACATAGTCAAACTAAGAATTGCTATCAGATGAACTCCTTTTCCTTTTAATAATAACTATGTAAATTACCGCGAAATGGTTCATTATTAATTTAAGCTATCTTGGAAAAATAATAAGTCATTATTCAAATATTAAGTTTAGTTTGCGAGTCAAAATCCATTTTTGATATTTCATACACAGTTTTAGTGAAAATTTAATAATTATCAACAAATGTTGTATGACATTTTTTGCAGTTTTTGAGCTGATTTTATTCAAGCTGAATGGTCAATGACCCAATGTAATGTCTGAAATTTAAATTTTTAATGTGTATATATAATTAAAAAAATAAATTTGACTCAATAAAAGACAAGATTATTATTATTATATATATATATATTATATGAACATAATCTTTCTCACAACTCTTCTCTTGTTACTAGGATATGCACGCCAATCTACCACTACATTTCTTGATCTACTTAATTAATTTTTATCCTAAAGTCTAACTATATGATTCTTTGATTGATCTTTTGTGGTAGTCTTCCTATATATTTATGGCAAGCAAAGTAATTGACTTTATGTCATATTCAAGTTTGATTTGATTGCTTAGGAAGGTTCAGAGAAGAAATTGAAATTTGGGAAGAGTCCTTTATTTCAAAATGAGCTTATATATACATGGACTTGATTTATACTGTAATTTCCCAAAAAATAAGAAAGACAAAAGAATTTAAAATTACTAACAGAAAGAGGGGATAAAATAAATATATCGAGAGACATTTATTTTTTTTGAGGATAGAGCAACTAGCTAGAATCTATAATATACAAATGGGCACAGTGATATGAACATGATACAATGCGATCACGACGATAGAGAATTTTTAAAAAATTTAGGATACATTATGGCTTCAACACAGCTATCCAATATACATAATTCTTTTATGATATAAGTAAAATGTGTTTATATATATAGACACACACATATATGCAATTGATAATAAATTAGTTTAAAAGACATCAATGAGAGTATAAAGAAAAAGAAGTAAGTTGATCGTGTGTTGACAAATTAATTTAGAAGTTTTTAATTCTTAATTAATTCTTTTAGCTAGCGTTCATATATTTTTTAAAATATATATAAAAGATTCAATTTGTCTAAAATGCTATGTCTTTGATAGTGTGTCGACAAATTATTTATTTTTATTTAATTTATGAAAATATTAAATAGTATAAATAAATAGTAAATATGTCAGACAAATATCTATCAAACACAATGTTCAATACATGATTAATATGATACAAATAATTTTTTAATAGCGATACATTATAAAGTAAATTTTTCGCAATTTTTAATGTCAGATAATTTCTCTTTCATTATAATTTTCATCATTACCTATAATAATATATAGTATTAGCTGCTCATGGTAGAACGAGTCTAATTGATAAGCTCGAAAAATTCATATAAGTAGTATATTAATATTATAGGGCCATACCCACATGAATTATATTGGATTATTTTGCATGACATTGTCAATAAAATAAGAAATATTTATATTGATCGGTAGGGCTGCGTCATTTGGATACGCCAACAGCACCTGGTTGTGTGACATCTATAGTCAATGTCAGCTGAAATAATCAATCCAATAATCCATCAACATTATTTCATGTATATAAAAATGAATTTTCTAAAATGATTCCTACACCATTTGCATATATAAGTGTAAAATTATTCATCGAGATTTTCAATAATGATTAGCTATAATTTATAGTGCCGCGTTTTATACAAATTGGTTGGAGAATCAATTACAATTTTTTTTTCTTCCAAAACATGAATTAGTAATGCAATAAATAAAATTACAATATTGCAGATATAATTTTGTTGTGACTGAGTCATGTTCTTGGGCTTTAAAGCCTAATTAAATTGCTGAAGTTAATTAATTAATTGATTTTTCCATATAAACAATACATTAAATGGGAAAAACAATAAGGCTAAAACTTAGGATTAGATAAGAGGTAGTGATTTTAGAGATGATCAATTTGTAATACAAAATACTGTCAAACCCCAATCATTGTGGGGCTTTGGGTAGTTGGATTGGTGGGAAATTTGGCAATTTTTTCTATGACAATGGAGTTAGTGTGAAGCCTATGGACAATACTTTTGCTAGGTTGAAGGCTCATAATGCTAGAAAAAATAAAAAATAAAAATATATATTATTGTGATTAAATTAAATCCCACCTTTACATTATTTATTTTTATGAAATAATCCTAAGATCCCAACGTGATTATAGTAGCTAGAAATTTTACTTTGCAAATTTTTTATATAGCTATCTAGTCCTATTTTATATATGAGCTAGCAACTAAAAGCGATATTTTTCCTTAGAAAAGATAGATTAGAATCATTACAAGATTTTCAATGAAAATTCTTTAATGATCAAAATAGAAAAAGATAAAAGATAAAATAAAATTAAGAGTAAAAACACACTATGAATAGTCAAAATTAAATTGTTATAAATATATTTATACTGGTAACAATGAGGATAGTTAATGGGCCACGTGACTTGATCCAAACGCATTATACAATTAAAATCTTGTTATCATGCCAAGATGAAGTTAGAAATAGTTTGTCCTGGAATTTAAGTATTTTGATAATTTCGTATCAATATTATGGAAAAAATAGATTATAAAAACGATGGCCCTTTTGGTTTTCAAGCACATACGCATCAATGGGACCAGTGAAAGCTACAAACTCCAACCAATTCAGAAACACACGCAAATTAATATTTGTTTGTAAGTTATTAAGTAAAGTTTTCATTTATATATTTTTTTATCGACATTTATGTACGGCCCTATAGTTGAAGAGTGTAGTGGTGCATGGGCGGTGGTGGTGGAGGGCCACCACCCACGGCGGCGGCCATCGCTTTTGAATTGTTTATATATATATACACTCCATTAAGGAAAGTTCATTTTGAAATGAAATTAAAGCCGTGATGAGGCTCAAGCTTTTTCATGCATCATGCATGGGGTCCCTTTAGACTTCTAGTGGCCTAAAACTGCGTCAAAGCTACCAACTTAGGAGACAAAGAGCTGCATGCTTCCACACACACACACACACACACACACACACACATACACACATATTATATTTTGCTTTGCTTAGAAGATTAATTATGATTATTCCTGCATTCATTCATTCTGCCAATTTTTATAGATAGTGGCGTGGGGGGGGGGGGGGGGGGTAAACTTCTCCCCCCCCCCCCCCCCCTTTGTTATATAAACAAGAGATTAAAAAAAAAAAGGTGTGATAATCTCTTTCGATTAGTTTTGAGTCATTATAAAATATTCATTTTAAATTATAATTATTGTATAAAGAACGAGCTTGTTACTACAATCAAACCCGATTTATTGAATTTGTATTTTATTTTGCTCAAACAATAACTTTAAGTTTAGAGATCCAAAATTCGGGGTGTTACAGGTGGGATAGGGGTACAATCTTTGATGTCAAGCTAAACTTTTCTCTTTTTTTCTTTTTTTTTATTATATAAATAAGAAAAAAAAATGACTGGCATGACAATTCCTATTGATCAGTTTCTGATCACTATAAATTATTTATTTTTAATCATAATTATTTTATAAAGAACGAACTCGTTACTACAGTGAAACTAGTGAATATTTCATTACCACACCTTATTCTAAGAGTTTAATTTGGGAAGAGGAATTGATCTTGAAAATGTTGAAAATGTTGTAAGTTAGAAATTTAACCAAGCAAGGTTACATCTAGAAGGGCCCCAAGTTAAAAAGAGACTTCCCTGCAAAAAGGGCATTAATTTATTGTAGTTAGATTTGGTGTAATTAACATTAATTATACCTTACTAGACTATGATTACCATTACTAAAGAATTGATTAGATGTTGCCCTCATGCCATTGGCAATAAGAACTTTGTAATTTCTAATATCCTAACCCACACATAGGCCGTATAATAGCTTGGAAATTTTGTTATGTAAATCTTTAGGTGTCATCATGGTGTAAAAAGGTTAATCATACCATAAGATATAGGGCCAACAATAAAAATAAAAATTCATTATATCAATTGAAATTAATCTCTAATTTTAGTATATTAATGAGAAATTTGTGAATAGGTACAAGCAAGGGTGATCCCTCGCCACGGATTAATAATTAGGTGGGAGTCTATGTTAAATCCGAACATCTAATTATGGATGCATTTCTTTAAAAAATAAATATTTTAGGAATTTAATGAAGTTAATTTAATTAAAATTAAAAAATAATTCATGAATATTCTCTTGTCTTCCATTTTTCTTCTCTTTTCGTTTCAATTTGTGACTGCATTTGGTTTTATTTTCAAAACTTATTTTTATATTTTCTACTATTCCAAAAATGAAACACATCCTTTTTTATACATTTTCACCCAATATTATTTTTATTTTTATTTTAAAAACGCATTCTTCAATAGTCTATATATCTTCTCCCAATAACCTATATATATTTTCTCTCTCTATTCAATTATTTCTATCTCTCTCCACTTACAAGTTATTAAAACCAACATAATAATTACTTTTTCAATAATTTATCCGAATACAAATTTAATTTCAACTTATTTTAACTAATTAACTGTTCAAATTTTAGAAATAATAAAAATAAAAATTAAAGATGAAAATGAAACCATACGGGCCTACCTCTCAAGACTTGACTTTTGAAATTGCATTTTGGCTAGCTTTAGATTTTTTTAATCTAAGTACTGATACTAATACTGGAACCAGACAAGGGGAAAAGGGACATTTGTGTTGTTAAAGATAATTATTGTCTATGTCTTCTCTTAATAAATTATTGAACAAATTGTTTGAATTGGGCACTTCCAAGTGTCTCTAGTAGAAGCTATTGGGGAAAGATAAAAGCAGCAAAAGAACAAATTAAAAGTTCCAAAGAATTCACTAAAGATTCATTAACTAATTAAATTAAGAAAATGGGGTGGACCTGTAGCGTTTAAAAAATACAAGTCCCAAACACCTCAGTCTCAATAAACCAAAATAAGATAGCCATCATAGTTTAGAAAAATCCATTTTTACTTGTGGAAGAAGCCCTTTAGCACATGCCATGGTTTTCTGTGAAAAAGACTGTAGTTTTACTTATTTATGCAGAAAATTGTCTAGGGCTTGTTGTTTAGGAGCCATTTGTTTTCATTTTCACAGCTATTTTCATTTTATTTTGAAAATAAAAATAAAAAATTATCACTATTTATACTATTTTCTCAAATATTTTTATTTTTAAAATATTTTTTATTATATTCTCTCTTCATTTTCATCCTTTTTTCAACCCCTATCATTACTTTAATCCTTTTTTATCTTCTCAATACTTCTCATACACTATTCACAATAAAAATATTGTAAATTCAAATTCAAATTACAATATTATTTTTTCAAATAATCACACATCACATCATCAATTCGAATTCAAAAACTACATAACTTTTAATACAAAAGCACTCAACCTCCAAATACATTTCATTTTCACACCTATATAAACCTATAATTTTCTACAACACATCCAAATAAAACTTCATTTTCAAATTCAACTATTCTAACTAACTTTTCACTATGCATTTTACTAGAAAATGAAAATGACTCCAGAAAATGAAACCAAATGACCTCTTAGGTTTTGGGGTGTTTTTGGAAAATATTTTGGGGGAATGGTTTTTGGGAAGTGAGGTTGCAAAATGTGATGATTATTTGTTTATATTTTGGGTGCTAGGAGAAGAATAGTTTGAGAAAAAATTGTTTGTTTGGTAGTATTTTGGAAGGGGACATAACGCCACATCAATAATTTTTTTATTGGGTTGATAAGATGAAATAGATATTTAAAAATTATTTATAAATGCGTGTATGTAGATAGGTTGGTGGGACAAAATATGATATGGGGCATACATAGGAAAATGGAGTAGATAATGAATAGTTGAGGGTACTTCGAGAATTTTTTTATTCATTTTGAGGAGTGAGATTGAGAATCGTGACAACATATTTGTTTAAATTTTGGGAGATGAAAAACTCTGTGGGGATTTCTAAACAAATGGGCCCATCGCAATTCCCTAATGCTTCCCGTGGATCAAAGAATTCAATGAGAAAATAGAAGGAATATACAAAAATATAAAAGATTTAAATATAAAATTACATCATTTAATGATTGATTTTTTTTTTTTAAACATTTTCCTCAATAAAATTTAAGATCCAAATATATACATAAATTGTTTTGAAATTAGTTAAATATAATGGGAACAAACTATCTAGACGGGCCCTAAGAAGAGTAGAATTATAATAGATGTTCGCTATTCAAAGATTTTGAGGGAGAAAAAATGCAAAAAGAAAAAAGAAGATGAATTTTGCTTCCATTTCTTGAGGTAAAAATTCAATCAATCCTTTTCTATTGTGTGTTTTATAATACAGATTAAGTGAGATTATCAATTCAACTGATAGATAATTCACCAATGTGATATCACTTGTTACGTCTAACCATTTATTGTGTCTAAAGTCATCTATTTCTTGGATTCATTATTCTTCTCCTCCTTTCCTTTGTCAAGAAATTTACTTTTCTCTTTTAAATTTGAAGTTGGGACCAAATATTAAACTAAGAAAACAAACACTTAAAAGAAAGTTTTAGTCAATTGTAAGTCTTTTAATATATATAAGTTGAGTTGATATCTAACCAATAAGAAAAAGAAGTAGTTGAATTGATATTTTATAACCTATAAGAAAATGAAGTAAATAGGCATAAGGAATACCAAAATCTTTCAATAAATATCATTAGTTATAAACTATTTTAACTATACCTCGCGGCATCAACCACCTAGGTCCTACTCAAATAAAATTGTAAATTGTTGGATTACATATAATATTATATTAGTAATTTTGACACATTGATGCATGCACTAAAATTTTTATAGTATAAAGTAAATAAAATAACTATTTAGTATTAATTTTTTAATTAACATTTCATATTTATTTAAATTTTTACACAAATAATAATAAAATGTTATGATAAAATGATAATTATGGACGTATAATATATGGGTTGTAAATGGTTGTTACTATATAAATTGTAATTATGAGAATTGATGGTATTTCAGGCATATCACACAAAAATACACCAAATAGGGGATAGATGTTTTATTAATAGTATAGATATACATCTTATGTTATAAGTCCCACACAGCGAAAAATTTTCAATATTGCAAAAAGGGTAGCAAAAATAAAACCAAACGGGTCCTAAGAGTTGCAAAAGAACAATTTAAAAATTAAAAAGCATTCACTAAAGAAACATTAATTAATTAAATTAAGAAAATTGGGTGGACCTGTAGCATTTAAGAAATACAAGTCCCAAACGCCTCAATCTCAATAAGCCAAAATAAGATAGCCATCATCATAGTTTGGAAAAATCCATTTCTATTTGAGGAAAAAACCCTTTTGCATGTCATTCTTTTCCGTGAAAAAGACTGTAGTTTTAGTTATTTATGCAGAAAATTATGTAACAATTCCCCAATGTCTCGCATGGATCAAAGAATTCAGTGGGAAAAAAAAGTGGAAAAAATATAAAAATTAAAGTATAAAATTATATCATTTAATCGTTGATAAAAAAAAATAATGTTTTATCAATTAAATTTAAGATCCAAACAAACATATATATATATATATATATAGAGAGAGAGAGAGAGAGAGAGATTGTTTCACTACAAAAAATTAGGGTATCAACAACTATAGTCAATTCATAGTTAATGATACTAAAAATTTGTAGTTTTTGCTATGAATTGTCCTAGCTAAATTTAAAGTTGATGCTCTCATAACTAACTCTTACTATGATCAATCTGTAGTTAATAATAATTCTTATATATATATATATATATATATTAATTTTCACACGAATAATACAAAAGTAATCTGTTACATTCTAAGAAGAAGATTTGCTTGTTACAAAAGAAGGTCTAAAGTTCCTATAGTATCTATTTGTTAAAATCCATTAAATGGTGAATGATAAAAGTAAGGCTAAAGTTTATGGTTAATATAAGAAAATAAAGGAAACAAGAGTAGGAAATTTGGTTATACCAAATTGAAAATAAGAAGAAAAAAATTCCAACTTATAAGCAGTTGATTTGAGATGTGGGTTTGGGCCCCAAGATAGTATCAAAGTTTGTGAAATGGAGGACCTATATGCTTGTGGATTCTAATCAAAACTTACACATGCACATCGACTATCAGTGCTAGTTTGGCCAGCTAGCTAGCTTAGCTAGGCTTAGGGGCAGGAGTGCAGCCATTTAATAATCTTTTTGGATTAAATTTAATTAACATAATTATTTTATTTTATTTTAAAGCTGAATTATTGTAATCCTCCAAAAAAATTTCATTTTGAGTCAAACTTCCTTTTGATAAGTGTAACCGAAAGCCATATTATAACCTATATATAGGAGAATTTAGAACTCAAATTGAATTTAAATAAAATAATTTTTTATTTATTTTAAAGCTGAATAATTATGACCCTTCAAATAATTTCCATTCTGAATTACATTTTCTTTTTATTAATGTGATTTAAAGTCAAATTACAATCTATAAATAAAAGTGATTAGAACCCAAACTTGACACACAAGTCAAGAAGCATACATGGCATTCATACAATTGAGACCACACAAGGCGTCCATAGATAAAGGGCTTCTTTGTACTCTTATCTTGGTTATTTTAACTTCTTTTCTAGTAGCATATTAATTTTGCAGCTGAGAATTAATTTCCCATAAGGTCTAACAAATCCAATTACCAAAAAATAAGACCATGTCAAATCAAGAATTGTGACACAAACTATCTAATCAGTCTACCAATCATAACAATATTCAGAGTAGAAAAAGAGAGCCAAGAGCAGGAGAAATCAAATCCTGCACTTAGAATCTAACCTGTTTTTAACTTTTGATAGTCGTTTTGCTGCCATTGAAATAGTAAGAGGAAATTTCTTATTGAAACACAAGAGCATTTATTATGAAAACTATAAAATAATAGTAAATTAATTTAATGAAAATTGACAACAAAATTTAACGTGGTTCGACAATGTGCCTAATCCACTCGACAAAGAAAAGGATTTTATTAATTTCAAATTAAAGTGCTAAGTACAACTTGAATCCCACAAATCTCACAAAAACACCAAACATTCTCGTTCTAAACTCTGTCTTGAGAAAATTATCTCAAAAGCAGCTAGAAACACTCTTGTATGGCATGTCTTAATTTGTCCCGAAAGAAAATCGCTTAAATGCATGCAAAAGAGAATCTTAGACTCCATGGACTTGCACCGTATGCGCAAGGCGTGCAAGTTTCTACCTTGGCCGAGTTGTGAAGACGCATGGTTCCAATAAGCCGCATGCCTAGGTGCCACACTCCTTGCGCCCAGGCGCACATCGTTGCTTTTGCTGCCCATTCTTGCATCACTACACACCGAGGTGTGCTTCCAAGCCCATTTTGGCCACTTCACTCTGATTCGCTCTATTTCTTTCATTCCTTGTCAATTTTAGCCCAAATTTCAAAGCAAAATTTACCATCCATCTTATTTTTACCTGCCCCTAAAAAGGCCAGTCATTTGAGTTTGCAAGTGTTAATCAAATCCAAGCAATGCTCGAATTTTGATTCCTGAAACAACCTTAGTTAACAAGTCTATCAGATTATCCTTAGTCCCAACTTTGTCAACTAAAATAACACCTTGAGACACCATATCCCTGACAAAGTGATACCTTACGTTGATGTACTTTGTTCTCTCATGAAAAGCTTGATTCTTTGACAATTGTATGACAATCTGACTATTACAAAATATTGAAGTAATATTAGAATTCATGCCTATATCCTCAATTAGCCCCTTTAGCCAAATGCCTTTCTTTACGCCTTCAACCAAAGCCATGTACTCAGCTTCTGTTGCAGACAATGCAACTAATGATTGCAATGTCGCCTTCCAGCTAACAGTATAACACGAACCACAAAACACATACCCAGTTATGGACCTTATGCTGTCCAAATCTACTGCATAATTTGCATCCACATAGCCAATAATTCTAGCAGTAGAATTCAATTGACTATACTTCAAACATCTATCTACAGAGCCTCCCTGATACCTCATGATCCATTTCACCGCCTGCCAATAAGTCTTTCCTAGCTTGTGCATGTACCTACTCACAATATTGACTGCATGTGAAATATCTGGCCTAGTGCACACCATCGCGTACATCAAGCTACCCACTGCATTAGCGTACAGCACATCAAACATGTACTCCACCTCCTCCTCAGTACTCGGTGATAGATGTGATGAGAGCCTAAAATGAGCTGCAAGTGGCGTACTAACTGGCTTGAAAATATTTCAATCCTGGATGATTTCCATGCCCAATATCTTCTTTGCACCACCCAAATCCTGCATTTCAAATTCTTTACTTAACTGAGCTTTTAAATTGTTGATATCATATATGTTTCTAGAGGCAATCAACATACAATAGCAAATATACAAGAAGACTATTATTATATTTTTTATAACATACACAACAATCATAAATGCTTCTAGTATATTCTATCTTAGTAATAAAAGCATCAAACCTTTTATACCACTGCTTGAGAGACTACTTCAAGTTATATAAAGACCTCTTCAAGTGACATGCTTGATTTTCTTCCCCGAAAATAATGAGTGCGTTTGATTAGCTCATGTAGATTTGTTCCTCCAACTCACCATGCAAAAACGTTGTTTTCACATCCATCTACTCAAGCTCCATATCAAACAGAGCCACCATGGCAACTAAAAGATGAATGAAAGTGTGTTTTACAGCTGGGAAGAACACCTCATGAAAGTCAATTCCCTCTCTTTGAGTAAAACCCTTAGCAACTAATCATGCCTCGTATCTAGCATTTTCAACCCTGGGAACCCCTTTCTTTTTCTTGTAGATCCAGTTGCAACCTATAATCTTCTATCCTTTAGATACATCAACCAGTTCCCATGACTCCATTTCTTCACTCATAGCTGTTATCCTCATTAATGATGAAAGTGATGAAGTTGAGATACCTTAAGGTAAACGGACTAGCAATTTTTCACGATAATTGCAATAGATTCCAAACAAATAAACTTGAATTTCTTGGCTTCGTTCGCATCAGTGATGCAGAGATATTGAGATGTTCACCTAATCTCTGCCAACTCAAATGCAAATTCGAAACTCGCTCTCTCGATCTGCGATTTCTCACTCAGCTTGAATCATTCAACATGAAGACCATAGTCCACGTCATCGAGATTAACTTCCTCTCCAGTATCACAAGAAGCTGACTCTATCTCATTTGTGGTTGCCTTGGGAAAAGATGTCTATAATTGAGGAATTGCCCAACCTTCAAGTTCTCAAATTACAATTTGATGACTTTGTAAAAGAAAGATGGGACACAAGAGATGGCGAATTCCAGCAGCTCAGATTCTTGCAACTGTAGGAACTAATAGTTGCTCAATGGAATGTCTCGTCCAGCGAACATTTTCCCAAGCTTCAACAATTAGTGTTGGTTAGATGCCACAATATGTAAGAGATTCTTTCTGCAATCAGCAAAATCGATACGTTGCAGTTCATTGAGATAAAATAGTGCCCAACGTCAGTCGTGGAATCTGCTTTAAATATTCAAAAAAAACAGCGGAACAATATGGAAAATGAAGAGTTTAAGGTCATCAATCATCATCATTCATCGTAAAATGTATGCCAGTTGGTTTGGTATTTATAGTGGTGGGATGTACCAAATAACTAAAGGGAATGATGTGGCGCACTCTCTTATGTTCAAGTGGCAATAATCCATCAGTCCATTCAGGCTGGACTAAAGCTTTATTTGGGCTACATTTGAATAACATGGATTGAGCCCTGCGAAATATATATATATATATATATACACACACACACAAGAAAAAAGTGCACCGCGTTAGTGCGATGGCGTGCCCGTCTAATTTATATGAATATATTTATATACTTGTAACTATATCTGATTTTAATCTTTGAATAGATAAATAAGATTACAAAAATATAGTTGTTATAATGTTTGCTATATAATGGGTGTTGTGTTATACAATTTCATAAAAAAGTATTGAGATCTTCAATAAAAATTCAAAATTTAAGTGAAAAAATGTGCATATAATGTGTGTAGAAATTTAGTAATAATAATATCTCTGTCAAAACTTCATATTCATCATCTTTTTTATTATGTAAAACGACTAATTCAACATTCAAAAAAAGATATGCATGTGCGTGAAAATTATGTGCATTGACTGTATTTGGTTGCTTTTGCCTTCAGCATAAAACTTTACTTGATGCTTAAATACATGAGGCTTGTATTTGGATAGAAAAACAGATAAAGTTTTGAAGCAATTCATAACAATTATAGTTTCTTTTTGCCACCATTTTTGCCAACTTTGAATTTGCGACTGACTTTCTCACCATTGCCAACGGAACAAAAAAATCCAAGTTTTTTTTTTTTTTTTCCTTTTCTTTTTTAATTTAATCCACGCACAAAGGCATTCATAGAAGCACACTGAAACTCATGCAGCCATGGCAAAGCTGTTAATGCTCATTGCTGTTCAAGTTCAACCGTGCAACTAAATTGCAACTATCCAATTATGACCCCTTTTTTGTGCTTATTGCCTATAACTACTTTTTTACCTTACCATTGACTCAAACTTCAAGGAACAACTTAAAAATCATATTATTTTTGCTGTAGTTTTAAGAAATGCTTTCTGCAAAATTTAAGATTTTCATACTTATTAATTATTGATGCTATACTTTTATCTATATTTTTTCTCTTAAGTCCTAATGAATAGCAATTAAGTTTTTCCTTAAATATTTATATAATACACCATCTGTATTTGAATTAACACAACTTTGATCGATTCTCCATTATACCCCATTAGAAGCAAGCGATAGATGAACGCAACTTTGTTCCCTACATGGTTTGGGTTATGATAGATCACAATACTATAGTTAGATCAGGAAGGAAAAGAGAGTCAATGGGGTATTCATAAAGCCATTAAATGTTATGACAATTTTATTACCAAAATGGATTTACCTAAAACCCCTATGATATATAGCTGCTTTGCCATGCAAATGAAATAGTTCTGATTGGGAGTGAAGTGGAGATGTCCTTTAAAATTTAGCTTACATGACCAAACAATGAGGCATGGTTATATTATCAAGTTGAGAAATATAGTACTACTGGTCATGATGTAGAAAGCAATGGTATTTTCTCTTATAAACCACAAATAATGCAGGAAATGTAGGAGCAATTACATATTTTTTCTTTAAAGATTGTTGGAGGGACATACACACTTCAAAAATGAAGGAAAATAAATTGTATGTGCTTGTAAAGCAGACTTCTAGAAGGAAGACAAATACATATAAGCTTTCATGAATTTAAATATTAATATATCCAATGGCACTTTCACATCATTAGTATTCATGATCCATGGATGACCTTAAGCAGATGATATAAGTGGATTGCAAAAATCAAAACTATATTTGTTTTTACTCATTAACAATTGGACATTCACATAGGTTGTAGTTGGGTGTGACAAATGGGTGCGTTGGGTTGGGTATAATTTGGGCTTAATTGGGTTGGGTTCAATATGGGTGGGCTCAATATGGATTTTAAATAGATGGGTTGAATATGGGTCCAAATGAAAAAAAATAATAATAACTATTTTACTTAATCTGAAAAATTAATTTAAAAGAAAATAGTAATATTAATATATCTTTCGTATCTTTCATTTTTCAAGAATTAATATATAAAAGTTGTATGCCGATATTACTATTGACATGCAACATTATTTAAGAAAAAAATTAAATTTAGAATTTATTTTCAATTAGTAGATACAATATTTATTCCTATGATCACTTTCATATATTATTCATATATTAAAATTTATATTTTGAGAAAAATTCAAGACAACTATCTTAAGTCCAAGATGATTATTTCAATTTAAATATTATTAATAATCCAAAATTATGAGACTTTGACAACGATGAGAAAATACAAATAATATAAATTTGAAGTTATTTTTTAATTTATTAAATTAATTACTTGAACCCATTTTTAGCCCACTTAAACCCACTTTCAGCCCAAACCAAATAAAACCCACCTAAACCAACCCACCTCAACCCATTTTCAGAACTTTGGAACCCAACGCACCCATGGTTTACAGCCCATGTTGCCACCTCTAGTTGCAGTTAGGGCTGTAAATAGATATTCGAAAATTTGTTTACCGTTCGCATTCGTATCCGTTTACACAGAAACTATCCGCATCCGTTTAAAGCAGATATTATCCGTATTCGATTAGTGGATATCCGATTATAAATGGATACAGATATGGTAAATGCGTATCCGATCTGTTTAATATCCGATCCGAATATATATTTATTAAATAATATATTATTTATATTTTTCAATAAAAATCTCATAATCCATATATTTATATATATAAATTATAATTGAAGAATTAAGAAGAAAAAAGAATAAATTCAAGAAATTATTGTAATATAGAGAAAAAATTAAAGAATGAAGTTAGTCAACACAATTATTGTTGGTTGACTATATAATTAATATACTTAAATACCATTATTATTGCTAATAAGTACTAATAATCAATTATAAAGTCAATTATTAATTAAAAATTATGTTATTTGTTTGATTACTTTCATTTTAATGAAATTATATAGTTTCTTCTATTAATTAAGATATGTATTTGTTATAGGTTCATAAATTCACATATTTGGATATTAGTAAATGGATATCTAAATAATTATCATCAAAATAAATATAAAATAATAATTCGAATACGAATAAATTTAATAAAATATGAATATATATAAATAATTATAATCGAATACGGATATATTTGAATCCGACCGATATCCGACGGATACGAATTTGGGTATTCTTTTTAAATATCCGTATCCGTATCCGAATATTCGAAAAGTTAAACGGATACGAATATAAAAACAGTGTATACGATCCGTTTACACCCCTAGTTGCAGTCATTCTTTTCCTTGTATCCTTATTTAGTAGATATTTGACGAAATATTGTGCATCAGAAGACATAGTTGGCCAAGGTTGTTCCTCATAAGTTGGTTCAGCTTTTACAGGGGCACAAAATATGTGAGATTCAATTCGACCCAAAATCGGCAGCTTCCGCATGACAATATGAATGCAGCTATTATGCCAAGACTCCAAACATCAGCCTTAGTACAATTTACTCTCTGTAAAACTTCAGTTGCTACACTGTGCAATGCCAACAATATCACTAAGCCTTTCATCTACAAAGAATTGAACCAATGTTACTCTACTTATCTCAATAGCTCCCTTATCGAAGAAACATAGTAGCAACCAAATCCAACAGTAGGACAAACTTGGTTTTACAGAATTTAACAATCCAAAATCTATGTCCTTTCTTCTATGGATGTAAACAACAAATTTTAACCCAATAAAAAGCGACAGTTAAAAAAGATTACAAGTAATAGTTGCCAATCTGACCTAAGAAAATAGACATATCTCAAGATGAAAATCCAAGAACCTCCTACCTCAGGCTTAAGATGCCAATGTATCACCCAGCAGAGATGATAGAATGAGACAACATTCAGTATTTTGTATCATCACAATCATTGCATCATCTTCTGTATACTTCCCACTCTTGTAAAAAGGAGACAATTTAATTTTCTATTTATGCTAGAAGATTTGTTACATTAGCATCCAAGGGTCCAAAAATCAAGAGACAGGATAATTTTTCTGAATTAAATATCAAGTAATTGTGTTAAAGTGATCATTCAGAAATACTTATAGACAATCTATCAATTCAGGATCATGTCAATTTCCACACATTAGTTATAAAAGCATAGACTATCTACGTGTTTCCATGAAAAAAGTAATAGGACAACAAAAAATGGACCACACCACTAAACCAATGAAAGGAATTTATAGGAAAAGAAAAAGATGTAAAATATTAGTATTATGTAAATAGACTATGCACCAGTCCTAATGATCCAAGCTGCACGACTCCATGCGGGATTACATGCAAAAGCAATATTGTCTGCATGAGCATTACATAAAAGTCACCATGTGTTAATTTAAAATCATTTTTATCTAACTCCGGAAAGGCAGCATCTTAAAGTTATCAAACCATAGAATGCAATATCACACAAACAGCAGAAAAAGAAATGAAAAGGCTGTCGTCTATACCAGCTCTCAATTGAAGTAGCCATTCATCAAGACACTGTCAAAAGAAGAAACCATTAAGACCATGAAGTAGCTATATTGTAGGTTTGGATCCAGAGTGCAATATATTTCTAAAAGAAATATCGCATATACTAAGACATTAAATTCTGCCCCAGATTAGTTATGCATATTTGTTGATGTTATAAATTGATGCTACATATAGCTAGCTCCTCTCTTCTGTATGTTAATATCTAAAATGTTTGGAGTATAATAAATTGGTTCGTAATGAAAAGAAAACGCAGATACATCTTGATAGTAATTTACTGACAATAACCTAAACTACCTAAGAAGAAATATTTTACCCAAAGCATTGACAAAAAGACTCAGAATCAGCAACTTCAAGATTTGCTTATGCAGCAATATTCTCAATGTCAGCCCATCCATTCAGTCTTTTCAGATTTCCAAATAGTTAAAACTGGAACGGACCCATGTGAAAAGATAATCGAACATGACCTAAAATTTATAGAAGAACAAATATACCAAGAGAAAAAGAAATAGAAAAATCGGATTTACCATCATTCAAGCCTCAAATGATTTTGCTTTTGCTTCAATTGCTTTAAGGCCGCCAGAGACAGCATAGTTTCCCTACCAGAACATCATGCAGTTGGCTTGACCAAGTTATAGAAGTACCTCGCTGAATTATTGTGTAGACAATTACTTTGTTCTGATGCCAAATCCAAAAGAAAGAAACTTACGCCGCACAAAAATTTGCACTAATAAACTTTGCCCTGCTGATGCCTCCTGTGAGCTCTGCTGATTTCAATCAACTCTTTCAGGCTAACTGGGCACCTGATCATATTGCCATTCAAGGCGACCAAATTGCATTATCCCTCGATTCTTCAACAGGTAACATAATTACATATACGTCATTATTTTTTTCCCCATAAATTGGATTTCAATTCTTGAATATTTCCTATGATATTATACATTAGGCTGCGGATTTGAATCCAAGAAAAAGTACTTATTTGGAAAAGCCAGTGCTCAACTCGAACTAGTTCAAGGAGATTCAGCTGGAACAGTCACTCCTTCTTATGTAAATAAAGCAAATCTTAATTTTACAGAATTCTGACCACATTTAAGGTAGATATAACTTGTGTAATGGGACGAAAGAGGTTGATCAAATGTATTCACGACATTGTTATGTACTTACATGCAGATGGCATCAGAAGGGCCTAATCATGACGAGCTAGACTTCAAGTTTCTTGGGAATGTTTCAGGAGAGCCGTACATAGTGCAGACGAACTTGTACATTAATGGAACAGGAAACCGCGAGCAGAGGCATTATCTGTGATTTGATCCCACCATGGATTTCCGTACTTACTCCTTACGGAATCACCGATCCATCTTGTAATTATAGTTTAAGCTTTTTCTCTAGTCTCAGCTTTATTAACAAATAGCTTAATTTTAATCCTACTTTTTGTTTAAACTAAATTAAGTTATAAATGTTTGGACACAAACATTCATGATAATTAATCTGCAGGTTCCTTGTGGATGATATTCCGATAAGGGAATTTGTGAACAAGGAGAAAAAGGAGGTGTCCTACCCAAAAACCCAAGCAATGGGAATCCATGGATCGTTGTCGTAAAGCGTGGCTCCAGGCCACGCCTTCCATTTCCAAATTTTTTTTTTTTTTTTAAAAATTAAACATCAGGCCACGCCTCTAGCATGGCAAAATCCACTCCATACGCAAGCATTTTTTTTTTTATTGAAAATTGATTAAGAGGCGTGGCTCTCTTGCATGATGGCTTTTTTTTTTTTTATATATATATATTATTATTCTATATTATATATTATGTATATTATATATTGTACATTATATAGTATATATTGTATATATTATATGTTATGTGTATTATATACTATAATATATATAATATATTACATAATTATATATTATGATATATATTATATATTGCATTTACTATATATATTAAAATATATAATGCATTATATATTGTATATAGACTAATCTATTTACAATGTAATAAATATTTACAAGTAATATGTAAATTGTGATACACATAATTTATAATAGATGTAATTTTTATAAATAAATATATAACATTTATAATTTGTTAAAAAATATTTTACTTAGTATGAATTAATTAATTATTTAATTTTAATTTTGAAACTAAATATAAACTAATTAAAATTTAATATAAATTTATTAGCAATTGATAAGCATGCTTAATAATCAGTAATGTAAAAATATTGATACTCCATTATGTGCTTTTATTTTTTAATTATATATTATGATATATATATTATATATTGTATTTACTATATATATTAAAATATATAATGCATTATATATTGTATATAGACTAATCTATTTACAATGTAATAAATATTTACAAGTAATATGTAAATTGTGATACACATAATTTATAATAGATGTAATTTTTATAAATAAATATATAACATTTATAATTTGTTAAAAAATATTTTACTTAGTATGAATTAATTAATTATTTAATTTTAATTTTGAAACTAAATATAAACTAATTAAAATTTAATATAAATTTATTAGCAATTGATAAGCATGCTTAATAATCAGTAATGTAAAAATATTGATACTCCATTATGTGCTTTTATTTTTTAATTTTTCATTGTATATGAATTAATAATTACAAAGGAAAAACCACAAACATAAACTAATACTAATGTCATGCTTATCAATTTCAAATTATTCAAATTAAAAACTAAAATAAATTTCGCATCACAATATCAATTCAAACTTAATAATAAACAACTCAACTTAATATACTTTCAAAAATTTAAAAACCAACCTAATATTTGTGGGTCAAAATCTTCCTTCTCCAATTTAATATTTCTAACCAAACTGAAAAAAATTCAAAAAAAAAATTTACAATATATCATCTTAACAATACAAAATTAATAACATAAAATAATAAAAAATAAAATATTATAACCTTCAACAGCATAAATTAAAATTTTACCTTATTTTAAACACAATTTCTTCTTCTTTGTATCTTCTTCTTCCTTCTCTCTTTGCTTTTCCTCTTCAATTTTTCCTCCACCTGTTGCAGCCACAACACTACCACACTTTTTCGTTTGAAAATGAAGAAGCTGAGCTTCAGAATGATACAGAGAATGAGAGTATTAAATTTGCAGAGGAGTGAATGAGAAATGAATAATGAAGGGAGGGTATACACTAAGAAGAATGGCGAAAGAATTTTCTCCACAAGAGGCGTGCCTGCTCTTGTTGCAATTAAAAAAAAAAAAAAAAAAAAATTCCACATGCAAGAGGCGTGGCTTGTAGCCACGCCTCTTGCGATTTTTTCAAAATAAAAAAAAAATTTAAGCCACGCCTCTTATTATTTCTTCGTTATTTCCGCCCGCCAGAGGCATGGCCTCAAGCCACGCCTCTGTTTAATTTATAAAAAAAAAAAAAAAAAATCTGAAACAGAAAGGCGTGGCCTGGAGCCACGCCTTACGGCATTTTTGCAACACTTCCAAAATCACGATAGTTTTGGAAAATTTACGCTTTTTTACTATATTTTGGCAAATTAGCCCAATTCTGGTGGGATAAACCAGTGGTGAAGGAGGTGAGCAAGCTAAGGAAAAAGCAACTGAAGTGGGTTCATGGCAACTTCTTGATTTATTATTACTGTCAAGATGTTGATCGATTTGCAACTGATGGGATGCCAAAAGAATGCCTAATTGGTTAGATTAATTAATATTTGTTCTGTGTTTTTTTATTTGTTTAATTTGAGTTACACATGCGTTTGGATCGAAGGATTTCGAATTTGTAATAACAAATTTGTTGATGTTTGTGTTTAGATTGAAGGATTTGGAATTATCGATTCCAAAGTTGTAATAACAAATTTCATGATTGTTTGAAAAATATTCAATTATTTTGAAGTTGAAATTCTCTAATAATTACATATTAAGTTAGTTCTTAAAGAAAAAATTACAAAAATAGGACCGTTCATTTGACAAATGTAAACCTAAATTATTGGATACAGCAATGTAGGACCATAATAATTAAAATTTCAAAAAAAAAAAAAAAAGAGAGCCTTGTTCATTGGTAGTCTTCAATTGATCTTGAGTCGAACTCAAGAAAAATTATTGCCTCAAGCCTACCTCATTGTAAAGCTCGAGTTCACAATCAATTTGAGCTATAAACGAGTCAAGGCTATCCCACATTGAAAATAACAAGATCTAAAGTTCGTATAGTATCTATTTGCTAAAATCCGTTAAGTGGTGAATGAGAAAATAAAGGCTAAAGTTTATGGTTAATATAAGGAAATAAAGGAAACAAGAGTAAGAAATATGGTTATCCCTCATAAAAAATAAGAAGCAAAAAACATGCCAACTTATAAGCGTCTGGTTTTGGATGTGGGTTTGGGCCCCAAGGTGGTATCGAAGTTTGTAAGAAGGGAGGACCGAGAACCTACATGCTTGTGGGTTGTATTCAAAGCTTACACATGCACATCGACTATCACTATTGGTCTAGCTAGCTGGGCTAGGCTTAGGGGTAAGAGTGTAGCCATTCAATAATTTTTTTGGATCGAATTTAATTAAAATAATTACTTTATTTTATTTTAAAAGTTGAATAATTATGACACTCCAAATCTTTTTCATTCTAAGTCATACGTCATTTTGATCAGTGTAACCTAAAGTCATATTGTAACATAAACTCAAATTAAATTTAAATGAAATATTTTTTATTTATTTTAAAGCTGAATAATTGTGACTCTTCAAATTATTTTCCTTCTGAATTACTTTTCCTTTTGATTAGTGTGACTTAGACTCTTAGAGTCAAATTACAATCTATAAATAAGAGTGACTAGGACCCAAACCCACACACAAGAAGCATACATGGCATTCATTCGATTGAGCACTACACAAAGCATCCATAGATAAAAGGGCTTCTTTGTACTCTTATCCATGGTTATTTTACCTTCTTTTCTAGTAGCATATTTATTTTGCAGCTGAGAATTAATTTCCCATAAGGTCTAATAAAATAAGTCCATGTCAAATCAAGAATCTGTGGCACAAACTGTCTAATCAGTCTACCAATCATAACATTATTCAGAGTAGACAGAGAGCCAAGAACAGGAGAAAGCAAATCCTTGTATTTAGAATCTAACCTGTTTTTAACTTTTGATAGTCATTTTGCTGCCAGTGATACAGTAAGAGAAAATTTCTGCGGTGCCATAGAAATGGGATTGTCAAATTTAGCACAAATTCAAGGTGAGAATTCTTGTTTCTCACACAGATTCTAACTAAGTTCCATTCTTGAGTTAAGGAAAAATTGATGCCCTTCGGTTCAAATGTCACTCTCCAAATGAATTCTAAGCCCACATGGGGTGGTGGTCAATATTCTTTGGGGGGAGTATAAATAAGAACAACCTACCTGAATAGTCATGATTCCAAGATTAAATATCAACTGTGGCAGGGAATATGATGATCAATATACATATACTCTCATATAAATGGTAATATACAATGCCCAATTTTATATCAGATAAAGACAATCAAGATTCAAGAAGTAACATGATTGACTTTTAACCTGAAGATATTAAGACAACAGCCACAAAATCAACTTCCAGACAGCATTAGAGTCCTCGTTTGATCATATCCAAGAACCTCTGATCAGATTCTTGCCTCTGCAATCTCATATCGTCATTGAATTTCTTAATGAAGCCCTCAACTTGCTTGTTGAGTTCGTCGAGACTCATTGAGGGATCCCTCCTTAGGCCTCCTCTACGTGTTATTGACACTGCATCATTGAAAGTCTCTGATTTCCTCAGCTCCTTCCATTTAGGTGTTGTTGGCAGCAACTCCTCTGAGTCGAGGCGTTGAACTGTAGCAGTCCTTCTTCTTGGTGGCACGTCCCATGTTTCGCTCTTTTTCAGATTTTTCTTTTTAGGCCTTTGCTTTCCTCCTCCCGTTATCGCCTTCCATGTCGCCTCCATCGTGTCCTCTTCCTCACTCTCTTTCTCGTCTAACTCTGAGAGAGTACTTATCACTTCATCTTCCTTTTCCTTCAAGACTTCCTTCCCTTTTGTGGGCAGAGGAGGAAGACTCGTTGCTGTCATTTTTTCCTTAATGGGCTCTGATAAATCTGTTTTCTTGATTTCAGGGGCTTCAGTCAAGAATAATGTTGTTCCATTAGGCCAAACATGGGGAGAATCATTAGTATCACTACCTTGGGACAGGGTTGGGCTAATAGTTATTTTGGTGGAAATTTTTGTTGTTGATGATAGTATTGCTGGCGGCGATGGTGGTGGTGCCGGTGGTAGTACTAGCGGCAATTCAGCAGTATGCATATCATGGTCATCAATATTAACCTTGAATTCATCATAATCTTGGCTGTCGTTTCCACGGTGGTGGAAAATGGAGGAGGCTAATATAAGCACAAACACCAAGTTGATGATGATCCAAATGTATAAAAGAGAAGAAAAGAAACACTTAATGGAATTCCAGAATCCCAGTAGACTAGAGAAAACAATCTCACAGGAGTAAGGCACCACCGCCCCTTTTATCAGTAGAAGAGTGAAAATCAGCCCTGCTGATAAAAGCAGCACCTCCAAGAACTTTAATGAAGCCTGCAGTATTCTGCTGTTATTCTGCGGCAAACTGTCCACAAACAACAATGCCATCTAACTAAGGAAAAACACCGTAAAAATTGAACAAAATGAGAGTTTATAAGATGAGAAATGCGTGATTTTCAAGAAAAAGAACTATGCCCTTTTAAAGGTAGAGCTGAAAATGCATAGTAGGAGTTGTTTTGTGTTGGTTGCCGATTCTTTACAGTCTATCTGCTAAAGAAATATAACTAATTTTTGCAACTTTCAAGACAAAAGTATGTACTAAACCACAACCACCACAAATATACATTGGAAGGGTTTCCCCCTATTTTTCTTACTTTATATTCAAAAGAAAAATGGACACCAGCTGAAGAAGGTTGTTTATAGATTCTTAAACTTCTTGCTAATTATTCCATCTGTGATTAAATCCGGGCCCTTCATGTATCCTGTCCTTTTTAAAATTACTCGATGGATAAGATAAGATGTACTTATATGTTTTCTAATAGCAACATGTCACAACAATTTTGTAGACCTGCTGTGATAAGGTCAGAAGGGTGGGGCTTAAACATATAACATGCTTTTTTCAACTTCTCTACTCTTTAATATGACCAAAAAAACAAAAAAGGATTTGTCCTAAGTTGAGTTTCAACAATTATGAGATTTTGAATTTGTAGTCTATTAACTCAGCTAACTCATATGAGATCCATTCATTAAGTGTAAGCACTTAAATTTGAACGCTCTCTCTTCTTTTTTTTTTTTTTTTTTAATTTGATAAGATTTGATGTTAGCTCTACGTCGAGCTTGTACATGATTTGTTTAGGTAGAACAATGATAAAATATGTGTGAGAATATCAAATTATTCAATTTTAATTTTTGTTTGTTTCAATGAAAGTTCGTTCAAGTTCTACATAGCTTGTTTAACATTTAAATCAAGTTGAGACAATTTCAAACTCAATAAAAATTCTGGCTAGACTTGAATGTTCCTTTATGCCCTACTTGATGGTACTTATAAATTATTAATTAATTATTGAATATTGACATTTAGAATGTAATTAATTAATAAGAACTTTCACCCAAAAAATCCAATCTTTTTGGTCTTGTGGTAACATGAAATGGAGATAAAAATATTATAAATGTGAGATATTTTCCTTGTTTTGAAGAAATGAGTGATGTATTGGTGTGACATTAACCTAATACATAGTCAAACTAAGAATTGCTATCAGATTAACTCTTTTTCCTTTTAATAATAACTGTGTAAATTACCGCGAAATGGGTCACTATTAATTTAAGCTATCTTGGAAAGATTATAAGTCATTAATTAAATATTAAGTTAGTTTGTGAGTCAAAATCCATTTTTGATATTTGATATACAACTTTAGTGAAAATTGATTATTAACAAATATTCTATGATATTTTTTGCAGCTTTTAAACAGATTTTATTCAAGTTGAATGGTTAATTAGCTCAATGGCATATTCTTCATACTTATAAAAGTGAACTCTAAAATTTGAATTTGTTGTATGTATATGTAATTTAAAAATAAAAAAATTAACCCATTAATAAAGAACAAGATTATTATATATATTTATATTACATATATAATCTATCTTACAATTACTCTTCCACGTTATGAACGCCAATCTATCTTTACGTCTCTTGATCTACTTAATCACTTTTTATCCTAAGTGATACCTATATGGTTCTTCGATTTATCTTTTTTTGTACTCTTTTTATATATATTTTATAGCATAAGGATGTAAACGATGTGAGTCAGCAAAATAATTGGCTCTATGTTTTATATTCACATAGATTGTATGTCTGACTAGATTTATTTATTTTTATTTAATTTATGAACATATTAAGTAGTATGTCGGATAATTATCTCTCAAACACAATGTACAATACGTAATCTATACAACACAAATGATTTTTTTTTCAGTATCAATGCATTAAATATTATAAATTAATTAGAATCTTCGCAATTTCTAAAGTCAAATAATTTCTCTTTGACTATAAATTTCATCGTAGCCTATAATAATATGTAGACTTAATTAGCTTAGCTGCTCATGGTCCAACGAGTCTAATTGATAAGCTTGAAAAATTCGTGTAAGTCGTATATTAATATTATAGGACCACACCCACATGAATTATATTGGATTATTTTGCATGACCTTGTCAATAAAATTGGAGATACTTATACTGATCCGTAGGGCTGCGTCATTTGGGTACGCCAACAGTATTTGGTTGTGTGACATCTACATTCAATGTCAGCTGAAATAATCACTCCAATAATCCATCAACATTATATAAAAGTATATGTATATATGTTAAATGTACAAATAAATTTTATTTTTGGTAGAGTACATATAAAGACAATATTGATTTGTACACCATTTGCATATATAAGTGTAAGATTATTCATCTCGATTTTCTATAATGATTATGTTGATTTTGCCTTGAAATTGAGGTAAGTTTGACAAGTAGATCAAGTTTGACTAGAATTAGGACTCCTTCTTTTATTGGGTTTTCTAGTCCTAGGTAAAGTAGTATTTGTGACTATAAATATTAGTTGTTTCTTTCGAAGAAAATATCACGAACATAACACAAGGGCTTCTTTACTGCTTTTGAGTAATTCTCTCAAGACGGAGTTTAGAAGGAGGGTGTTAGGTGTTTTCATGAGATTTGTGGGATTCAAGTTTGTACTTGCACTTTGATTTGAGATCAATCAAATTCCTTTTCTTTGTCGGGTGGATTAGGTACATCGCCGAACCACGTTAAATCTTGTTGTCACTTTACATTGAATTACTTTGCTATTATTTCATTGTTTCCGCAATAGATCCTCCTGGGTTTCAACAAACTGGTATCGGAGCAGGTTGGATCAGATGTCGGGAATGAAGTACGAGGTAGAGAAATTCCATGGGAAGAATGACTTTGGGCTGTGGAAGATGAAGGTTCACGCCCTCCTGTGTCAACAAGGATTACAGAGATCGTTAAAGGGTAGAGATTTCTTGCCGGAAACGCTGAAGGACGAGGAGAAGGATGAGTTCATGGCGAAGGCTTACGGTACTCTGGTGTTATCATTGGCGGATAACGTACTGAGAGAGGTCGCCACGGAAAGTACGCCAGCGGATTTATGGAAGAAGCTGGAGAGTCTATATATGACGAAGTCCCTGACAAATAGGTTGTATTTGAAACAGCGACTATATACATTGAGAATGAAGGAAGGTACATCTATTACTCAACATATTGATTTTTTCAATAAGGTGATTCTAGATCTCGCTAGAATCGATGTTAAAATTGATGATGAGGATCAAGCTTTAATTCTCTTGTGTTCCCTGCCAAAATCTTTTGAGCACTTGGTTACTACTTTGTTGTATGGGAGAGATACGATTTCAATGGAGGATGTGAAGGCCTCATTGAATTCCAACGAGTTGAGAAAACATGTCTTGGGCAGCAACGATGGTGAAAGTGGGGAAGGATTAGTGGCAAGAGAGAGACCAAGAGAAAGGGGAAGGAGTAGAGGCCGATCGAAGTCCCGAACCAAGCCTAGAAACGGTGACAAATGTTTTAGGTGCGGTGGAACGGGGCATTGGAGATGGAATTGTCCAGAACGAGGAAAGGCGAAGGATGCAGGTGAAACTTCTGATCAGAAGCGGGATGATGTCGCAGGAATTGTTGAGGATGAGTCTGATGGTGGGCTTGTTCTCAACGTTGCTGAAACTTTACTAAACTCTGAATGGATTTTGGATAGTGGCTGCTCCTACCACATGTGCCCAAGAGAAGATTGGTTTACCACATACCAAAAACTTGATGGTGGTAAGGTGCTTATGGGAAACGATGCTTCTTGCAGGGTTGTAGGAATTGGCTCAATTTGTATTAGGATGCATGATGGGATAGTAAGGACCCTAACAGATGTGCGTCATGTTCCAGATTTGAAGAAAAACCTGATATCGCTAGGTACTCTGGACAAGAATGGTTGTGAGTACAGAGCTCGAGATGGAGTTCTGCGGGTTTCCAAAGGTGCACTGCTTATCATGAAGGGAGACAAGCGGAACGACCTTTACATATTGCAGGGAAACACGGTTTCTGGTACTGCAGCGGTTTCTTCATCAATCAATGATACTACGAGACTCTGGCATATGCGGCTTGGGCATATAAGTGAGAGGGGGAGCAAACGAGGTTTGCTTTGCGGAGAGAAGACTGGTGAACTGGATTTCTGCGAGCAGTGTGTGCTGGGCAAGCAACATAGGGTGAAATTCGGTACTACAGTTCATAGGACCAAAGGTACATTGGATTACATTCACTCAGATCTTTGGGGGCCTTCTCAGGTTCCTTCAAAGGGAGGTGCAAGGTACATGCTGACATTCATAGATGATTTCTCACGTAGAGTATGGGTGTACCTGCTGAAGCATAAGGATGAGGTGTTTGTCAACTTCAAGCAATAAAAGACCTTAATTGAGAAGCAGACATGAAAGGAAATCAAGCGCTTGAGGACTGACAACGGATTGGAGTTCTGCAACAAGGAATTTCAGGAATTCTGTGAGAAGGAAGGAATTATGAGGCATCGCACAGTTGTACATACACCACAGCAGAATGGAGTTGCAGAACGGATGAACAGGACTATCTTGGAAAGAGCTAGATGCATGCTCTTTAACGCCGGATTGTCCAAGGGTTTTTGGGCAGAAGCAATTAACACTGCTTGTTATTTGGTGAATAGGTCACCATCAACCGCTTTGGACTGCAAGACACCAATGGAAGTTTGGTCTGGGTCTCCTGCTGATTACTCAAATCTGAGAGTATTTGGGTGTCCAGCCTATGCTCATGTCCGGGATGGGAAGCTTGAGCCAAGGGCTAGCAAGTGCATATTTCTAGGCTATGCAGATGGAGTCAAAGGTTATCGTTTGTGGTGTAATGATGACAAGGGCTCCAAGATGATTATCAGCAGGGACGTGACATTCGATGAGTCTGCAATGATGAAAAAGGTAGAGCAGCAGAAAAGCGATCAACAGGGCGTTAAGGAGAAGGTAGAGATTCATATTGATCCTCCACAAGTTTCAAAGGGGAAACAAAAGGTGGTAGATAAAGCTGGTGATAGCACATTACCACCTAATCAACAACAGGAAAATGAACCACTACAAAATTATCGCTTGGCTCGCGATAGGGAGAGGAGGCAAATCAAACCACCACAGCGGTTTGCTTACTCAGATCTGGTAGCTTATGCTTTGAGTTCAGCTTAGGAGTTTATAGAAGATGATCCAGTCTCATACAAAGAGGCAATATCCAGGCCAGATTCTGATAAATGGATTGCAGCTATGAGTGAAGAGATGGAGTCTCTACACAAGAATAGCACATGGGAACTGGTTGATGTACCCAAAGGGCAGAAAATTGTAGGTTGCAAATGGATCTACAAGAAGAAAGAAGGAATTCCTGGTGTTGAAGATGCTAGATACAAGGCGCGATTGGTTGCTAAGGGTTTTACTCAGAGAGAGGGAGTTGACTTTCATGAAGTATTCTCCCCAGTTGTAAAACATACTTCCATTCGTGGTTTACTTGCCATGGTTGCTCTGTTTGATATGGAATTAGAGCAGATGGATGTGAAAACAACGTTTTTACATGGTGAGTTGGAGGAACAAATCTACATGAGTCAACCAGAAGGATTCGTTATTCCCAGGAAACAAAATCAAGCATGTCTTTTGAAGAGATCATTATATGGCTTGAAGCAGTCTCCCAGGCAGTGGTATAAAAGGTTTGATGCTTTTATTACCAAGATAGGATATACTAGAAATAAATTTGATTGTTGTGTATATTACAAAATTTGTAGTGATAGCCTTCTCGTATATTTGTTGTTGTACGTTGATGATATGTTGATTGCCTCTAGAAACATATCTGAGATCAACCAATTAAAAGCTCAATTAAGTGAAGAATTTGAGATGAAGGATTTGGGCAGTGCAAAGAAGATTTTGGGCATGGAGATCATCCGGGATAGACAAGCAGGATTGTTGTCCTTGTCTCAACAGCATTACATTGAGAAAGTACTTGAGCGATTTGGGATGAATAAGTCCAAGCCAGTAAGTACGCCACTTGCAGCTCATTTCAGGCTCTCATCAGATCTATCACCGAGTACTGAGGAGGAGATGGAGCACATGTCAAATGTGCCATATGCTAGTGCAGTGGGTAGCTTGATGTATGCCATGGTGTGCACTAGGCCAGACATTTCACATGCAGTCACTGTTGTGAGTAGGTATATGCACAAGCCAGGAAAGACTCATTGGCTAGCTGTGAAATGGATCATGAGGTATTTGAGAGGCTCTGCAGGCAGATGTTTGAGGTATAGTCAATCAAATTTTACTACAAGAATTATTAGCTATGTGGATGCAGACTATGCAGGAGATTTGGACAGCAGAAGGTCCATGACGGGCTATGTGTTTTGTGTATCAAGTTGTACGGTTAGCTGGAATGCGACTTTGCAATCATCAGTTGCATTGTCCACAACAGAAGCTGAGTACATGGTTTTGGCTGAAGGCGTTAAAGAAGGCATTTGGCTAAAGGGGCTTATCGATGATATGGGTATGACTTCTGAGATCACTAAGGTATTTTGTGACAGTCAGAGTGCCATACACTTGTCAAAAAATCAAGCATTTCATGAGAGAACAAAACACATAGATGTGAGGTATCACTTTGTTCGGGATATGGTGTCCCAAGGAGTCATGTTGGTTGACAAAGTTGGGACTAAGGATAATCCGGCAGACATGTTGACTAAGGCTGTTCCAGGAATCAAATTCGAGCATTGCTTGGATTTGATTAATATTTGCAAACTCAGATAAGAGGCCCTATTGGGGGCAGGGACAAAGAAGATGAATGGAAATTTCAAGTCAAGGTGGAGAATTGTTGATTTTGCCTTGAAATTGAGGTAAGTTTGACAAGGAGATCAAGTTTGACTAGAATTAGGACTCCTTCTTTTATTGGGTTTTCTAGTCCTAGGTAAAGTAGTCTTTGTGACTATAAATATTAGTTGTTTCTTTTGAAGAAAATATCACGAACATAACACAAGGGCTTCTTTACTGCTTTTGAGTAATTCTCTCAAGACGGAGTTTAGAAGGAGGGTGTTAGGTGTTTTCGTGAGATTTGTGGGATTCAAGTTTGTACTTGCACTTTGATTTGAGATCAATCAAATTCCTTTTCTTTGTCGGGTGGATTAGGCACATCGCCGAACCACGTTAAATCTTGTTGTCACTTTAGATTGAATTACTTTGCTATTATTTCATTGTTTCCGCAATAGATCATCCTGAGTTTCAACAGATTAGCTATGAATTTAGCTATAATTTACAGTGCCGAGTTTTATAAAAAGTCGTTGGAGAATCAGCCACAAATTTTATTTTTTTTTCAAAAAAAAATGAATTAGTAATGCAATAAATAAAATTTCAATATTGCAAATATGATTTTCTTGTGACTGAATTATATTCTTGGCCTTTAAAGCCTAATTAAATTGCTGAAGTTAATTAATTGATTGATTTTTCCATATAAACAACACATTAAATGGGAAAAACAACAAGGCTAAAACTTAGGATTAGATAAGAGGTAGTGATCACTATTTAAAAAATCGGATCGGACCGGTCGGTCAACCGGTCGGACCGTCAACCGACCGGCGAACCGGTCTGATTTTCTCAAAAAATCGAAAAAATGAAAAAAATGCCATTTTTTAAAAAAATCGTTCAAACCGGCCGGTCGGACCGTTGAACCAAACTGGTTTTTCCATTTAATTTTTAATAAAAAAATTTAAAAAAAAAAATTTTTTATCTAAATACAAAGTTTGAAGGTTAAAGTATACTTCACAAGCTATATAAAAGCAAAAAAAGTTTAATTTAGAGTTTAGAATTAACTTACACATTTTCAACTTTAAACTTTGAACTTGATATATTTAAATTATTGTGATCATTTATAATATGAATTGTGAAATTTGGATTGTAATATTATACAATATCATTTAAGCTCTTTATATTTTATATTTTGGTATTTTATTAATTTTTAAGTAATATATATAATATAAATATATATTTTTTGTAATTATGACGTCACGGTTCAACTGCGGTTCAATTACGGTCCGACCAACAATTAAACCAATGAATCGTGAACCAATAAATTTTTCGATTTAATAAACGGTCTAATTTTTATAACATTGATAGTGATTTTAGAGATGATCAATTTGTCATACAAAATACTATTAAACCCCAATCATTATGGGGCTTTGGGTAGTTGGAGTGGTGGGAAATTTGGCAATTATTTCTATGACAATGGAGTTAGTGTGAAGCCTATGGACAATGCTTTGCTAGGTTGAAGCCTATGACAATGCTATAAAAAATTAAAAAATAAAAAATAAAAATATATATTATTGTGATTGAATTAATATCCCACCTTTACATTATTTATTTTATGAAATAATCCTAAGATCCCAGCGTGATTATAGTAGCTAGAAATTTTACTTTGCAAAATTTTTATATAGCTATCTAGTCCCATTATATATATGAGCAATTAAAAACGATATCTTTCCTTAGAAAAGATAGATAGATTAGAATCATTACAAGATTTTCAATGAAAATTCTTTAATGATCAAAATAGAAAAAGATAAAAAATAAATAAATAAATTAAGAGTAAAGCACGCTATGAATAGTCAAAATTAATATTACATATACCTATAATTTGTTATAAACATATATAGCACTGGTAACAACGAGGATGACTAATGAGCCACGTGACTTGATCCAAACATATTATATGATTAAAATTTTATTATCATTGCAAGATGAAGCTAGAAATAATAGAAACACATATTTTACCCTGAAATTTAACTATTTTGATAATATCATATCAATATTATTGCAAAATTAGATTATAAAAATGATGGCCCTTTTGGTTTTAAAGCACATACGCGTCAATGGGACCAATGAAAGCCACAAACTCCAACCAATTCAGAGTGATATTTGTTTGTAAGTTAAATTTTCATTTATATATATATATTTTTTATCAACATTTATGTACGGCCCTATAGTTGAAGAGTGTAGTGGTGCATGGGCGGTGGTGGTGGCGGGCCACCACCCACGGCCGCGGCCATCGCTTTTGAATTGTTTATATGCTCCATTAAGGAAATTAAGTACATTTTGACATGAAATTAAAGCCCTCATGAGGCTCAATTAAGCTTTTTCATGCATCATGCATGGGGTCCCTTTAGACTTGCAGTGGCCTAAAACTGCGTCAAAGGAAGCTACCATTTTAGGAGACAAGGAGCTGCATGCTTATATACATACATATATATATATTGCTTTGCTTCGAAGATTGTAATTATGATTATTCATGCATTCATTCATTTTGCCAATTTTTATATATTGTGGCGTGGGGTGGGGGTGGAGTAGGGGTACAATCTTTGATGTCAATCTAAACTTCTTCTTTTTTTTATTTTTTTATTTTATATAAATAAGAGAAAAAAAATTGGTGTGATAATCTCTCTCGATTAATTTTGGATCATTATAAAATATTCATTTTACATTATAATTACTGTATAAAGAACGAACTCATTAGTACAATCAAACCCGATTTATTGGATTTGTATTTTATTTTGCTCAAGCAATAACTTTAAGTTTAGAGATCCAAAATTTGGGGTCTTACAGGTGGGATAGAGGTACAATCTTTGATGTCAAGCTAAACTTTTCTCTTTTCTTCTTTTTTTTTATTATATAAATAAGAAAAAAAATGACTGGCATGACAATTTTTATTGATCAGTTTCTGATCACTATAAAATATTTATTTTTAATTATAATTATTTTATAAAGAACGAACTCATTACTATAGTCAAACCAGTGAATATTTCATTATCAGACCTTATTGTAAGAGTTTAATTTGGGAAGAGGAATTGATCTTGAAAATGTGGTAAGTTAGAAATTTAACCAAGCAAGGTTACATCTAGAAGGGCCCCAAGTTAAAAAGAGACTTCCCTGCAAAAAGGGCATTAATTTATTGTAGTTAGATTTGGTGTAATTAACATTAATTATACCTAACTAGACTATGATTACCATTATTAAAGAATTGATTAGATGTTGCCCTCATGCCATTGCCAATAAGAACTTTGTAATTTCTAACATCCTAACCTACACATAGGCCATATAATGGCTTGGAAATTTTGTTATGTAAATCTTTAGGTGTCATCATGGTGTAAAAAGGTTAATCATACCATAAGATATAGGGCCAACAATAAAAATAAAAATTCATTATATCAATTGAAATTAATCTCTAATTTTAGTATATTAAAGAGAAATTTGTGAATAGGTACAAGCAAGGGTGATCCCTCGGAGTCTATGTTAAATTCGACCATCTAATTATGGATGCATTTCTTTAAAAAATAAATATTTTAGGAATTTAATGAAGTTAATTTAATTAAAAATTAAAAAATAATTCATGAATATTCTCTTGTCTTCCATTTTTCTTTTCTTTTCCTTTCAATTTGTGACTGTGTTTGGTTTCATTTTCAGATCCCATTTTCATATTTTCTATTATTCCAAAAATAAAACACATCTTTTTTTACATATTTTTACCTAACATCATTTTTATTTTTATTTTCATTTTCAAAACGCATTCCTCAATAACCTAATGATCTTCTCCCAATAATATATATATATATATATATTATCTCTCTATTCAATTATTTCCATCTCTCTCCACTTACAACTTATTAAAACCAATATAATCATTACTTTTTCAATAATCCATTCAAATACAAATTCATTTTCAACTCATTTTACCTAATTAATTTTTCAAATTTTAAAAATGATTGAAAATAAAAATTAAAAATGAAAATAAAACCATACGGGCCCTGCCTCTCAAGACTTGACTTATGAAGTTGCATTTTGGCTAGCTTTAGAATTTTTAATCTAAGTACTGACAGTAATACTGGAACTAGACAAGGGGAGAAGGGACATTTATGTTGTTAAAGACAAATATTGTCTACGTCTTGTCTTAATCATTTATTGAACAAATTGTTTGAATTGGGTACTTTCAAATGTCTCTAGAAGAAGGTATGGGGGAAGAATAAGAGCAGCAAAAGAACAAATTAAAAATTCCAAAGAATTCACTAAAGATTCATTCATTAATTAAATTAAGAAAATTGGGTGGACCTGTAGCATTTAGAAAATACAAGTCACAAACACCTCAGTCTCAATAAACCAAAATAAGATAGCCATCATAGCTTAGAAAAATCCATTTTTATTTGTGGAAGACACCTTTTCCACATGCCATTGTTTTCTGTGAAAAAGACTGTAGTTTTAATTATTTATGGTGAAAATTATGTAACAATTCTTTAATGCTATGTTTAGATCAAAGAATTAAATGAAAAAGAAAAGGAGAAAAAAAATGTAAAAATACAAAAATTAAAGTAAAAAGTTATATATTTTAATCGTTGATAATTTTTTTAATAAAATTCAAGATCCAAATATCTACATATATTGTTTTAAAAATAGTTAAATATAATGGGAACAACCTGCCTAAAGGGACCCTAAGAAGACTAGAATAATAATAGTGTTCACTATTTAAAGATTTTGATAGGAAAAAATTGCAAAAAAGATGGATTTTGCTTCCATTTCTTGAGGCGAAAATTCAATCCATCCCTTTTGAACAATCAATCAATCTGATATAGGATGACCCAAAATGGCCCAAATCAGCGAGGCCCAACACTCAATCAACGGCCCAGGACTCAAGTGACTCATCGATCCTGTTCGATCCATCCACAAGGCGCTCCATGGCCCTCGGAGCTGCTCGACCTTTGTCGACCCTTCAAGGTCGATTCGCAAGTCGAACCCCGCACAGTACTCTGCCACCGCATTAAATGCGTTGACTGGCAACACGCCTCCGCATTAATGGCGCATGCCCTCCCCTCACCGTCTGACACAGCAGACGCCGCAACAGTGTGCCATCTTGTCCTGCAGCATAAAAGGACATCCAGCTGGCAATATTCAAACGGGGGAATTGACCAATTACCCCCGACAGGGGGCTGGAGGTCCTGAGGGGTAAGCCAAGGGCTTCCCTGACATTTCCTACAAGGGAGAAGAATATAAAAACCCCTCAACCTTGCATCTCACAAGTATGCACTCATACACTCAAAAGCCCTTATGTTCCACTGCTCGATTTGAGAGGTCGAATATATACTAACTTGAGCGTCGGAGGGCCTAAGCCGAGGGCCTCTCGGCTAGCCTAACGTTTGCTGTGATTGCAGGATTCCAATCCCAAACCAATCCAAAAGATGATCCCTCGGATCGTGATTCAGACCCAATCTATATTCATCATCGAAACCGAACCCTCATCACAATCCTTTTCTATTATGTGTTTTATAATATAGATTAAGTGATATTACCGATTCAACTGATAGATAATTCAACAATGTGATTTCACTTGTTACATCTAACCATTTATTGTGTCTAAAGTCATCTCTCTCTTGGATTCATTATGCTTCTCTTCCTTCTCTTAGTCAAAAAATTTACTTTCCTCTTTTAAATTTCAAATTGGGACCACATATTCGAGCAAGAAAAGAAAAGACTTAAATGAAAGTTTTAGTCAATTGTAAGTGTACAAGTTGAGTTAATAGCTAACCAATAAGAAAAAGAAGTAGTTGGATTGATATCTAACCTATAAGAAAATAAAGTAAATGGGGTGGACTTGTAGTGGCCTAAAACTGCGTCAAAGCTACCAATTTGGGAGACAAAGAGCTGCATGCTTACACACACACACACACACACACACACATATATATATATATATTGCTTTGCTTGGAAGATTGTAATTATGATTATTCATGCATTCATTCATTTTGCCAATTTGTATATATAGTGGGGTGGGGTGGGGTGGGGTGGCGTGGCGTGGGGTGGGGGGTACAATCTTTGATGTCAAGCTAAGCTTTCTCTTTTCTTTTCTTTTTTTTTTTTTTAATATAAATGAGAGAAAAAATAATTGGCATGATAATCTCTCTCAATAAGTTTTGAATCGCTATAAAATATTTATTTTAAATTATAATTACTGTATAAAGTTTATATAAATAAGAAAAAATAATTGATGTGATAATTTTTCTTAATTAATTTTGAATCACTATAAAATATTCATTTTAAATTATAATTACTATATAAAGAATGAACTCGTTACTATAATAAATCGGGTCGACATTTTATTATCACACCTTATAACAAGCTAGAAAGAGTTTGGAACTAATTAATAATTAAAAAAGAATTTAATGAAGTTAATTTAATTAAAAATTAAGAGATAACTCATGAATATTCTCGTCTTCCGTTCGTTTACTTTACCGTTCACTTTGTGACTGCAACTAAACCTCTCAAGACTTGACTTTTGAAATTGCACTGTGACTAGCTTCTAGGCTATGTTTGGTTATATTTTGTTAAAATAAATTTTTTTTGGAAAAATATAATTAAATATATAATTTATTTTTTTGTCAAAATAATTATTATTAATTCCAAAATACCCATCCAGATTAATTAATTTATTATCAAAAACCTCATATACATACATATATATTATAATATTTTATTATTATTTTTACAATTAAAAAATCGTATCCAATCATCACATATACATATTATATTTTTTATTATTATTTTTATAATAAAAAAATTATTCAATTTCTTCTTCACGTTAAAAATCAAATAAAAAAATATTAATTTGACTGTTACAGTAGAAATTGTCTCCTTCTAAAATATAAATAAACATATCAAAATTTTTGAAAATTATTTTCTTATTATTCTCAAAATATAAACAAACATACATCATATTTTTTAATATAAATTTCACATTCTCCAACCTCATTCTTAAAATTCATTTTCCAAGAATATATAATGCAAAACATATAATCTAGTAATACTGGAACCAGACAAGGGAAAAGGGACATTTGTGTAGTTAAAGATAATAATCATTGTCTCTGTCTTGTCTTAATAAATTATTTAACAAATTGTTCGAATTGGGCACTTCAAGTGCTCGAGGAGAGATAAGGGGCAAAAAGAACAATTTAAAAATTAAAAAGAATCCACTGAAGAAACATGGATTAATTAAATTAAAAAAATTGTGTGGACCTGTAGCATTTTAAAAATACAAGTCCCTAAAACCTCAACCTCAATAAACCAAAATAACATAGTCGTCATAGTTCAGAAAAATCCATTTTTATTTGAGGGAGAAACCCTTTTGTTCATGCCACTGTTTCTGTGAAAAGACTGTAGTTTTAGTTATTTATGCAGAAAATTATGTAACAATTCCCCAATGTCCAGCATGGTCAAAGAATTCAGTGAGAAAAAAGTGGAAAAAATACAAAAATATCAAAATTAAAATTTAAAAATTACATCATTTAACCGTTGATAAAAAAATTAATGTTTTTTTCAATTAAATTTAAGATCCATATATATATAGATTGATTCACTACAAAAAATGAGGGTATCAACTATAGTTAATTCATAGTTGATGATGCTAAAAATTTGTGGCTTTTGCTATGAATTGTCCTAGCCAAATTCGAAGCTGATGCTGTCATAGCTAACCCTTACTATGACCAATCCACAGTTAATGACAATTCTTATATATATATATTATTTTTCATACGAATAATACATAATTAATTTATTAAACTCTTAAAAGTACAACACTAAGTATTGATAATTAATAGTTTTTATTGATTATAATTAAAAAAATTATATTTACTATGAAAATCCATAACTATATTTTATAACTACATCAACGAAATTTATTTTATAGCAATTTTTCTGCAACAGATACTTAAGTTATTAGCAATGCAATAGATACTTAAGTTATTAGTAGTGTTTTAGAAGTAGATAAATAAAATATAACCAAACTGTCTAGAGGGGCCCTAAGAAGAGTAAATAATAATATATGTTCACTATTCAAAGATTTTGAGAGGAAAAAATATGCAATCAAGATGGATTGTGCTTCCATTTCTTGAGGCAAAACTTCAATCCATCCCTTTTGGACAATTAATCAATCCTTTTTTATTGTGTATTTTATAATACAAATTAAGTGAGATTACCAATTCAACTGACAGATAATTCAGCAATGTGATATCACTTTTTACATCTAACTATTTCTTGTGTCTATAAGTCATCTATTTCTTGGGTGGATTATGCTTCTCTTCCTTTTTAGTCAAGAAATTTACTTTTCTCTTTTAAATTTCAAGTTGGGCCCAAATATTAAAATAAATAAACAAAGACTTAAAAGAAAGTTTTAGTCAATTGTAAGTCTTTTAATATGTATAAGTTGAGTTGATATCTAACAAATAAGAAACTGAAGTAGATGGGCATAAAGAATACCAAAATCTTTCAATAAATATCGTAGTTATAAGCACTTTAACTTTATCTCGTAGTACCACTTAGGTATTACTACTCAAATGAGACTGTAAATCGTTGGATTACACATAATATTATAATAGTAATTTTGACACATTAGATGCATGTGTTAAAAAATTTATAATATAAGGTAAATAAAATAATTGTTTAGTATTAATTTTTTAAATAATATTCGATGTTTCTTTAAATTTGTTACATAAATAATAAAATATTATGATAAAATGATAATTATGACTGTAAAATATGTGGACTGTAATTAGTAGTTACTATATAAATTATAGTTATGAAAATTAAGTATAATTTAGGTATATCACATAAAAATACATCAAAAAGAGAATAAATTCTTTGTTAATAATATAGATATACATCTTATGATGTATAGTCCCACTCAGCAGAAAATTTTCAATATTACAAGAAGGGTAGCTAAAATAAAAGATTTTCACTTCTCCTTGTGCCGCTGGCCTCTTGGGCACCACCCAAGCGAGACTGCAAACTTTTTGAATCACACATGATTACATCATTATATACTCGTATATTATAATCCAATATTTAAATAGGTGGCATAAAATTTTTCACAACATGTAATAAGCAAGAATATTAATAGAAATTAACCTAGATAGTTACTCGAACAATTTTTGCTTGCTCTGTATTTTCTTTCCTTAACTATTAATAGGAATTAACCTAGATAGTTATTAGATTTTACTTGTTGAGATGCAGTCATTTCATGTTTAGTTTCACCTATTATGAAGAAACTGTGATGTCATCTCTTTCCAATTTCCATTAGTATGTCTAAATTGAGTAATATATGAGAATGTTACTAGATTTTACTTCACAATATGTTGAAATGCATTCATTTTATTGATGATTTCACCTGTTATGAAGAAATTGTGATGTCATCTATTTTCAATTTCCATTAAATAATCTCTAAAAATGTTGCTAGATTTTACTTCACAATCTATTGAGATGCACATCCGTTGATGGTAACAATTTTTCTCTACATTTTCATTTTGCACTTTATGTTCACACATCACAGGATCTCAAGCATGCTAGAGCCTAGATTGTTATAACATCATGTCTATATTTGGTAGATCAATATGTTCCATATGCGCAATGAACCAATACCTAATTGGGATTTTCCTGAATCATATCGTTCATTCAATTATTCTGTGTGATGATTTTATATTTTTACGGCTTGTTTGCTTGGGTATATAGGATTAGAAGGGATTAATGTGCTAGTGATACATAAGTTAGAAATGGTATCCAAAACTATGTAATCTATTATTTGCTTAGATTTTAGAAATTAGTAATATCCCATGTTTAACACTATCTAATGTTTGATTGACAAGATTGCTTGATGTGATTACACTTTGTAATGTTCAAAATGCCCTAACTTCTAAGAAAGTGTTGAGGTTAGGGTTTTCATATGAGGGGTAAGAATGACTTTTTCATTCCTTATCATATCAAATTTAAAATGATGGAAAATGGATCAAGCCAAGAGCCACCATAAACTAGTTTGGCCCATGATACCATACCGGGCCACAAAGGTATCATGTGCCATAAAAATTGTGAAGCAAACAAGAAAGAAAGTTTGAAAATGGATCTATCAAACTTTATCCAATGAAGCAAAAGGCGCCACATCCTGTGAGATGTCTTCTTGCTCAGACCACCAACTGTGTTTGTTACATTTGTTCATATTTTGATGTTTCCCTGTTGTAAGTTGAGGATGACGACATAGAAGAGTTCTCTAGCAGATCACAGGTCTGTAAAGCCAGTCAACAATCAACAAAGTAATGCATACATGTAGTCAGTCTCGACTTGTAGCCCATCACATTTCATCATAACATTCAGCTAGTTTAGTACTGTTTAATTTTTGTAATCATGCTGCTAGCTCTTCGCCTATTTGTTCAGGAGTCAGGACATGGATGCAAGTGATGAAGATTGGATTACTTGAGATTATGGACTGTATGGTTTCTTTGGCACCAGATTTGCTATATGCTGTTGGAATCTGCAGAAGATGCTGCACTTGAAATTTTAGATGCACCAAACAAACTTACTTTTCTCATGGCAAGGATTGTTAGAGATGGTGTTCTTGTTTCCTCTTTTTTTTTTTTTTTTTTTAACCAGGATCTCAAGGCAAGTTGAAGCTTTGTTTGGATGTGAATTGGGGTATTCTTCCAAAAAAATTTGGGAGAATTAATTTTGGGAAGTAGGGTTGAAGAATATGATGGTTGTTTGTTTGTGTTTTGGGGGTTAGGTAGAGAATGAATTGAAAAAAAATTATTTGCTTGTTTGTGTTTTGAAAGGAAACAATATCACATCAAAAAAAAAATTATTGGGTTGGTGGGGTGAAATTAGTATTTTTAAATTATTTTTATATATGTATATATTGATTGTATGAGTGGTAGTATGTGTATATATTTTGTAATGATGAGATAATTGATTGAAACTTTGGAGAATGGATTGGGAGTGTGAATAGTAGGGATATTTTGGAAAATAAATTTTGTATTTTGAGAGTGAAATTGAGGAATGTGTATTATTTATTTGTTTAAGTTTTGAAAATTGAAAAATGGATTGGGAATTTATAAACAAAGAGTCCTGAATTCTCAAACAAAAGGAAATCCTCTACCGCCACAATTGTCATTGGGCTTTTTCCTTGGGCCAGTACTTTTACTGTATCTGTTTGGACCGAAATAATTAGGCCCTAACTCATCATACCCTTTTTTTTAGCTGCCGCATCATAAATTTTCCATGTTCTATTTTTAAAATTCATGGTATAAATCAAGCAAATGATAAATATTACCAAAATTTATATACACATGCATACATATGTAAATGTATATGAGTAATATATAGATAATGTTGCTAGATTTTACTTCACAATCTGTTGAGATGCATTCATTTCATGTTTAGGTTCACCTATTATGAAGAAATTGTGATGTCATCTGTTTCCCATTTCCATTAGTATCTCCAAATGGAGTAATATCTATGAATGTTGCTAGATTTTACATCATAAACTGTTGAAGTGCAAAATTTGAAGAACATGTAATTGCATCTCCAAATTGAGTAATATCTAAGAATGTTCCTATATTTTACTTCACAATCTGTTGGGATGTATTCATTGCATGTTTAGTTTTGCCTGTTTTGAAGAAATCGTGATGTCATCTCTTTCCAATTTCCATTAGCATATCTAAATTGAGTAATATAGGAAAATGTTGCTAGATTTTACTTCACAATGTGTTGAGATGCATTCATTTTATTAATAGTTTCACCTATTATGAAGAAACTGTGATGTCATCTCTTTCCAATTTTCATCAATATCTCCAAATGGAGTAATATCTATGAATGTTGCTAGATTTTACTTCACAATCTATTGCGGTGCCTTGATTTGAAGAACCTATAATTGCATCTCCGAATTGAGTAATATCTAATAATGTTGCTAGATTTTACTTCAAAATCTGTTGAGAGGCATTCATTTCATGTTTAGTTTGGCATGTTATGAAGAAATTCTGATGTCATATCTTTCCAATTTTCATTTATTTGTATGTCTAAATTGAACGATATATGAGAATATTGCAAGATTTTACTTCGCAATATGTTGAGATGCATTTATTTTATAGTTTCACCTATTATGAAGAAACTGTGATGCAATCTCTTTCCAATTTCCATCAATATCTCCAAATTGAGTAACATATGATAGTGTAGTTAGATTTCACTTCACAATCTGTTGAGATGCACTCATTTCATATTTATTTTCACAAATTATGAAGAAACGGTGATGTCATCTCTTTCCAATTTCCATCAATATCTCCAAATGGAGTAATATCAGTGAATGTTGTCATATTTTACTTCACAATATGTTGAGATGTCAGATGCATTCACTTGAAGAACCTATAATTGCATCTCCAAATTGAGTAATATCTAAGAATGTTGCTAGATTTTACTTCACAATTTGTTGAGATGCATTCATTTCATGTTTAGTTTTGCCTGTTATGAAGAAATTGTTATGTCATCTCTTTCCAATTTCCATTAGTATGTCTAAATTGAGTAATATATGAGAATGTTGCTAGATTTTACTTCATAATCTGTTGAATTGCATTTGTTTTATTGATACTATTATTAAGAAACTATGATGTTATCTCTTTCTAATTTCCATCAGTATCTCCAAATTGAGTAATATATGATAGAGTTGCTAAATTTTACTTCACAATATATTGAGATGCATTTATTTCATATTCAGTTTCACTTATTATAAAGAAATTATGATGTATCTCTTTCACATTTCCATCACTATCTCCAAATGAAGTAATATCTATGAATGTTGCTAGATTTTACTTCACAATCTGTTGAGATACATTCGTTTCATGTTTAGTTTTGCCTGCTATGAAGAAATTGTAATGTCATCTCTTTCCAATTTCTATTAATATGTCTGAATTGGGTAATATATGAGCATGTTGCTAGAATTTACTTTACGATCTATTGAGATGCATTCATTTTGTTGATAGTTTCACCTATTATGAAGAAACTATAATGTCATCTCTTTCCAATTTCCATTAATATATCTAAATTGGGTAATATATAAGCATGTTGCTAGAATTTACTTTACAATCTATTGAGATGCATTCATTTTGTTGATAGTTTCACCTATTATGAAGAAACTGTGATGTCATCTCTTTCCAATTTCCATCAGTATCTCCAAATGGAGTGATATCTAACAATGTTATTAGATTTTACTTCACAATCTTTTGAGGTACATTCATTTGAAGAACCTATAATTGCATTTCCAAATTGAGTAATATCTAAGAATGTTGCTAAATTTTACTTCACAATTTGTTAAGATGCATTCATTTCATGTTTAGTTTCGCTTGTTATGAAGAAATTCTGATGTCATCTCTTTCCAATTTCCATTTATTTCTATGTCTAAATTGAATAATATATGAGAATATTGCACGATTTTACTTCACAATCTGTTGAGATGCATTCATGTTGTTGATAGCTTCATCTGTTATGAAGAAACTGTGATGCAATCTCTTTCCAATTTCCATCAGTATATCCAAATTGGGTAATATCTGATAGTGTTGCTAGATTTTACTTGATAATCTGTGGAGATGCATTCATTTCATATTTAGTTTCACCTATTATGAAGAAAATGTGATGTCATTTCTTTCCAATTTCCATCAGTATCTCCAAATGGAGTAACATCTAAGAATATTGCTAGATTTTACTTCACAATCTATTAAGCTGCATTCATTTGAAGAACCTATAATTGCATCTCCAGATTGAGTAATATCTAATAATGCTGCTAGATTTTACTTCACAATCTGTTGAGAGGCATTCACTTCACCCAAAAAATCCAATCTTTTTGGTCTTGTGGTAACATGAAATGGAGATAAAAATATTATAAATGTGAGATATTTTCCTTGTTTTGAAGAAATGAGTGATGTATTGGTGTGACATTAACCTAATACATAGTCAAACTAAGAATTGCTATCAGATTAACTCTTTTTCCTTCTAATAATAACTATGTAAATTACCGCGAAATGGTTCATTATTAATTTAAGCTATCTTGGAAAGATTATAAGTCATTAATTAAATATTAAGTTAGTTTGTGAGTCAAAATCCATTTTTGATATTTGATATACAACTTTAGTGAAAATTGATTATTAACAAATATTCTATGATATTTTTTGAAGCTTTTAAATGGATTTTATTCAAGTTGAATGGTTAATTAGCTCAATGGCATATTCTTCATACTTATAAAAGTGAACTCTAAAATTTGAATTTGTTGTATGTATATGTAATTTAAAAATAAAACAATTAACCCATTAATAAAGAACAAGATTATTATATATATTTATATTACATATATAATCTTTCTTACAATTACTCTTCCACGTTATGAACGCCAATCTATCTTTACGTCTCTTGATCTACTTAATCACTTTTTATCGTAAGTGATACCTATATGGTTCTTCGATTTATCTTTTTTTGTACTCTTTTTATATATAATTTATAGCATAAAGCTGTAAACAAAGTGAGTCAGCAAAATAATTGGCTCTATGTTTTATATTCACATAGATTGTATGTCTGACTAGATTTATTTATTTTTATTTAATTTATGAACACATTAAGTAGTATGTCGGATAAGTATCTCTCGAACACAATGTACAATACGTAATGTATACAACACAAATAATTTTTTTTTTTTTCAGTATCAATGCCTTAAATATTATAAATTAATTAGAATCTTCACAATTTCTAAAGTCAAATAATTTCTCTTTGACTATAAATTTCATCGTAGCCTATAATAATATGTAGACTTAATTAGCTTAGCTGCTCATGGTACAACGAGTCTAATTGATAAGCTTGAAAAATTCTTGCAAGTCGTATATTAATATTATAGGACCACACCCACATGAATTATATTGGATTATTTTGCATGACCTTGTCAATAAAATTGGAGATACTTATATTGATCGGTAGGGCTGCGTCATTTGGATACGCCAACAGCATTTGGTTGTGTGACATCTACATTCAATGTCAGCTGAAATAATCACTCCAATAATCCATCAACATTATATTATGTCTATAAAAGTATATGTATATATGTTAAATGTACAAATAAATTTTATTTTTGGGAGAGTTCATATAAAGACATTATTGATTCCTACACCATTTGCATATATAAGTGTAAGATTATTCATCTCGATTTTCTATAATGATTAGCTATGAATTTAGCTATAATTTATAATGCCGAGTTTTATAAAAAGTCATTGAAGAATCAGTCTCGAATTTTTTTTTTTTTAAAAAAAATGAATTAGTAATGCAATAGATAAAATTACAATATTGCAAATATGATTTTCTTGTGATTGAATTATATTCTTGGACTTTAAAGCCTAATTAAATAGGATAAGAGTAGAGATGATCAATTTGTCATACAAAATACTGTTAAACCCCAATCATTGTGGGGCTTTGGGTATTTGGATTGGTGGGAAATTTGGCAATTATTTCTATGACAATGGAGTTAGTGTGAAGCCTATGGACAATACTTTTGCTAGGTTGAAGCCTATGACAATGCTAGAAAAAATAAAAAATAAAAAAATATATTATTGTGATTGAATTAATATCCCACCTTTACATTATTTATTTTATGAAATAATCCTAAGATCCCAGCGTGATTATACTAGCTAGAAATTTTACTTTGCAAAATTTTTATATAGCTATCTAGTCCCATTTTATATATATGAGCTAGCAACTAAAAGCGATATCTTTCCTTAGAAAAGATAGATAGATTACAATCATTACAAGATTTTCAATGAAAGTTATTTAATGATCAAAATAGAAAAAGATTAAAAAAAATTAAATTAAGTTAAGAGTAAAAACACATTATGAATAGTCAAAATTAATGTTACATATACCTATAATTTGTTATAAACATATATAGTACTTGTAACAATGAGGATAGTTAATGAACCACGTGACTTGATCCAAACGTATTATATGATTAAAATTTTATTATCATTACAAGATGAAGCTAAAAATAGTAGAAACATATACTTTATCCTGAAATTTAACTATTTTGATAATATCATATCAATATTATTGAAAAATTAGATTATAAAAATGATGGCCCTTTTAGTTTTAAAGCACATACCCGTCAACGGGGCCAATGAAAGCTACAAACTCCAATTAATTCAGAGTGACATTTGTTTGTAAGTAAAATTTTCATTTATATATATATATATATATTTTTATCAACATTTATGTACGGCCCTATAGTTGAAGAGTGTAGTGGTGCATGGCCGGTGGTGGTGGAGGGCCACCACCCACGGCCGCGGCCATCGCTTTTGAATTGTTACCATTAAAGAAAGTTCATTTTGAAATGAAATTAAAGCCGTAATGAGGCTCAATTAAGCTTTTTCATGCATCATGCATGGGGTCCCTTTAGACTTGTAGTGGCCTAAAACTGCGTCAAAGCAACCAACTTAGGAGACAAAGAGCTGCATGCTTCCACACACACACACACACACACATATATTGTATTTTGCTTTGCTTAGAAGATTACTTATGATTATTCATGCATTCATTCATTTTGCCAATTTTTATATATAGTGGCGTGGGGTGGGGGTGGAGTAGGGGTACAATCTTTGATGTCAAGCTAAACTTCTTTATTTATTTATTTTTCCTTTTTTTTTTTTGTTATATAAACAAGAGAGAGAAAAAAAATTGATGTGATAATCTCTCCCGATTAGTTTTGGGTCATTATAAAATATTCATTTTAAATTATAATTACTGTATAAAGAACGAACTCGTTACTACAATCAAACTCGATTTATTGAATTTGTATTTTATTTTGCTAAAGCAATAACTTTAAGTTTAAATATCCAAAATTCAGGGTGTTACAAGTGGGATAGGGGTACAATCTTTGATGTCAAGCTAAACTTTTCTTTTTTCTCCTTTTTTTTATTATATAAATAAGAAAAAAAATGACTGACAGACAATTCCTATTGATCAATTTCTAATCACTATAAAATATTTATTTTTAATTATAATTATTTTATAAAGAACAAACTCGTGAATATTTCATTATCACACCTTATTGTAAGAGTTTAATTTGGGAAGAGGAATTGATCTTGAAAATGTGGTAAGTTAGAAATTTAACCAAGCAAGGTTACATCTAGAAGGGCCCCAAGTTAAAAAGAGACTTCCCTGCAAAAAGGGCATTAATTTATTGTAGTTAGATTTGGTGTAATTAACATTAATTATACCTAACTAGACTATGATTACCATTATTAAAGAATTGATTAGATGTTGCCCTCATGCCATTGCCAATAAGAACTTTGTAATTTCTAACATCCTAACCTACACATAGGCCATATAATGGCTTGGAAATTTTGTTATGTAAATCTTTAGGTGTCATCATGGTGTAAAAAGGTTAATCATACCATAAGATATAGGGCCAACAATAAAAATAAAAATTCATTATATCAATTGAAATTAATCTCTAATTTTAGTATATTAATGAGAAATTTGTGAATAGGTACAAGCAAGGGTGATCCCTCGGAGTCTATGTTAAATTCGACCATCTAATTATGGATGCATTTCTTTAAAAAATAAATATTTTAGGAATTTAATGAAGTTAATTTAATTAAAAATTAAAAAATAATTCATGAATATTCTCTTGTCTTCCATTTTTCTTTTCTTTTCCTTTCAATTTGTGACTGTGTTTGGTTTCATTTTCAGATCCCATTTTCATATTTTCTATTATTCCAAAAATGAAACACATCTTTTTTTACATATTTTTACCTAACATCATTTTTATTTTTATTTTCATTTTCAAAACGCATTCCTCAATAACCTAATGATCTTCTCCGAATAATATATATATATATATATTATCTCTCTATTCAATTATTTCCATCTCTCTCCACTTACAACTTATTAAAACCAATATAATCATTACTTTTTCAATAATCCATTCAAATACAAATTCATTTTCAACTCATTTTACCTAATTAATTTTTCAAATTTTAAAAATGATTGAAAATAAAAATTAAAAATGAAAATAAAACCATACGGGCCCTGCCTCTCAAGACTTGACTTATGAAGTTGCATTTTGGCTAGCTTTAGAATTTTTAATCTAAGTACTGACAGTAATACTGGAACTAGACAAGGGGAGAAGGGACATTTATGTTGTTAAAGACAAATATTGTCTACGTCTTGTCTTAATCATTTATTGAACAAATTGTTTGAATTGGGTACTTTCAAATGTCTCTAGAAGAAGGTATGGGGGAAGAATAAGAGCAGCAAAAGAACAAATTAAAAATTCCAAAGAATTCACTAAAGATTCATTCATTAATTAAATTAAGAAAATTGGGTGGACCTGTAGCATTTAGAAAATACAAGTCACAAACACCTCAGTCTCAATAAACCAAAATAAGATAGCCATCATAGCTTAGAAAAATCCATTTTTATTTGTGGAAGACACCTTTTCCACATGCCATTGTTTTCTGTGAAAAAGACTGTAGTTTTAATTATTTATGGTGAAAATTATGTAACAATTCTTTAATGCTATGTTTAGATCAAAGAATTAAATGAAAAAGAAAAGGAGAAAAAAAATGTAAAAATACAAAAATTAAAGTAAAAAGTTATATATTTTAATCGTTGATAATTTTTTTAATAAAATTCAAGATCCAAATATCTACATATATTGTTTTAAAAATAGTTAAATATAATGGGAACAACCTGCCTAAAGGGACCCTAAGAAGACTAGAATAATAATAGTGTTCACTATTTAAAGATTTTGATAGGAAAAAATTGCAAAAAAGATGGATTTTGCTTCCATTTCTTGGGGCGAAAATTCAATCAATCCTTTTCTATTATGTGTTTTATAATATAGATTAAGTGATATTACCGATTCAACTAATAGATAATTCAACAATGTGATTTCACTTGTTACATCTAACCATTTATTGTGTCTAAAGTCATCTATCTCTTGGATTCATTATGCTTCTCTTCCTTCTCTTAGTCAAAGAATTTACTTTTCTCTTTTAAATTTCAAGTTGGGACCACATATTCAAGTAAGAAAACAAAAGGCTTAAATGAAAGTTTTAGTCAATTATAAGTCTTTTAATATGTACAAGTTGAGTTAATATCTAACCGATAAGAAAAAGAAGTAGTTGAATTGATATCTAACCTATAAGAAAATAAAGTAAATGGGCATAAAGAATGCCAAAATCTTTCAATAAATATCGTTAGTTATAAACCATTTTAACTTTACCTTGTGGCACCAGCCACTCAAGTACTGCGCAAATAAAATTGTAAATTGTTGGTTTACATATAATATTATAGTAGTAATTTTGACACATTCGATGCATGTACTAAAATTTTTATGGTATAAAGTAAATAAAATAATCATTTAGTATTAATTTTTTAGATAAAATTTGGTATTTATTTAAATTTTTACATAAATAATAATAAAATATTATGATAAAATGATAATTATGGGCGTAGAATATGTGGGTTGTAAATAATAGTTACTATATAAATTGTAATAATGAGAATTGAGGGTATTCACTAAAGATTCATTCATTAATTAAATTAAGAAAATTGGGTGGACCTGTAGCATTTAGAAAATACAAGTCACAAACACCTCAGTCTCAATAAACCAAAATAAGATAGCCATCATAGCTTAGAAAAATCCATTTTTATTTGTGGAAGATACCTTTTCCACATGCCATTGTTTTCTGTGAAAAAGACTGTAGTTTTAATTATTTATGGTGAAAATTATGTAACAATTCTTTAATGCTATGTTTAGATCAAAGAATTAAATGAAAAAGAAAAGGAGAAAAAAAATGTAAAAATAAAAAAATTAAAGTAAAAAGTTATATATTTTAATCGTTGATAATTTTTTTAATAAAATTCAAGATCCAAATATCTACATATATTGTTTTAAAAGTAGTTAAATATAATGGGAACAACCTGCCTAAAGGGACCCTAAGAAGACTAGAATAATAATAGTGTTCACTATTTAAAGATTTTGATAGGAAAAAATTGCAAAAAAGATGGATTTTGCTTCCATTTCTTGAGGCGAAAATTCAATCCATCCCTTTTGAACAATCAATCAATCTGATATAGGATGACCCAAAATGGCCCAAATCAGCGAAGCCCAACACTCAATCAACGGCCCAGGACCCAAGTAACTCATCGATCCTGTTCGATCCATCCACAAGGCGCTCCATGGCCCTCGGAGCTGCTCGACCTTTGTCGACCCTTCAAGGTCGATTCGCAAGTCGAACCCCGCACAGTACTCTGCCACCGCATTAAATGCGTTGACTGGCAACACGCCTCCGCATTAATGGCGCATGCCCTCCCCTCACCGTCTGACACAGCAGACGCCGCAACAGTGTGCCATCTTGTCCTGCAGCATAAAAGGACATCTAGCTGGCAATATTCAAACGGGGGAATTGACCAATTACCCCCGACAGGGGGTTGGAGGTCCCGAGGGGTAAGCCAAGGGCTTCCCTGACATTTCCTACAAGGGAGAAGAATATAAAAACCCCTCAACCTTGCATCTCACAAGTATGCACTCATACACTCAAAAGCCCTTATGTTCCACTGCTCGATTTGAGAGGTCGAATATATACTGACTTGAGCGTCGGAGGGCCTAAGCCGAGGGCCTCTCGGCTAGCCTAACGTTTGCTGTGATTGCAGGATTCCAATCCCAAACCAATCCAAAAGATCATCCCTCGGATCGTGATTCAGACCCGATCTATATTCATCATCGAAACCGAACCCTCATCACAATCCTTTTCTATTATGTGTTTTATAATATAGATTAAGTGATATTACCGATTCAACTGATAGATAATTCAACAATGTGATTTCACTTGTTACATCTAACCATTTATTGTGTCTAAAGTCATCTCTCTCTTGGATTCATTATGCTTCTCTTCCTTCTCTTAGTCAAAAAATTTACTTTCCTCTTTTAAATTTCAAATTGGGACCACATATTCGAGCAAGAAAAGAAAAGACTTAAATGAAAGTTTTAGTCAATTGTAAGTCTTTTAATATGTACAAGTTGAGTTAATAGCTAACCAATAAGAAAAAGAAGTAGTTGGATTGATATCTAACCTATAAGAAAATAAAGTAAATGGGGTGGACTTGTAGTGGCCTAAAACTGCGTCAAAGCTACCAATTTGGGAGACAAAGAGCTGCATGCTTACACACACACACACACACACACACACACACATATATATATATATTGCTTTGCTTGGAAGATTGTAATTATGATTATTCATGCATTCATTCATTTTGCCAATTTGTATATATAGTGGGGTGGGGTGGGGTGGGGTGGGGTGGGGTGGCGTGGGGTGGGGGGTACAATCTTTGATGTCAAGCTAAGCTTTCTCTTTTCTTTTCTTTTTTTTTTTTTTAATATAAATGAGAGAAAAAATAATTGGCATGATAATCTCTCTCAATAAGTTTTGAATCGCTATAAAATATTTATTTTAAATTATAATTACTGTATAAAGTTTATATAAATAAGAAAAAATAATTGATGTGATAATTTTTCTTAATTAATTTTGAATCACTATAAAATATTCATTTTAAATTATAATTACTATATAAAGAATGAACTCGTTACTATAATAAATCGGGTCGACATTTTATTATCACACCTTATAACAAGCTAGAAAGAGTTTGGAACTAATTAATAATTAAAAAAGAATTTAATGAAGTTAATTTAATTAAAAATTAAGAGATAACTCATGAATATTCTCGTCTTCCGTTCGTTTACTTTACCGTTCACTTTGTGACTGCAACTAAACCTCTCAAGACTTGACTTTTGAAATTGCACTGTGACTAGCTTCTAGGCTATGTTTGGTTATATTTTGTTAAAATAAATTTTTTTTGGAAAAATATAATTAAATATATAATTTATTTTTTTGTCAAAATAATTATTATTAATTCCAAAATACCCATCCAGATTAATTAATTTATTATCAAAAACCTCATATACATACATATATATTATAATATTTTATTATTATTTTTACAATTAAAAAATCGTATCCAATCATCACATATACATATTATATTTTTTATTATTATTTTTATAATAAAAAAATTATTCAATTTCTTCTTCACGTTAAAAATCAAATAAAAAAATATTAATTTGACTGTTACAGTAGAAATTGTCTCCTTCTAAAATATAAATAAACATATCAAAATTTTTGAAAATTATTTTCTTATTATTCTCAAAATATAAACAAACATACATCATATTTTTTAATACAAATTTCACATTCTCCAACCTCATTCTTAAAATTCATTCTCCAAGAATATATAATGCAAAACATATAATCTAGTAATACTGGAACCAGACAAGGGAAAAGGGACATTTGTGTAGTTAAAGATAATAATCATTGTCTCTGTCTTGTCTTAATAAATTATTGAACAAATTGTTCGAATTGGGCACTTCAAGTGCTCGAGGAGAGATAAGGGGCAAAAAGAACAATTTAAAAATTAAAAAGAATCCACTGAAGAAACATGGATTAATTAAATTAAAAAAATTGGGTGGACCTGTAGCATTTAAAAAATACAAGTCCCTAAAGCCTCAACCTCAATTAACCAAAATAACATAGTCATCATAGTTTAGAAAAATCCATTTTTATTTGAGGGAGAAACCCTTTTGCTCATGCCACTGTTTTCTGTGAAAAGACTGTAGTTTTAGTTATTTATACAGAAAATTATGTAACAATTCCCCAATGTCCAGCATGGTCAAAGAATTCAGTGAGAAAAAAGTGGAAAAAATACAAAAATATCAAAATCAAAATATAAAAATTACATCATTTAACCGTTCATAAAAAAAATTAATGTTTTTTTCAATTAAATTTAAGATCCATATATATATATATATATATATATAGATTGTTTCACTACAAAAAATTAGGGTATCAACTATAGTCAATTCATAGTTGATGATGCTAAAAATTTGTAGCTTTTGCTATGAATCGTCCTAGCCAAATTCAAAGTCAATGCTGTCATAACTAATTGTTACTATGACCAATCCATAGTTAATGACAATTCTTATATATATATATATATATTAATTTTCATACGGCTCATACATAATTAATCTGTTACACGCTTAAAAGTACAATGTTAAGTATTGATAATTAATAATTTTTATTGATTATAATTAAAACAATTATATTTACTATGAAAATCGATAACTATATTTTATAACTACAGCAACGAAATTTATTTTGTAGCAATTTTTCTGCAACAGATACTTAAGTTATTAGTAGTGCAATAGATACTTAAGTTTTTAGTAGTGTTTGAGAAGTAGTTAAATATAATGGAACCAAACTGTCTAGAGGGGCCCTAAGAAGAGTAGAATAATAATATATGCTCACTATTCAAAGATTTTGAGAGGAAAAAATATGCAATCAAGATGGAGTGTGCTTCGATTTCTTGAGGCAAAACTTCAATCCATCCCTTTTGGACAATTAATCAATCCTTTTTTATTGTGTGTTTTATAATACAAATTAAGTGAGATTACCAATTCAACTGACAGATAACTCAGCAATGTGATATCACTTGTTACATCTAACCATTTGTTGTGTCTATAAGTCATCTATTTCTTGGATGGATTATGCTTCTCTTCCTTTTTAGTCAAGAAATTTACTTTTCTCTTTTAAACTTCAAGTTGGGACCAAATATTAAAATAAGTAAACAAAGACTTAAAAGAAAGTTTAGTAAATTGTAAGTCTTTTAATATGTATAAGTTGAGTTGATATCTAACAGATAAGAAAATGAAGTAGATGGGCATAAAGAATACCAAAACCTTTCAATAAATATTGTAGTTATAAACCACTTTAACTTTATCTCGTAGTACCACTTAGGTATTACTACTCAAATTAGATTATAAATCATTGGATTACACATAATATTATAATAGTAATTTTGGCACATCAAATGCATATGCTAAAATTTTTATAATATAAAGTAAATAAAATAATTATTCAGTATTAAATTTTTAACTAATATTTTATATTTCTTTAAATTTTGTAAATGAATAATAATAAAATATTATGATAAAATGATAATTATGACTGTAAAATATGTGGATTGTAAATAATATTTACACATAAATTATTGTTATGAAAATTGAGTATAATTTAGGTATATCACATAAAAATACATCAAAAATGGAATAAGTTCTTTGTTAATAATATGGATATAGATCTTATGATGTATAGTCCCACTCAGCAAAAAAAATTCAATATTGCAAGAAGGGTAGCTAAAATAAAAGATTTTCGCTTCTCCTCGCGCCGCTAGCCTCTTGGGCACCACCCAAACGAGATCGCAAATTTTTGAATCACGCATGATTACATCATTATATACTCGTATACTATAATATAATATTTAAGTAGGTGGCATAAAATTTTTCTCAACATGTAATAAGTAAGAATATTAATAGAAATTAACCTAAATAGTTACTCGAACAATTTTTGCTTGCTTTTTATTTTTTTGACTTAACTATAAATAGAAATTAACCTAGATAGTTATTAGATTATACTTCAAAATCTGTTGAGATGCATTCATTTCATGTTTAGTTTTACCTATTATGAAGAAACTGCAATGTCATCTATTTCCAATTTCCATTAGTATGTCTAAATTGAGTAATATATGAGAATGTTGCTAGATTTTACTTCACAATATATTGAAATGCATTCATTTTATTGATAGTTTCACCTATTATGAAGAAATTGTGATCTCATCTATTTCCAATTTCCATTACGTAATATCTAAAAATGTTGCTAGATTTTACTTCACAATCTATTGATATGCACATCTGTTGCTAGTAACAATTTTTCTCTACATTTTCATTTTGCACTTTATGATCACACATCACATGATCTCAAGTAGGATCTCAAGTAGGGGTGTAAACGAGTCGAGCTCGAGCCCGAGCTTGACGAAAGTTGGAGGCTCGAGCTCGATGAGCCTGCTCTTAAGTGCTCCAGCTCCAGCTCCAGCTCAAAAATATTGAGCTCGAGCCGGCTCACCAGAAAATTTTAAATTAAATAAAAATATTAAATTATTAATATATCATATTTATTTAATAATAATTAATAAAATAATTAAAATTGTTATTATAAATTAAATATATATTAAATTATAATCATTACTATAATGATTTAAATTATAATATATTATAACTATTGATAAAATATTAAATTATTAATATATTATAATTATTTAATCATATATATAAATATTTAAAATTAGAAAAAAAAAAGTAAATTATTAATACATATTAATTAATATATAATAAATATTTAAAATTAGAAAAAGAAAGTAAATTATTAATATATATTAATTATTTAATTAATATATAAAAAATATTTAAAAATAGAAAAAAGCTCATGAGCCGGCTCATGAGCTTTCGAACAACCACAAAAGAGCTCGAGCTCAAAAAACTCGAGCTTGAGTCGAGCTATAATCAAGCTCACTTATGAGGCTCATGGCCGGCTCGACTCATCTTACACCCCTAAATTCTCAAGCATGCTAGGGCATAGATTGTTATAACATAACGTTCCATATGCGCGATGAACCAATACCTAATTTGAGTTTTCCTGAATCACATCGTTGGTTTGATTATTTTGCATGATGATTTTATATCTTTAGGTCTTGTTTACTTGGCTTGATTAGGTGTGATACATACCTAATTAAGCTTTTTTTAATATTTGTTTCAATTAATAAAAACCCTTGATAAATTTTAGGCGCTACATTATTTATTGTTGCTTTTGGAAAATGGATCAAGAGGGGGAAAACTTGATTAGTTGTGATAAGAATTACAAAGATTTAATATGGTCTATTTTTTTTATCTTATTTCCAATTAAACCATGATCCTAAAAATGGGAAAGATGAGGAAATTATGAAAAACTTATTAAAAAGTATAACTGATATAATAGTAAATTTATATATTATAATTTAATTTATTTATATATTAATCATACCAACCAAATATAAAATTAAAATATTCTATCCTAATGGATTTAAAATGTATCATTTGCTCATATATCACCTCTAATTACATCATTCTAAGCAAACGAGCCCTTAGAGAAAAGGCACCATATCCTGCGAGATGTCTTCTTACTCAGACCACCAACTGTGTTTGTTACATTTGTTCATATTTTGATGTTTCCCTGTTGTAAGTTGAGGATGACGACATAGAAGAGTTCTCTAGCAGATCACAGGTCTGTAAAGCCAGTCAACAATCAACAAAGTAATGCATATATGTAGTCTGTCTCGACTTGTAGCCCATCACATTTCATCATAACTTTTCTGGAGATTGCACGATCAGTCAATGATTCGAGTTTCTCCAACTAATGATACAGTTTCTATTTCACACCGCTATAATACATTCTGTCAATAATGATCAACACATTATACTGGTAAATATCATAAAAACTTTGGTGGTTGTATTTTTCACGTGATGGAACACTTATTTTCTGCAGGTGTTAACAAACTCGAAGGTTGATGAAATTCCATTGAAGGTTGATGAAACTTCACTGACACTAGGAGAGCTGGCAATCAATCCGACAACCATGTTCTGGAGGTGTTGATAGACCCAAATGCTGATGAAACTCCATCAAGCAGTTGGAGAGCTGAAAATCAATATCCCATTGAATCAACGGGCAACAAACGTAGATGTGTATAAGGAAAAACTTTACTTGTAAGAAGGAGCTATAGGTCAAGTTTCATAAAGAAAGAGTTTTATAGTAATTTAAAAAAAAAAAAATCACTAAACAAAGATTGATTAATTAAATTAAGAAAATTAAGTGGACTTGTAGCATTTAAAAAATACAAGTCCCAACCACCTCAATCTCAATAAACCAAAATAGGATAGCTATAATAGTTTAGAAAAATCCATTTTTATTTTAGGAAGAAACCCATGCCATTGTTTTCTGTGAAAAAGACTGTAGTTTTAATTATTTATGGAGAAAATTATGTAATAATTCTTTAATGTTTTGTTTAGATCCAATAGTTAAATGAAAAAAAAAAAGAGAAAAAAATGTAAAAATACAAAAAGTACAAGTAAAAAGTTTATATCATTTAATCATTGATAATATTTTTTTTATAGTTTTTAATAAAATTCAAGAATCAAATATTTACGTTTACTGTTTTAGAAGTAGTTAAATATAATGGGAACAAACTAAGTAGAAGGGGGCCCTAAGAAGAGTAGAATAATATAGATGTTCACTATTCAAAGATTATGAGGGAAAAAAATTGCAAAAAAGATGGATTCTGCTTCTATTTGTTGAGGCAAAAATTCAATCCATCCCTTTTGGACAATCAATCAATCCTTTTCTACTGTTTAGATTGTTGGATGGGGTTTGATAGACTATATTATCAAGCTCATCAAGTGTTTGGATGAAATAAAAAAAAAATCTAGGATACATAAAGGGACCGGTCCATAATCCTATTTTCAATTAAAAATTATCTCCCCAAGATGGCCTAAATTGTATAATCCAAAATGATAGTGGGAAAAAAAAAATAGCCATTTGACAGTTATATCCATAAATGAAAATATTGGGATTTGAACTTATCTTCTTATGATGGGTATTTTAGTAAATTGAGTAGCCAATTTATTTAATTCTTGTATCCATACAAAGAATTGATAATATATATATATATATATATATCCAAAATGCATAATCCTAAACCCCAAATACAGTATAATCTTATCTTGAATAATCTAATCCCATTATATCAATATAATCTTATCAATTATATCTATATAACCAAACGTGCCCTATTTTATAACACATTAAGTGAGATTACCAATTAAACTGACAAATAATTTCACCAATGTGATATCACTTGTTACATCTAATCATTTGTTGTATCTGTAAGTCATCTATTTCTTGGTTGGATTATGCTTCTCTTCTTTTTTGGTCAAGAAATTTACATCTCTCTTTTAAATTTCAAGGTGGGACCAAATATTCAAATAAGAAAACAAAGACTTAAAAGAAAGTTTTAGTCAATTGTAAGTATTTTAATATGTATAAGTTGAGTTCATATCTAACAGATAAGAAAATGAAGTACAGAGTCATAAAAAATACCAAAATCTTTCAATAAATATCATAGTTATAAGTCATTTTAACTTTATCTCATGGCACTAACCGCTTAAGTACTACTCAAATGAGATTGTAAATCGTTGGATTACACATATTATTTTACTAGTAATTTTAACATTCCATTTATGTGCTAAAACTTGCATAGTATAACGTAAACGAAGTAAGTATTTAGTATTAGTTTTTTAAATGACATTTAATATTTATTTAAATTTTTACATTAATAATAATAATAATGTGTGTAGAATATGCTAGTCGTAAATAATAGTTACTATAAATTGTCGTTATGAAAATTGAGGGTACTTTAGGTATATTACACAAAAACACACCAAAAAGGGAGTAAATATTTTATTAATAGTATAGATCTACATTCTTATGATATATAGTCCCACTTAGCGGAAAATTTTCAATATGGCAAGAAGGGTAGCAAAAATAATACATTTTCACTTCTCCTTCTGCCCCCAGCCTCTTGGGCACCATCTAAGTGAGGCTGCAAATCGTTGAATCACACATGATTACATCATTATATACTCGTATATATATTGTAATATTCAAGTAGGTGGCATAAATTTTTTCACAACATGCAGTAAGAAAGAATATTGCTAGAAGGGTAGCAAGTCTTTCCAAGCAATGACTTCCCTTGAAGCCAGCAACTTAATTTTATCATACTATTTGTTGTTAGATGAGTACTAAAGTTTGCAAAGATGATGAACTAGTGTAAGAAAAGTAGACAATAGGGCCAATAATAGAAAATTTAAGCAAGCTTCAAGGCAATATAAAATAAGAATGAAAAGGAGATGATATATGCAACAAATACAAAAACTAAGCATTCTTTCACTTTGGTTTCTAAAGCTACTTCATATAGATTATAGCAGAATACTTCATATCATATCAATTCTTGGAGTCATGTAGTCATATTGCTTCATTCCACAACCTTATCTTCCATTAGTCGTCACCTTATCTTCCATTGGTAGTCTTGCATTACTAAAAGGCTTTCATCTCATTATCTTCAGCTCACAAATGATCTGAAGTGCCTTCCTAACCAATAAGTTAACCAGAAAACCGTAGTAGATCAAAAACTAAAAGTCTGTCGAAAAGTGACACAACGAAGAAGAGACAGATTACTGCATTCTACACATCAAAGAATCCATAACATAAAAGAAAATTAAGAAGATCTTGTCCAACAGAACTCCAATTTTCAATTTCTGGACTCCAAGCTAATTAGGAAAAGTTGAAAAAAAAAAAAAAAAAAAGTTAATCTAACTATGGTCTTCTCAGATTGCTTGAGAATGTTAAATGGATGATGGCATCATATAGTCTAATGCATCCAAAAACTATCTTGGTTTGAAGTATTAAGATCCAAAATATGTAGCGCTTAATGGAGTGCCTGTATCAAAAAGCCAAGAGAAAGAAAAAAATGCAGTGTTATGCACAACACCAAGGAGGTTGCATTCCAATTATCATATCGTCACATCTATCCAAAAGATACCAAGGAAAATAACAAAATTCTCGGATGAATACATGAATAAGCCTCAATAATGTTTCATATTGTGGACACACACACACACACCCACCCCCCAACCCCCAGGTTCCAAGATCAAAATGGTATTAATGGAGAGTTGAGCAGCTTCCTCGTTTACCATCCCACTTTTGCCAGAGTTGGTATTTGTTCACGTTTTAGGTAATTTCTAGAGACCACTGAACAGCTGGACAGCTTGGACTTTTACCATTTCTTCAAAACCATGTGTAATCTTAAGTTGTTGCCTAACTTTCATATTTATCTCTACAGCTAAAAACCAGAAATACCGTTTGGCATAAGCCGCCAGCATGTCATGCAGACAGAGGAAGACATACACCAGTGCATCTACAATTCGATATGGGGTACAAGCCAATTGCAAGTTAAACGTCTTCATGGCTGCGCTTGTAAATGCAAACTTGAGGATATTTTTTCCAGAGCTATGATAACCATTCTCACTTGTTTTCTCATAATGTGACTGTTGTTAGAAAATTAAGATGTGGGAGATGAGAAACATATGCCCATGTGTGAGCCTGAGGAAGCGCTAAAAGTTCGTAAGAAAACATATATTTTCTTCTCCTGTGCTGTTACCCCTTTAACAGGTGACCCTGTGTAAGCATGACTTATGAATTTCTTGGATCTTAGAATGAAGTAAATTTAAGAACTTTTAGGCAGATATGCTAGATTGCTAATATTTCCCACATTTTAGATAAAAAAATGTTTTCCAGGTTTATCTATGCAAAATTAAGCATATTTAAACTAAACCACAAAGTTTCTATAGAGTTTGATTAAGATAGTTTTCATGTGATGAAAAACATGAATAAGGCAAGATTTTTCTATATAGCCTCTTCCTTTTTATCTCGAAGGCACATGAGTTATGCAGACGTACCTTTTCTTTGAGGTCCACCCTTCCAATATTTTTTCCCCATGAACTGCAAAGTATATTCTAGTGAAGAAATCCTCCAAGATAAAATGGATCTCCTCTATATGCACCAGCTCCTGAAACCAAATTCAAGTCAAGAAAATAATTCACAGTTTTAACACTCTTTAAGTAATGTAATCCAATACAAATTCCGAGGATATCTGTGTACCTACTAAACTTAACTGCAACCATTGTAATTATTGTTAAAGCATATGCACTTTTCATGAATTTTAAAAAGTCATTCATCATGCTGTTTCTTTTCATGTCCCAAGAAGTGCCTCTTCTTACATAAGTTTATATGACCTTTTGTTTTTGTATGATTTTATCAGCATCTTAAAACCAGCAGGTTATTCAGAAAGTGTGCTGCTGAGAGTTTTCTTACACTCAAACGTAGCCCATCGTGATGGAGGTACAACCGTACGATCTTGTTTTGTTTCTGATATGTAGAGTAGACTGAAGAGATCTGTAGCAGCATCAACATTTTTACTAGGTACATTGCTTTCAGCAGTAATCCCGTTTGGCGGAGCCGAAAAGATATCTGTCATCAAATCTAAAGAGCCCTGTTGAAATGGAAACATTTGGCATTATTCTTTTCAGTATTATATGATTTATGAGTAAACAGACATTCTTGTTGATTGTTCCAAATATGGTAGGAATTTCTTTCAAGAAGATATTATGAGCTCGATGATTAAAACATACCCCACGAATTCGTGTTATAGGAGGAACTTGGGGCAAGTCACTGATGGAAATGTCTTCATCCAAAGAGTACTTTCTTGCTTTCTTTGGAATTCCTCTTTTAGAGGTGCTTACAGATTTATCTTGACTGGCTAGAAGTGTTGGATCCATTGATGTTTTAGAAGCCCATTTTTTCTCCACATACCTGGAACCAACAGTAGATTTACTAAAAAAACTAAGAGATGAAAACAGAAAGATAGAAACAAGAGAACTAGGAGCTAAACAAAAAAACCATTGTGCTTGTTAAATATTCTTGCAAAAATGTTTTACGCTGAAGTTACTTGTTATGAATAAATTTTTCAATTGGATTTCTGTCAAAATCTGGTGGTAATTCTGCTTCCCAGTAGCTGTTGGACTTCTCATTGCCCATCCCTGCACAGCACAAAACATAATTATAGCAATATACCACTAATCATAAGATGCATATATTGTAAACCAAAATGAACACTTTAGATGGTAAAAAATATCTAATCTTGCTGTCCCTTTTATCTCCAATGCACTAACAATTTTCAACATAAGATATGGCTGCCAAAGCAGTGTATCATTTTACTTTCTTATGGCTTGGGAATGCCATTCTTTTCTTGTTTACTTAACATAGGGTATTATGAACAGAGTGATGCTGAAATTCTATTGATGATTTCATACTTGTGTACACCTTTCATAAAATCATTGCACATCTCTGAGGTTGATATTTCTTTCTACATTAAGTAAATATAAATATATATATATATATATGAAAATTTAGTAAACATAATTTCTCTATTACAAAAAAACTATTGTTTCAGCTGGCTTGTGTTTGAATCAGCTATCAAAGAAAGTGAATATGCGAAATCTTAAGCTAAATTCAGTTCATATTGCAGACCATAATCAAAAATAAATGCACAATAAGCCTAGAAAGACTTACTTTGCATAAAAACAACCTGCTCGGGAAGCCATGTATCCAATGTTGTAGACCTTACCTATTGTGATAAAGCTAAAGTTAGGAAAACACTATGGAAAGATTATAATCGAAACTTAGAAAGTCAAAAGTGATTAAAAAGCAATAACTACACATAGTCCACATGCACACATTAATAACATGTCAAAGAAATAGATTTTACTAAACACACACTATTTAACATATTTATGTTCCGACAGAAAAAAGTACATGTACTAAAAAGGATATGATGCCCAGACAGGAACTTGTGCAGGAACTATTGAGGCAGTGTCATTGAATGATAGTGCTTTTTTTCTCAAATGATGAGAGCAAGGATTTGGAAATCATTTGAAGCCAAAATTTCACAATAACATACAATTTTAGGGTTTTACTAGCAGAAATTGTATTCAAGCAACCATTATTTTGCTAATATGAGGTGAATAATTAGCACTCGCCTCACTGTTACCAAGTTAAAAGTCTCCACTTGGTTGAGAGCATATACAAAAAGTAAACTCTTATTTTTAACAGTCAATATTAGCACAAAAGCATGACTTTCTAACAAAGGAAACTAAGTGAACATATTTGATTTTTAACAGGTGAAGCAATAAGATAAACTAACATAAACATGAACGTAAGAGAAACATAAACATGAACGTAAAGAGAAACGAGAAAAAATAATGAAAAGGAATATTTTGGTTATCTGTTATATGAGCAGATTCTTAAATTCTTGAGCAAATAAAAGTCAAGCATTTTCCTGAATAGAAATTCCTTAGAAGATTCAGCAGGTGTTAACATGCAAACCTTTGAGATGTGTACTCCGAGACTCCGATGTATTCCAGAACATTGCATACATATAAATATTCCAAGGTTAATACTTGCCCATCGCGGAGCCCTGAAATGATGCTAGCAATTATATGACTAATTTTATAATAGCATATGTCAAAATTTGGCTGATGGAACATACTTGCTCCGGCAATCTGCACATTCCCTGTTCTCAGGCAACTTAAGAAGACCCTCCAATAACTAGAACAATTTTTCAAGACAACAGTAAAATAGAAGTCAATCTCCTTGAAACAATATCAAAAGGACAGGGGGGAAAATTCCTTATGCCAACAATGTTGATTTTTTATTTTGGTCACCAGCGATATCTTATGCAGACAAATGATTATATGTGTGATTAACATTATAGTGTTCGTATTCATGAAGTTTCCTGTGAAAAATTAGCACAAGCAAGAGGTTGAAAAACATGTACACTTGGAATTATATACTCTGAGATTGAAAACAACTAGCACAAGTGTATTAATTCATTGAGCTAGTCTTACGTCTATTATCAAGTTAGTTCATCGAGAGGTTAAATCGATAATATTCTCTAATCTATGAATAATGCAGGAAATTATTCTTTTGATTGCATATATTGGAAAACCTGCTGAAACAAGGGAGCAAGAGTATCAAAATGCATATGGTACATTGATAAAAATGAAATTTATAGAAAGCAACATGATTGGGGTCAAGCTTTATTAAACCTGGAAGCTATAAAACAATGTCCAGTCAGTCTTTCTTGGCAAGAAACAATACATGATACGTTTATCAAACTGAAATTTATCAAAAAGCAACAAGATATAGACAATTTAGAAACACAATTACCCTCACCCCCGGCCCCCCACCCCCCTGAGCCCCTTCATCATGCACACATACATAAGCTCAATGTTGCCCCTTTATATTCAACTAATGACCCTATGTAGCAAATTCATCCTCAACCCTGAGTTCTTTCTGCCTCATCCATTCACTTAATCCTTTTATGAATCTTATTTTTTCAGAAATAATAATCACTATAAATTCTTCTTCTGCTCGTTGCATGTTTTATCACAGCACAATTCGCCCACTATAAATGAACGGAAAACCTCAAAATGGATGAAACCCAAATGGGAAAACATAAAAAATAGAACACACAACAAATAATATAGAATTTCAAGAATCCCCACAAGAAATCAACAAAACGAGACCAGAAACACAACGAAGCAAATGAATAATGAAGAAGGGCTCATCACCTTTGCATGCTTGGCGCTGAGCTCCTTGGAAACAGACGCCTTTTCATTCATCATGGCTAACAAATTTCACACACACAAACCTACCAAAAATCAAAGCAAAAAACGCACACAGAGAGATAGAGAAAGAGAAATAAAGGGGGAGAGTTTCTTCTGTTCTCTGTCTCTGTGTTTTCTTTCTCTCTCTCTCTCTCTCTACCTCTCTCTTTGATTTTGGTAATGATTTTGCTATCTAACAAGGCTGAGTGGCTCAACATATTCTAAGGATGGCATTGTTGAGCTCCATTTTTAGTTTCCTTAAAATTCGGCAAAATGCACCACCATCCATCTCTCAGAACAGCAGCCTCAATTTAATTAAAAGTAATTCTTATATCAAATTTACAATAGTTTTAAATTTATGAAATACCCTTTAAATTTATACTTTGCTTTAATTAAATAAATTGAATATTTCATATCGTGTGTTATTAAGGAAAATTTATAGCTTGTAGCCCAAGTGACATCTATATCTCCTATTAAATAGAAGTAGAAGGTGTTGTGTTCGATCCGTAATGGGTAGACCTGGCAAAAACTTATCCAAATCCACGGGTACCCCAAAAAATGTGGGTAATAGGCCTTATTTTCTCTGCCCAATAAAATTCAGGCAATTTTACTTGCCGTCTAATTATCCGCCGTTTTTTGGCCCAACCCGCAGGTACCCACGGGTAACTCGTGAATAATCACTTATATTTTATTTTAATTTTTCTTTCATTTTTGCAACTATTTTGGAAGGTGTAACACCTTTTTTTGTTAATGATATCAACAATATTTAAGTGGTGTTTAAACTTTTACTTCAAAAAACTTTTGGCATATAATAAAATTTAAATTTAAACTTAGAAATGTAATATAACTTAAATTTAATTTATGTTTAAATATTTAAGTTATAGTTTTCAAACTAAAACATTTGACATACTTTAAAATATTTGTTCAATATAATATTTGAAATTTGTAGCATCTTTTATTAATTTTGTTTAGGTAATATTTAAATAATATTATGTAAGTTGAAAATATATATATTAATTTTTCTTTAAATATAAAAAAATAAAAATTTATTACGGGTACCTGTTGGTTAACCATTACCCATAGTTATAGGTAATGGGTGAACTATTTCTTACCCAATAAAAAATGAGTAATTTTACCCGTGGGTAAATTTACCCAACTCATTCTTACCCGCTCTTGGGTTACCTGCGGGTATCCATTTGTCAGGTCTAGTAATGGGCGCGTTGTGCACTTTATGTGCTTTGTGTGTAGTTTATACTTTCATTATTTGAGAATGGGAATTTATTTGATTTGAGAATAAGAATATATTGCTTTGTTGAAATGATAATATTTCGTCATTTCTAACATTCTCTAAAAAAAAAAAAAAAAAAATACATTTAAAAGAGAAGAAATTTAACTGGCAATGAAATTCTGATTTTAAAGAATTCTAAACATTAGTGTGTCGTTCTCACATTTCATATTCTTGATTTTTTTTTACTAGTTATTTGATTGTTTATATTTATTTCACTTATTGTATAAAAGGAATAAAACGTTCAAATATAATAATTAAACAAAATATATATTTGCATGTTTAGAGGTCAAATCAGAATAATAACACCATCCACTGGTGATTGATTGCTCAACGTCATCTTATACGAATTAAAAAATAAAATAAAAAAATAATAGAGTGGTAGCTCGAATAATTGGCGCACAAATTAGTGTTAGCTCAAATGTGGATAAAATCGTATAACAAAAATTCATCGTCCTTTAAAAGATTAAGAACAAAGTAGTAAATGAATTTTAGAATATTCTGAAAATAAGAATGTGCTCATTATAAATGATGATGCGATTGATCCTAATTTTACTCTAATTTTAAAATACCTAACTAATTATTATATATAACTATATTAAAATTAATGAGTTTTCGAGTAGCTTGGATGGAGACACAATGTTTAATTAAAATATGAGTTTTGTTTAATTTAATTTTTACTTGATTGGACTACAAATATAATTGTTCTCTATTTATCACATATCCCTTAATGTTGTCTATCAAACTTTTTTAAGGAAAATAATACCATAAAATACTTAATTTAATGAAAATTAATATCCATCTATATTTATAAAAATAATAAAATTATCTTTTATTTTCTAAAAATTCAATCTACACCCTTAAAATTATAGTTATGACTCCTTAGTTTCCGTATTAGGAAAATAAAATAAATTTAAATGCAAAATACAACTACATGACAATTCAATGTAAAAAATATAAAAGTTGATGTGAAAAACATGTTTCCAAGCACAAATTTCCCAATGCTACACCAAAAAACTTAAGTTATAATAACATTATTTGAATATATTGAATGTGGTAATTACTTATTAATTACTATAGTTTACTAATTTTATGAGTAAAGAACTAAGTTTGATTCATATATTGATTTTGTTAGCATCATCTAAAAGAAATATTAGCAGTGTTTAATAATAATAATAGTTTTTGCATAATTATTTCTCCAAAAATCAAATTGGGAGAACCTATTCCCAGAAAAATCAATTTTGTGAACGTGTTGTTTTCCAAACAGGGCAGTACACCAAAAGTGTTGATTCAAGGGCCACTTATTAAAAAGTACCAAATGCACTTTCCAATTTAGTGATCAATCCCTACTTGATTTTTGTTAGAACAAACTCCATAGTTTTGTTAAATTATTAGAGATTACTCCCTACTCACTTGATTTGACAAAAATGCCCTTAAGTATCATATTTTTCATACATTTTTTCTCACTTTTTCTCCAACCGAATAAGCAAACAGTAAACCCTATCATACGCTCATTACCAGAAACAGAAAAAACGCAACAAGCTGCACGACGAGAAAGAGAATAACGTCAGAGCCAAAAACCACCAACCCGACAGCTGCATTGTCTTCTTCTCTTTTTATTTTTATCATTTCCGGGTTTCATCTTCTTCTCAGTTTCTTCCCAGTTGCTTTTGAGTTTCTTATATTTTTCCGACAATGTCAACTAGTAGTGAAGCAAGTGTGCTCAATCAAGTATTGGGGAGTTGCCGCTACAAAAACTAGCTCCATATAATTTCAATTAAGGATAGTATGACTTTAATGGATATGTACATTAATCTTGCAAGAAAATGGAGTGAAATCAACGCAGAGCACTTCAGTTTGCAATATATAACTCCACATCAAAGATTGTACGTGAGTTTAATTGATGACGATGATGTCATGAATATGATTTTACTGCATGTGACATTGAAGATGAACATTGTTGACATCCTGGTAAACCGAAAGGATGAATCAAGCTGCAGAGAAAAGAAGAGCAGTGATACTTTAAGGTAATACTTCTATCGAATCTCAATTGTACTACAGTTTGTAAAGTTTTGTACTTGAAGTGTTCTGAAATTGCACTCTGTTTATTTAAAAATCTTTCTGTATTAGGAGCGTTCTAAATTATACTTCATTACAGTTAACATTGTACATCATCTCACAAAAATTATACTTTATTCTGTAAGTTTTATACTTCAAGTGTTCTACTAAAGGATTATCTAAAACTGTACTGTAACTTGAAGAGGTTTATACTTGAAGTGTTCCAAATTGTACGTAATATATACAAAATTATACTTTCTGTTTTCTGAAATTATTCATTTAACCGAAACTATACTGAAGTTGCCAGGGTTTTATACTTCAATTGTTCGAAAATTGTACTTCATTTCACACAAATTTATACTCCACTTATCTGAAATTGTACTTCATTTTACTAAAATTATACTCTATTATTTAAGTTTTATACTTATTATTTCACTAAATTTGTACTCCAGTTATCTGAAATTGTATTTCATTTTACTAAAATTTCTACTATTTGATTATCCAAAGTTATACTGCTATTGATAACGGTTTATACCTAAAGTGTTCAAAAACTTTACTTCTTTTTATTTAAAATTGTACTTCAACCTTTTGAGATTATACTTTATTTTACACAATTTTTACTTATTTATTGAAGGTCTACATTTTAAGGGTTATATTTACCGATTATCCAAAATACACTGCAGTTGCTAGGGCTTTATACTTCATGAGATTGAAATTGTACTTCACTCTATCTAAAATTATACATTTATTTCATGAAATTATATTTTCTTCTGCACTTCATTTTACAGAAACCTATACTTTTTTCATTGAAGTTCTATACTTCAGGTGTTCGTAAATTGTACGTCATTTTATATAAACTTGTACTTCAATTATCTGAATCTATTATTCGACTATCATATTTTTTGTTAATAAATTATCCAATTTGTACTGCAATTGCTAATGTTTTATACTTCAAGTGTTCAAAATTTGTTCTACACTTTACATAAATTGTGCTTCTGTTTTTTAAAATTATACTTCATTTTATACATCATTTTATATATGTCTGTACTCTTGTCACTAAATTTATATACTTCAGGTGTTCTGAAATTGTACTTCATGTAAACACCACTCCATTCATTGAAGTTCTATACTTCAAGTGTTCGAAGTTGCACTTTACTTTATCTGAAGTTGTACTTCATTTCATCTAAACTTGTACTTTAATTTTTGAACCTATTATTTTACCTTTAAGCGTGTAATAATGTATCATCCCAAAATTATACTGCAAGAGCCAAGGTTTCATACGTCAAATTTTCCGAAATTGTACTTTACATTATCAAAAGTTGTATTTCGAATTTCTGAACTTATATTTCAGTTCTTACATAATTTCACATAAATCTATATATTATTTTCATTAAAGTTCTATACTTCTGGTATTCCGAATTTGTACTTCTATTTTTGAAAATCATACTTCATTTTGTACATCATTCTACCTAAACTTGTACTCCATTCATTAAAGATCTATACTTCAAATGTATGAAGTTGTACTTCATTTTATCTGAACTTGTGCTTTAATTATCTGATCCTATTATTTAACTTTTAAGCGTGTAATAATGTATCATCCCAAAATTATACTGCAAGAACCTAGGTTTTATACTTCAGAAGTTCGAAATTGTACTTCACATTATCAAAAGTTGTACTTCGAATTTCTGAACATATATTTCAGTTCGTACATAATTTCACCTAAATCTGTATATTCTTTTCATTGAAGTTCTATACTTCAAGTATTCCGAAATTGTACTTCACTTTGACAATATTGTACTTCAAACTTTTGTGAAATCATACTTCATTTTATAAATCATTTTACCGAAATTTGTACTCCATTCGTGGAAGTTCTATACTTCAAGTTTTTCGAAGTTGTACTTAATTTTATCTGAACTTGTACATCATGATCTGAATCTATTATTTAATTTAGAAGTGACTACTAATTGATTATCCAATAACTATACTGTAATAGCTAAAGTTTTATACTTCAGAAGTTCGAAATTGTACTTCACATTATCAAAAGTTGTACTTCGAATTTTTGAACTTATATTTCAGTTCTTACATAATTTCACCTAAATCTGTATATTTTTTTCATTGAAGTTCTATACTTCAGGTATTCCGAAATTGTACTTCAATTCTTTTACTTTTGTACTTCTATTTTTTGAAACCATACTTCATTTTGTACATCATTCTACCTAAACTTGTACTCCGTTCATTAAAGTTCTATATTTCAAATGTATGAAGTTGTACTTAATTTTATCTGAACTTGTACTTTAATTATCTAAACCTATTATTTTACTTTTAAGCGTGTAATAATGTATCATCCCAAAATTATACTGCAAGAGCCATACTTTAATTATCTAAACCTATTATTTTACTTTTAAGCATGTAATAATGTAACATTCCAAAGCTATACTGCAAGAGCCAAGGTTTTATACTTCAGTTGTTCCGAAATTGTACTTTACATTATCAAAAGTTGTACTTTGAATTTCTGAACTTATATTTCAGTTCTTACATAATTTCACATAAATCTGTATATTCTTTTCATTGAAGTTCTATACTTCAGGTATTCCGAAATTGTACTTCACTTTGTCTAATATTTTACTTCTATTTTTTGAAATCATACTTCATTTTATACATCATTCTACCCAAACTTGTACTCCATTCATTAAAGTTCTACACTTCAAATGTACGAAGTTGTACTTCATTTTATCTGAACTTGTACGTCATGATCTGAATCTATTATTTAATTTAGAAGTGACTACTAATTGATTATCCAATAACTATACTGCAATAGCTAAAGTTTTATACTTCAAGAGTCCGAAATTGTACTTCACATTATCAAAAGTTGTATTTCGAATTTCTGAACTTACATTTCAGTTCTTACATAATTTCACCCAAATCTGTATATTCTTTTCATTGAATTTCTATACTTCAGGTTATTCTGAAATTGTACTTCAATTCTTTTACTTTTGTACTTCTATTTTTTGAAACCATACTTCATTTTGTATATCATTCTACTTAAACTTGTATTCCATTCATTAAAGTTCTATACTTCAAATGTATGAAGTTGTACTTCATTTTATCTGAACTTGTACTTTAATTATCTGAACCTATTATTTAACTTTTAAGCGTGTACTAATGTATGATCCAAAAATAATACTGCAAGAGCTAAGGTTTTATACTTCAGTTGTTTTGAAATTGTACTTTACATTATCAGAAGTTGTACTTCGAATTTTTGAACTTATATTTTAGTTCTTACATAATTTCACCTAAATCTGTATATTCTTTTCATTGAAATTCTATACTTCGGTATTCCAAAATTGTACTTCAATTCTTTTACTTCCGTTTCTTAAAATTATCCTTAAATTTATACATCATTTTATCTAGATCTATACTCTTTCATTTGAAGTTCTATACTTCAAGTGTTCCAAATTGTACTTAGTTTTATTTTAACTTGTACTTCAATTTTCTGAATCTCTTATTTAATTTTCAAGTGTTCTACTAATGAATTATCCAAAAAATTGTACTGCAATTGCTGCGTTTTGTACTTCTATTGTTATGAAATTGTACTTCGTTTATTTGAAATTATACCACAATGATGAATTATTCTACCCAAAATTATACTTCATTTGTCAACCTCAAGGGATGCAGTCGAGGAAGAAATTGGTTCGACCAATGTATCGCACAATGAATTTGCTATAATTAGCAGCTCAATTGATGTATGGAGGAATTGCATATATGGAGAGGGTCAAACATTCAAGGGCTCAGGAGTTCATAATTATGCTTAAGAATCATGCAGTGTCTACTTTACAGTCATTTAAATACAAGAAAAATGACAGCAAAAAAATCATAGCCGTTTGGAATGATGGAAATTGCAAATGGAGAATCTATGCATCAAGGCATGAAGCTAATAAATTATTTGGCATTCGAAAATGCAATCTAGAGCACACATGTGGTAAGGCTAATCTTCGGATAAGGGGACATCCTAAAGTCGATTCCGCTTGGGTTGCTAACGTAGTGAAGGATAAATTGAGATCAGAGCCATGTTATCGGCCATTTACCATATTGAAAGATATCCACAGAGAATATGGTGTGGAACTTAGGTACCATAAAGCATGAATGGGTAAGGAATTAGCTATGCATGACATCCATGGAGCTGAGAAGGGATCTTATGACAAGTTGAGGTGGTACTGTGATGCTGTGAATAGGACAAACCCTGGAAGTATTGCAGACTGTGAGATTGACCCAATCAGTCAAAAATTTCGTCGGCTATTTATATGTTTCAATGCCTGCCTTCTTGGTTTTCTTAGGGGATGCATGCCATTGATATTCTTGGATGGCACCCATATTAAAAATAAATACAAAGGAGTCTTACTCAGCGTTGTCAATAAGGATGCTAATGATGACTTATTCACGTTAGCATATACAGTTGTTGACTCTGAAAATGATATTAATTAGGAATGGTTCTGCTTTAAGCTGAGAAGTGTCTTAGATTCTGAATATCTGCCTGGCTTATCAAGGTTTAATTTCTTCTCCGATCGACATCCAGGTCTTCTCAAGGCCCTCCCCATGATATTTCTCGGTAGCCACCATGCATATTGCTTGAGACACTTAGTGGATAACTTTAAGAAACATGTAAGTTTCCTCTATATTTGTTTGTGAGACAATTATATGAAATAAACTCTACTTCATAACATTAAGCACATTACTGTTCTATTATTTTAAATTCAGGTATTAAGGAAGTACCCTCTACATAACAAGAAACATTGGTGTTCTGTTTTTATGAAAGCTGCATATGCGCCTACAAGGCAGGAGTATACCCGACATATAGACAGCATCTTGGAGTCAATGCCGCTTGCCAGAGACTTTATTATGCAGTCTGACCTACCATGTTGGGCAAATTCCTTATTCAGTGGAGATCGGTGGGGGGTAATAAACAATAATCAAGCAGAAAGTTGGAATAACTGGGTTAAACCAGCCAGATTTATGCCAGTTGTAGCCATGGTTGATCACATATGCATGCAAATAATGGTTATGATGCATGAGAGACGAGAATAATCTCATAAGATGGTTGGTCAATTATGTCCCAAGCAAGAGAAGTTGGCAATCAATCATATGCGTTCTCGTAACTTAAAAGTTGTCATTTCTAGCGGTTGGAGCATTGAGGTGATTGAGCAAGATAAATCATATGCTGTGGATTTACAAAGTAGAGTTTGTTCGTGCAGAGCATGGCAGATTGATAAAATACCATGCAGACATGCTTGTGCTTGTATCGAGTCAAAGTCACTTTCATCGTATGACTTCATCGATCAATACTACCGAGTTGAGATGTATCAACAAGCATATCAAGCAGTTATAAACCCTATTCCTACGTTTGATATGCATATGTTCCCTGTAGATGATGATGATATCATTTACGCACCTGATTGTCGATCTCAGTCGGGGCATAGAAGGACAAGAAGGATTCCATCACAGATTGAGAAACGTGTAATTAAGTGTAAAAGGTGTGGTAGAATAGGGCATAATCATCGCACTTGCAAAGAATCAGTAAACTAGTTAACTTTTGTACCTCAATCAGGGATAATTGTACTTGATTTGTTCCCATTTGCACTTCAGTTAGGCTACGTTGTACTTAATATAGTGTGAAATTAGCATTCTTGCATATTTTCGGTACACTAGTTAACTTTTGTACCTCAATGAGGGATAATTGTACTTCATTTGTTCCCATTTGCACCTCAGTTAGGCTACATTGTACTTCATATAGCGTGAAATTAGCATTCTTGCATGTTTTCGGTACACTAGTTAACTTTTGTACCTCAATCAGGGATAATTGTACTTCATTTGTTCCCATTTGCACCTCAGTTGGGCTACTTTGTACTTAATATAGCGTGAAATTAGCATTCTTGCATGTTTTCAGTACACTAGTAAACTTTTGTACCTCAATCAGGGATAATTGTACTTGATTTGTTCCCATTTGCTCCTCAGTTGGGCAACTTTGTACTTAATATAGCGTGAAATTAGCATTCTTACATGTTTTCGGTACACTAGTTAACTTTTGTACCTCAATCAGGGATAATTGTACTTGATTTGTTCCCATTTGCACCTCAGTTGGGCTACTTTGTACTTAATATAGCGTGAAATTAGCATTCTTGTATGTTTTCGGTACACTAGTAAACTTTTGTACCTCAATCAGGGATAATTGTACTTGATTTGTTCCCATTTGCATCTCAGTTGGGCAACTTTTGTACCTCAATCAGGGATAATTGTACTTGATTTGTTCCCATTTGCTCCTCAGTTGGGCAACTTTGTACTTAATATAGCGTGAAATTAGCATTCTTACATGTTTTCGGTACACTAGTTAACTTTTGTACCTCAATCAGGGATAATTGTACTTGATTTGTTCCCATTTGCACCTCAGTTGGGCTACTTTGTACTTAATATAGCGTGAAATTAGCATTCTTGTATGTTTTCGGTACACTAGTAAACTTTTGTACCTCAATCAGGGATAATTGTACTTGATTTGTTCCCATTTGCATCTCAGTTGGGCAACTTTGTACTTAATATAGCGTGAAATTAACATTTTTGCATGTTTTTAGTAATATTTTTTAATTGAAATTTGTTCAAAGATTTGCTTTTTAATTCTTGGTAATTATTAACCAAATTATTGAAGTATGTGTTCAATATTTATCATATGAATAAAATAATATTAAAAATTTTAAGTTGTTAATCACTTGTGTTCAACAGATGAATGTTATCAATCGCAGTAATGAAAGAATACTTATGCTTTCAAAGATGTAAAGAAATGAGAATTTGCCGATGATGTCCACCCTATCATCCATACAAATTGGTACTTCACTATATCCGATATTGTACTTGCCCATCATTACAATTATTGGAGAATAATTATTCAGTTGCTATAAGTGTACTTCAAGAAAACAAATCTTATACTTTCATTTTTCCTAATGTGTACCTCATATCTCTAGAATTGTACTGAGATTTTAATTCGTTCCCCTGAAATGTACTTAGTTTTCCGCGAATTGTACTCAAGATCCCCGCCTTGTTTCAATTGAATTGAAGCGTACTTCAACGAAGCACATTTTACACTCTCTTTATTCTGAATTGTACTTAGTTTCCCCTGAATTGAACTCTAGATCCCCGCCTTGTTTCAGTTGCATTTGAGTGTTCTTCAGCGAAACACATTTTATACTTTCTTTTTCCGGGTTTGTACCTCATTGCCCTCAAAATGCACTGAAATCCGCTACTCAGTTTCAATTGAATTGAAGCGTACTCCAACGAAGCACATTTTATAATCTCTTTATTCTGAATTGTACTTAGTTTTCCCTGAATTGTACTCAAGATCCTTGCCTTATTTCAATTGAATTTGAGTGTTCTTCAGAGAAACGCATTTTATACTTTCTTTTTTCCGAATTTGTACCTCATTTCCCCTAAATTGTATTCAAATTCCCTGCCCTGTTTCAATTGAATTTAAGTTATAAATAACTAATGGAAAATTACACTTACATACAAAAAAATATTATAAACAAATTATGCTTCAATTTACACATGTATTTACATACAAGTGATTCAAATCCTGGCATTTTCATGAGTTAATATTCTATAAGCCATATTCGCACGATATTTATCAATATCAATTGTTCTAGCATCCCTCCAGAACTTGGGGGTGTCTCTAGCAAAACATTCTGCCCAAAGGCATACATAGACACCACAATCCACTGTACCCACTTGCTGCCTGCTTTTTCTCACATTTAACTATTTATCCACCCGACTCCCCAATGAAAGCTTCAGGTACCGAGAATAGAATGAAGCCTACAAAAATATTGATCAGTTGTTGACTCCCTACTTTATGAACAAATCATAGGGAAAAAAGCAAACTTACAATAGCAACAACTATCGATTTGTATCTGGCAGCCATTATTGAATTCATGTATAAGAAAGAACGAGTCGAGGTGTCAAGGACAACCAAGAACCAGTGCTGGTGCCAGCAAATCGGTAGGATTATGTAACGACACTCGTTTAAAACATCCACCGTGAGCTCTTTCAAATATGTATAGGTGAAGGTGTTAAGTTTAAGCTTAAACTCCACAAATTCTTCATCTGTAATATCCTTGATGTTGCGTTCCTCTAGTCGGTCTAATATATCAGCCTATGAAGTATAAAACAAATGGTTAGACTCATTTGTCACGGTGGGGTAAATAAAGTTAGGAAACTGCCACATACCTGCGCTATTGAGGACGTAAACCACACCTTCTGGTGACCCTTGTTGCTGAAAGATGGGCTACATAATATCGACATGTAACAGTCCACTATGTCACTAGTAAGTTCTCCTCTAAATAAGAGCTCACAAAGGTTTTTTCCATCCAGAAAATGTCTTGCTCCTTCCCATACAGTCACCCTACACAATTGCGAATTGTTAGGTCAGATATCAATTTATCCAACAGAAAAACAATAAGCAAATTTTGTTACCTCAAATTATCTCTTCTGACAAAATTGTCGATGACTTCTCGCTCTTTTACTGGAATAAGAGCAAGTCCTCTATAATCAGTCCTTCATTTATATGGATCGGCCACTTCAATCTTTGCAATGGTTGGTTCATCTGCCACTTGGGGTGGTTCATCTGCCATTAGGATTGGTTCATCTGCCACCTGGCTTAGTTGATCTGCCACCTAGATTGGTTCATCTGCCACCTGGGGTACAAAACATAGCACATAGGTACAAAGTATCAACTACTGAAGTAGAAAAGATAGCACATGAAGTACAGATACCACCAATTTGGAGTACAAAACTCAAGCACAAACTGTTGAAGTAGAAAAGATAAGCACATGAAGTACAGACATCACCAACATGGAGTACAAAACTCAAGCACATAGGTACAAAGTATCAACTATTGAAGTAGAAAAGATAGCAAATGAAGTACAGATACCACCAACATGGAGTATAAAACTCAAGCACAAACTGTTGAAGTAGAAAAGATAAGCACATGAAGTACAGACATCACCAACATGGAGTACAAAACTCAAGCACATAGGTACAAAGTATCAACTATTGAAGTAGAAAAGATAGCAAATGAAGTACAGATACCACCAACATGGAGTATAAAACTCAAGCACAAACTGTTGAAGTAGAAAAGATAAGCACATGAAGTACAGACACCACCAACATGGTGTACCCTCTACTCAAGCACATTAGGTGTAAAGTGTCAACTGTTGAAGTAGAAAAGATAAGCACACGAAGTACAGACATCACCAACATAGTGTACCATCTACTCAAGCACATTAGGTGTAAAGTGTCAACTGTTGAAATAGAAAAGATAAACAGATGAAGTACAGACATCACCAACATGGAGTACAAAACTCAAGCACATAGGTACAAAGTATCAATTATTGAAGTAGAAAATATAGCAAATGAAGTACAGATACCACCAACATGGAGTACAAAATTCAAGCACAAACTGGTGAAGTAGAAAAGATAAGCACACGAAGTACAGACATCACCAACATGGAGTACAAAACTCAAGCACATTAGATATAAAGTGTCAACTATTGAAGTAGAAAAGATCAGCACATAAGTGCAAGTATCATCAACATGAAGTATAAGACATCATCCATTAAGTGCAAATGTCAACCAATCAAGTATAAGATATCATAACATTTATTACAAACAGACAGGTTACAAATGAAATGCAAGTAGCAAAAAAATAAAACATTAAGTAGTGCACAACACCTTATTCTCTTATTGTTTGTTTTTTCGTGCACGAGGACGAGCATGATAGGTTTTTGTCACCTGTCTTGCTCTTTTAGCTGGTGTGGTGCTGGGGGGGCTGACAAAATCTGGAGATTTCTGTTTTCGCTTCCTGTCTTCTCGATTGCACATATTTGTCACAATCGAAGACATGACATTAGCCACTTCAATCTCAGATTCCTCAAACTCAGCCGCTTGAATTGGTATATAATGTTCTATCTTCAAAGGTGTGGGGAAATCTAAAGGATCATGACGTTCTTTGGTTCGACTTTCTTCATCCACCGTGTCTTCAGAATTATCCCCTTCTTTCTGTGCATAATGTACCAAATCAAATACCCCCTCATGCACATACTCACCAGCTTCCTGCTCAAGCTCCAACCTATCAGTCTTTTCCTCCTCACCCTGCTCCTTCATTGCCATGTATTCGAATGAAGCAATTTTTTCTTTCAATGATTTAATTTCTTCACCTTTAGCTGCAATAATTGCTTCATATATCGTATGATCACAGACATGGACTTCACTGATAGCAGTACTGGCAGCCTCTGATTTCTTGATCAAATCTGCCAATTCTAACTCCTCTGGAGCAGGGTTGAGGGCTACAACCTATTACAATGGAAATAATTATCAAATTCAAATTATTATACAAAAAATAAATAATAAATTATTACAATTATTACCATATCTTCTGTAACTTGCTTCAATTTATTCTCTGCCCGCTCCACATTTTGTGGGAGTTTGCTATCCTTCCACCTGTAAAAGCGTGGAAACTCAAACAAACTCACTGGTGTAGCCAGTGATGGGATGCGTTCATAAACCCATGCCTGTCATTCATAAATCAAAAAATTATACTCACTTGAATATAAATATAATCAATGCTATTAGAAAAATAAAGCAAACACTTACCATCAAGCCGACTGTACACCCATCAATGTACTTCTTTCTTCTTTCTCCACCTACTCCTAAATGGTTCTTCATATCTTGGACAAGAAAACTGTATGTAGCTATACCCCATGCATACAGACCAACTCTAGACAAATTGTCCAAGTATGGTAGGAGAAATCGTGGAGTCCAATAATTAGATATTGGAAATAGAATACAATTAAAAATAAAAACTATGTACAACCTACAAAAATTATTCAAGTCCTCCACATTATCCTTATATATATACTCCTCGAGTTTGTTTGCTATTTCGGATCTAGTTATATTCTGCAGCTTTCCAGAGAAAAGGCGTTCAAAGGTTGAAGACTTTATCTTCAATGTTATATCAACAGATTGCCCCACATGTGGCAACCCTAAAACCATTGAAAATTCAGCTGCAGAAAAAGGAACCTCAACCCCTTTCGCAAAATGAAATGAGAGCTTTTTTGGGTCAAACCTCATAAGTATAGCTTCAAGCCGAATGAAGCTTGAACTTAACTTAGGCATATCCATGTATATATAGAAAAGGATCTTCTTCAATACATCAACATGTTTGGACCCTATCTTGGACTTCACAAGCTCCAATTTACTGTGAAAATAGTGGGGACAGCAACGAGAATAGACATCACAATATCTTGGCTTTGCTGCAATGACAAAAAAAAAAAAGTATATAAACAGATAATAAAGCAACCCTTTTAGATAGAGTGTACTAAAAGCTTGAATGTTTTCTAATACACAAGCTTCAAAAATGTACTTTAGAAACACATAATATATACTACACTCTCAGTTACTCTATACTTCATGCTTGAATTTTTTATCTTACAGTTGCTTCTAAAATGTAATGCAGATACAGAGATTATATACTAGAGTTCCATTTAACTTATATTACAGGCTTAAAGGTTTTATACTTTAGTTGCTTCTAAAATGTACTGTAGATGCCTAATGAGTACTGCAAGTTTGAATGCTTTATACTACACTTATGCCTAATGTGTACTGCCAGTCTGAATATTTTATACTACATTTGTGTACTGCACTAACAGAGATTTTATACTACATTTTTGTCTAAAGTGTACCCCAGATGCTTCTAAAATGTACTGCAGCTATTAAGATTATATTCTACCATTTGCCTAATGTATACTGCAATCTTGAATGCTTTATACTACACATACATTTGTTTCTAAAATGTACTGTAGCAACAAATATTATATACCTCACTTATGTCTAAAGTGTACTTCCAGTTTGAATGTTTTATACTACACTTGTTTCTAAAATGTACTGCACCTACAGAGATTTTATACTAACTTTTGACTTAAGTGTACTCTAGATGCCCATAAAATGTACTGCAGTTATACAGATTATATATTAACTTTTGGCTAATGTGCATAGAAAGTTTGAATGCTTTATACTACACTCATGCCTAAAGTGTACTGACGGTTTGAATGTTTTATACTATTTTGCTTCCAAATTGTACTGCACCAACATAGATTTTATACTACATTTTTGCCTAAAGTGTACCTCAGATGCTTCTAAAATGTACTGCAACTATTTAGATTATATACAACCTTTTGGCTAATGTATACTGCAAGCTTTAGTGCTTTAGACTACACATACATTTGTTTCTAAAATGTACTATAGCAACAAATATTATATACATCACTTATGCCTAAAGTGTACTACTAGTTTGAATGTTTTATACTACACTTGTTTCTAAAATGTACTGTACCTACAGAGATTTTATACTAATTTTTATCTAAAGTGTACTCCAGATGCCATAAAATGTACTGCAGTTATACAGATTATATACTACCTTTTGCCTAATGTCCACAGAAAGTTTAAATGATTTATACTACACTTATGCCTAAAGTGTACTGACAGTTTGAATATTTTATACTACTTTGCTTCTAAAATGTACTGCACCAACAGAGATTTTATACTTCACTTTTGCTTAAAGTGTACTTAAGATGCTTCTAAAAAGTATCGCAGCTATTCAAATTATATACTACCTTTTGCCTAATGTATGCTGCAAGTTTGAATGCTTTATACTACATACATTTCTTTCTAAAATGTACTGCAGCAACACATATTATATCTTACACTTATGCCTAAAGTGTACTGCAAGTTTTAATTTTTTATACTACTTTGTTTCTGAAATGTACTGCACCTATAGTGATTTTATGCTACATTTTTGCCTAAATTGTACTCCGAATGCGCAAAAATGTAATGCACCTATGCAGATTATATACTATCTTTTGCCTAATGTGTACTGCAAGTTTGAATGCTTTATACTACATACATTTCTTTTCAAAATGTACTGCAACAACGCAGATTATATACTACACTTATGCTAAAGTGTACTGCCCGTTTGAATGTTTTATACTAAATTTGTTCCTGAAATTTAACTGCATCTACAGAGATTTGATGCTAAACTTTTGCCTTAAGTGTACTCTAAGTACGCCAACATGTACTGCAGCTATTCAGATTATATACTACATTTTGCCTAATGTGTACTGCAAGCTTGAATGCTTTATACTACATATGTTTGTTTCTAAAACTGCAGCAACATATTATATACTACACCTATGCCTAAAGTGCACTACCTGTTTGAATGTTTTATACTGTATTTGCTTATAAAATGTACAGAGCCTACACAGATTATATACTACATTTATGCCTTACGTGTAGTACCAATTTTAATGTTTTATACTACATTTGCTTCTAAATTGTACTACGTTACCCACATTATATACTACACTTTTGCTAATGTGTACTGCATGCTTGCATGTTCTGTACTACAGATAACACACTACTACATTCAGATGGTTTTATAATATAATTTCACCATATAGTTTCAGTTAAAATGAAGTATAAACTCCTAAAAGGTGAAGTTCAACTTTCATGACATTCAAGTACAAATCAGAACTTCCCATCTCACAATAGAAATCATACATATATCAAATGGGTTCAAGTGTTTCACGACTAAAAAAGGAATAAAAACCCTAAGTATGAGAAAATAGACAAGAAATAAGTGCAATACTAAAAAATCACGGACATTTGGAGTTTTAAATGCAGAAAACATACATTTGTCTTCTTCATCACTTCTTTTTGTACTTTGCTTCTTTTTGTAGTTGTTTTTCCTTCCATTGTCACAGAAATATGGTAGAAATTTTGTTGTTTTTTTTTTCTTTTTCTTAACTTCTTCTTCTTCTTCTCGCGTCAGTGGCAGAGAAACGGTTTCGCGCCCTTTTCTTTTTGCGCTTGGAGAAGTCGATTTCAGGCAAAAATAAAAAAAAAGAAAGCGTTCTTCTGAAGCGAGAACGCATTTCCCATGTATTTTTGTTGTTTTTTCCTGCTGTAAGCGTATACAGGTTTTTCTAAAAGATATGGGGAGTGATTTCTAACTTTTGTGAAAAAGTGGAAAGTTTAGTGTATAAAAATTCAAATGCGGACTGAACACTAAAGTAAAAGTAGGTTTAGAGATTTTTCTCTAATTGACTGTTGATTCAAATTCTGCAAACATAATAATAATAATAATAATAACAACAATAATAATAATAATAATAATAATTTTTGCATAATTATTTCTCCAAAAATCAAATTGGGAGAACCTATTCCCAGAAAAATCAATTTTGTGAACGTGTTTCCAAACAGGGCAGTCCGCCAAAAGTGTTGATTCAAATTCTGCAAATCCTGCGCTCGCCACCAGGAGCCCGCTAGAATCCTTTCCAGTTTCCACATCAAATTCAAAACCTTCATTGCAGGTATCTCTCTCTCTCTCTCTCCACATCAAATTCAAAACCTTCATTGCAGGCATCTCTCTCTCTCTCTCTCTCTCTCTCTCTCTCTCTCTCTCGTGTGTGCGTGTGCGTGTGTTTCTGTGCGTGTGCGTGTGCTTGCGAGGGCGGGCGCTGGAGGGAGCATGAGATTATGGCTGCAGAAAAGCATGTGCCTGTAAGGTGTTCGATCGAAGGCGTGTTAATGGTTTATTCGTCAATGCTATTTGATGTTATTAATTTCTTCCTCACATATTCTTTTACAGTAGTGGTAGATGTAAATTGGGCTTTTCATTATTCCGATAGTTTATTTGCACCGGAAAAACTCTATGCTTATATACCTGTAGTCTCAATTAGTTCCTTTACCATGCTTCAAATTCACAATGCAAGGCCCTTTGTAATTCTTTCTGTTGCTGGAATGGGTTTGTTAAGTTGGGTTTCTAGTTTCTGATCTGATTTGTTTTTTCGTTTCGGCTTTTAGATGGAGGCGCTTTACGCGAAGCTGTACAACAAATATACCAAACTCAAGGTCTTTTCTTTCTGGGACTGCTCGCACGCTAATTATATGATATGATATATATGTGTGTGTGTGTGTGTTCTGATAACCTTTTTTTTTTTGCCCCCTGCAGAAGGAAAAAGAATCTCAGTTTGACAAGCTGAACCATGATCAAGAAGTGAAGTTCTTGAATTACGCAGCTGGTATCATTTCGATATACACCTTTTCCCTTGTTAAAAGCTTATGCCACATAAACATTTTATGTTTTGTGCTTGGAAGTTGAAGAAGTAAAATTTGTGAACTTTATGCTGCTGGTGTTATATCAATTAATAGTTCTTTCCCCTGTTTAAAACCTCCACATTTTCTGTATGATTTTGTGGAAATTCACTCACATTTCATTGATAATTGCTTCTTATTGTGTTTCAGTTGCTTGATATAGTTTATGGTCACATGTGATCTTGATACCATGTTACTTTATAATCACTACTAGGCTCGCAAATGTGGAAAAAGCTTGCAAATCTGCTTGGTTAATAGTTTTCTGTTTCCTGCATGCCTGGAAAAATGGGAAAACTACTCCATTAATTTACTATTGGACTGTGGACTGTATCTGTTGTGATGTTACAGTTATGGGTTTGGACTTGTATATAATGAATGTTCACATGTAAAGTATTCATACATAAATCTGACATGTCCTATATACATAGATAGATTGGCATATGCATTAATGGATACATGAATTTACGTATGTCCATTTTGTTCGTCTTTGAAGATTTTGCACCTGCATGTCCGTTTGTTAAGTTACTTGGATTCACATATCTTGTTAGCATTGATGAGTGCCGTTTGTGAACTTCTGTGACTATAAGATACTCATTTTGTATTATAAAGTTGTGTGCTTATTCTTTTCTATTTTAATAGATGAATCCTATTCAAATTTCATTAGTATTTGTCTTAAATGCTTGAGATTTTCTGTTAATGCAGCTGCGGATGAAATGATACAGTACTTGAAAAGTGAGAATGACAGGCTACGAGGACAAGTTGATGAATTGAAAAGTGAACTGGCTTCTATCAGGCATGAATCTAAGAGAGTCATATAATCTTTTAGGATTTCAAATTTTTTTTAAATGTAAATCATACACGTTGTTTGGCTGCAGATCTTCTAGTGATGAACAGAATATTCACTACCAAAAGCTTTTGATGGAAGAGAACCAGAAGAGTAAGAAAATAATGTCTTATCAACTACTGTAGTCACTGAAGGTCTCTTCTAATTTCCAGTGATGCTAGTAATGACCTTGTACTTCTTGGCTACCTTACTTGGTCCAAAGTAAGGAGCCTTGTCAATGTGGAAAATCCACCAGTTACAGTCCATGCATCATCGGGTGGTTGTCAAGTTATAGACTTGAGTGTTTTCCTTTTAGCTGCCGTTGCAAGTAGTTAATTTTTTTCTTTTTAGAACCTAATATATGGATTCTTGCCAAGGCAAGATATTGTTTCGCCCTGGTTTTAATCTGAACTGGTTTATATGTGCCAAAACCATTGAGGAGAGAATTATGTTTCTGGTTCTTCACCAAACATCTTCTGCTAATAACCTAGGCAGATGTACAAGTCATGGGTAAAGTACTTTTTTTTGGGAAGCAGTCTAGAGAAAATATCTGACACCATACTTATAAAAGGCGCGCGAGGCGCGCTATAGCGCGAGGCGCGGCCCTTGCGCCTCGCAGCGCCCTGCGCTCCGAAGTGCACTGAGGCGCGCGCCTCAGCGCGCTATCTGTGCTATAGCGCAAGGTGCGAGGCGCGCGCCTTGGGCGCCTTGTTGCTAAGGAAGGGGCAGAATGTGTTTTGGGGGTTTAAGTGGGTAGCTTAGGGCTTTTTTTTTTTTGGTCAGTTCTGTCTTCAGTTTTCTGTCTTCAGTCTCACTCCCCACACACCCACTTCTGCCACCGCACCCATTACAGCCGGCCACCACCACCACTGTTTGTTTGAGATTGTTGAACTAATTGAGTATTTTTTTAATTATTAGTTTATAATATTTAGTAGCTTTTATGTTCTATAATTGTTTGAATTTATGAGCATTCTTGGTATATAACTATGTCATAGAAAATGAAGATAATTTTCATACGTTGCGCTATACTGCAACAAAGCGCGCGCTTCGCGCTGCGCTATGCGCTATAGCCCCAAGAGACCTTTGCGCTATAGCGCGCTTTGCGCTCTTAACAACTATGTCTGATACAATTTTATTCAAGATTCAGGTTATGAACTAACCTGCATAAATATATGTAATCAAGTTGAATTTTGACTATTAGGAATTTCCTGGGTATCTATTTTGAATTCTTTCGACATATAATACATGCTTTATAATGTAATCAGTTAGGTAGGTCACTCTCTCTTATATTTATGACTGCTCAAAGTCTCAAATCCTGAATAAGAAAATTTTATGTATATATGTTTCAAGTATCATATCGATTTGACTTTTTTCTGCATATAAAACAGGTATCATGTTTATCACTTAAGTAGGACACTCTTGCTTGTGCAATAACATTCTTTGATTACTTACTATGTTTCCTTAAATTCCTTAGTCAGTAGCCTTAAATCAATGCTTAACAACTCTTGCTCTTCCCAACCTTGTAGATAAGGAACTCTCGGAAGAACTTGTAAGGCTCCAAAAGCTTGAACACAATGAATGTCCACGCTGTAGTATGCATGGTGAAATCAGACATGGACAGGAGAATTTGCATGAAGATACTACAGGTGAAGAAACACCTGGTAAATCTGTTACGAAATTGAAGAAAAAACGTAAATATGGGTCTATCGCTGAAGGTACAGCTGCTCCATATGCTGATGCAGAAATCAACTGTCCAACAGATCAACATGTTTATGGGGACACGGGCACTGTTGCTCTTCCAAGCATCCAGCAGGTATCTAAATTATATGCATTTCAGTTAAAGTGTGCTTTTGACTTCTGGCCTGACTTCTGATATATTATGGTTCAGCCTATCTGCTGTCAAAGAAAGATTTATAGTTCAGGTATGTCTCATAGAGAAACATTATTTATGCCATTCTTCATGCCATGAGTCTGACTTACTCTTTTGATGTTAGGTGTTGATGCTACAGACACTAGTTCAGTCAACTGCATGTTTCAATATCTTGTTGAGTTTGTAGTTGGCATGAAATTATCCCCTCTTACTCAAAGTAATGAAGTATGTATATTGGCGCATCATCAATCAAGTGGTAATCTTCACTAATATCTGCAGTCTCTTGAGATTTGGTTTTCATAGTTAGCATGAAGTTCTCTCTCATGTACCCTTGTTGTTTGGTAATTTGACTGGACAAAATGTTAATCCTTTCATGTAGTTGAAATTGATGCTGCTCATTGCAGGTTATTCTTTCAGTCTAACATGGATAGCTAATTCACAAGGAGAAACAGAGTTGTTATATCATGTGTTGTCATTGGGGACATTCGAAAGAGTTGCGCCAGAGTGGATGAAGGAAACTCTGATGTTCAGCACAAGCATGTGTAGTGTCTTTTTTGACAGGGTTTCTCGTGTTATCAAGAGTTAACTTTTTCTTTGATATCCTTAACATGTATGATCGTAAGTTAGATTGGGCCTTATATAACATCTTTGTTGTACTATTTGGAGTGCCTTAGATGAGTATAATATACCAACCGATGAAGTTTACTGTCTTTCTCTGTATAAATATATCCATGTTACGAGTTTTCAGGTGAAACTTATGCATCACTTTTGACTTACAGAAAGACTTCCCAGTACTCTTTTCTATAGGTGTATTCTATCCCAGTTCCCCCTACCCGCATATTAGCTATTTGGTTATTAGTGCTCGCCAAAAGAAATGGTTAAAAAGAAAAAGGAAAAAAAGAAAGAAAGAAAGAAAGAAAAGAAATGAAAAGAAACATCACATTTAAGTGATTTTTCAATATATGTTATTTTCAATCTCAAACTATTAAACATATCAATTTGGCATTTCAAGCATCACAATTTTGACATTGCCAGAAGAGAACCAGCCCTTTCTATTGCATAACTCAAGTATTACTCTATAATTATTTGGAATGGTCCTTGCGGGTCTGAGAATAAGGAGCATTGGGCCACGTTTGATTGTAAAATAGGTGAGCATAGAAATTGTCTATTTCTATAAGGAGCATTCCCTTTTTGACTTGCCCTACCAAGAAGCATGTGTTTTTAATCAGTGGAAGAAACAAAGATATTTTGGATCAAAAAGGAAGAAGTTATACAATCTATCAAAAGGGGGAAAAATAGACATTATGAAAACTTAAAAGAAACTTATTAAAATTTAAAATTTTAACTAAATATAAAATCTATATGCTATCAAAGACAAATTCAAGTAATGCTAATTTATTCACACGGACAAGGATCTTTTTAGGGCTGTCAATGGATTGAATTTTAATTCGATCTGAATTTTAGAATTTTTATCCAATTAAAATATTCGATGAATCGGACTTGATCATAGATATTTGTAATTCAAAATAAGTGGATTGGATATGAAATTAAGCAATCCGATTCGTTAAAGATTCAAATCCAAACTTTAATATTTTTTTTATTAAGTTAATACTCTTATATATAATATTAATAAAGATTTTAAAACAAAATCTATATATTTTATTGACCTAATATTTATATTAATTATATTATACTATTAATATTGAGTCTTTAGTTTAAAAAATAAGAGGGATATTGATAAAATATCAAATATAATAATATATAATAGTTCATCTATGTATTAATATAATGTGAAATAGGGGTTTAGTATGCAAATATTTAATTTTTGGACTAATATATAACAAAAAATTGTTAAAATTCAAATAAGACGTAAATTTACTTTATAAATACAATATTTTTATATAATTCAAAAGAAAAAAAAGAAAAAAAATATTAAATCGGATCAAATTTTTTTTATTATCAAATTTTGGATATCCATTGAATTCAGATATGGTATTGACTAATAAAGATTCTATCGGATATCAGATTGAATTCAGATATAAATTTTAATAATTAGATTCAAAATCAAATATAATTGGATCAGATCCGTTTACAACTTTAGATCTTTTCAGATGTAAACAGTAGAATTGAGCCCATGAGTTCATTAATAGTCTAATTGAACAGATGCACGAAAGCCCAAATAAAATGTTAAAAGAATTAGGTCCATTTTCTCGCAAAATAGGCCCAACCCAAATCACAATTTTATGCCAGACATTGAATTACAGAGATGGGGTAAATAAGCAGAAGAAGAGAACAGAGACACAAGGAGAGGAAGACCGGAAAACAAAAAAGAAGACGAAAAAACCGCCGTGGGGCTAGGGAACAGTCGCTGAGCGCTGTTGCCGATGAGTTCTCAACCACCGGTATGTGCTAATTTTTTTTGGCCTTAACACCTAATTAGGGTTTCTTCACAGGCGCACGCTTTTCGTTCTTGCCTTTGCTTCTGATTACTATGGATATTGCATTGTCAAAGAGTCTAATTACCGAGGCTTCTCCTGTAGGCGGGAGAGCGTTCTGTCTTAGGTCAGTGGATAAGCAATCGTCGTTTAATAGGATTAAGCTTGCACGTTGAGCGTTTCTAACTAAAGTGTAGGACTGGACATCCGCTCTCAAAACAATGAAAAATTTGATTTTTCTTTGAAAGTCTATTAATTCGGTGACGTATGGATGCTTAATTTGAATTCAGTTATGTGAATGATTGGGTGTTAAATTTGCAGCTGGGATCATTCTGCGAAATTTATGAGGGTAATGTTTGTTAGATTTGATGCATATTCAATAGCCTTAGTGCATATCCTTTCATCAAAATGTCGGGTTGTTCAACTTCGGTATCTACCGAAGTTCAAGACGCTGATCACCTGCATGCTCTTCCTGATTATACCAACTTATCCAAAACCTCTGATCACTGCCACTTGCAACATGAGAATGAGGTGGAGGAAGAGAATAAACAAGAGGTTGGTAATGGAAACAACAATGTGCCTGAGGAAGAGGACGAGGATGAGGATGCAGATTTCAATCCTTTCCTGAAAGAAACTAATTCTATAGAAGCTTCTTCAAGCCTGAGTTCTGAAGTTGAAGACTTGGATACGGATGTTGCTGATAGTAGGGGAACACCTTCTGAAGCCTTTGATAAAAATTCCAAGGGAACACATGGAGACATTATGAAAGATTGCCATACTAGTGAAAATGTTGATCAATGTGAAGAAACAGTGATGCAAACCTCAGTTTCTTCTGGAGAGGGATATGGAATAAAGTCTGACATAACTTATGGTACAGTTACAGATAAAGAATCAGCATTGATTGCTCAATCTGAAAATATATCGCAATGCGACAAGGAGAATGGGTCAACCAGCGTGACAGATATTAGCAATGCTACGGATTCCAGGAAGCCCATGGTGGATATGGATTCTGAGGGTGCCATCTGTATGCGGACTAGGGCTCGTTATTCTCTTGCAAGCTTCACACTTGATGAACTGGAAACTTTTCTTCAAGAAACTGATGACGAAGATGATCTTCAAAATGTTGATGATGAAGAGGAATATAGAAAATTCCTTGCAGCTGTTTTGAGAGGTGAGGATTCCCAGAATTTACAAGGGAATGCAAATGCTGATGATGAAGATGAAGAAAATGATGCTGACTTTGAGCTTGAACTTGAAGAGGCACTGGAAAGTGAACCTGAAGAGATTGAAGAACGACGCATGACTAGGCGAAATAGACGCCAGAAAGCTTCTCTTGAACGCAGCAAGAAACTTTCAGAACAGTTGAATAGACCACTGCGACCCCTTTTACCATTTGCACCAATTGGATCTTTTTCAGTTTCTGATGGGAAACAGCTTACGCCCAACATTGCTCCATCTTATATGCCTTCAGTAAATAGTGGCTTCAACTATGGATTCACCCCACATCAGATAGGGCAGTTGCACTGTCTGATTCACGAGCATGTACAGCTACTTATCCAGGTGTTCTCTATCTGTGTTCTTGATCCTGTTAAAAGCCATATTGCTGGTGAAGTCAAGGAATTAATTCTGGAGATGCTTCGAAAACGCGATCAATTATTGGCATGGAGAACTGTTCCATATCCGAGCTTTTGCTTCTTCCCTCCATACATTCATCCATCGGCATCAGATGAGCTTCAGAAATTGTTGCCACGGGATGGCAGAGATAAGAATGTACAGGAGGCTGTTTCTTCCAAAAGTAATAGAGAGCCGCATTCTGATATCATTTCAAAGTCTAATGGGAGACATAAACATCTACCTGATGATCAGGCAGGCTCTTCTCATACTCCAGAATGTGCCTCGTGGGTGCCTTACATTTGTGGTCCAGTGCTGACTGTTATAGATGTAGCTCCACTCAGATTAGTTGAAAACTATATGGATGATGTTTCTTCCGGTATGTCATATAGAATGAAAGGTCTATCCGTTTGCCTTTTTAATCTCATTGTTTGCTTCTTGTTTTTTGATGTATTGCCTACTTCTGAAACATCTTTGGCAGCTGTCCGAGCATATGAAAGATATCAAATCGAAATCAGTTTTGAGACTCGCTGTGAAAAGGAACCCTTGTTTCCTCTTCACAATTCTCCAAGTTCTGTTGAATCTGATGGTCATCGAGAAACAGAAGAGAACAATCTCCTGGATTCTAGTGGAATGCTTTCTTCTTCATCCAGCAATCAAATGCCCAAGAAGACAATGGCTGCAACTCTGCTTGAAAAAGCCAAATATCAGCCTGTTGCTTTTGTCCCCAAGGAGATTGCTAAATTAGCTCAGAGGTTTTGGCCATTGTTTAATCCAGCTTTTTATCCTCACAAGCCACCTCCTGCTCCTCTTGCAAATCGGGTGCTTTTTACTGATGCAGAGGATGAGTGAGTTTTATGCTTACCTTTTCTTGCGTTTCATTGCACCATTTTAATATTCATAGGGTTCTGCACAATGATCATTTATATTATTGAGGATTGAGAAATCACTGCATTTTCATCATTCATATTCTTAAAATAATTTATAATGAAAGATCCACTTCGTAATGTGTCAAATCCCTTTCAAACATTAAAAATGTTCTAAATCCCTCTCAAACTGGGCATCATTGAAATTCGAAGGGGCAGAGGAATAGAAAATTTATGTCAGAACCAAGGTTCTAAGAAGGTGAGGTGTAAAGCCATGACAAAAGTAGACATAGATCATGGCGCAATCATGATAGATTTTGGGTAGATAGGACAGAGATTAGAATGAGATTTAACATAGTAATGTCAGAACATAATCATGGGTAGCTGTGATGGATTGAGATAGAGATTACGGTGGAATCACGATGAGATTTTTCTAAATTGCGATAGCTAAAGTGTTTGTTCTGCTCTTCTTTTAAAATTTTTCTCTGAAAAATCAAATGGACAAAAAATTGAGATGATGTTAGGCGGGCATTGCTAGTGGAGAGGGCAATAGGTTGACTGGTTATGGGGAAAGGGGTTAGGATTTCTTCTTCTCCCAAGGATCTGTCTTGTATGAAAAGTCAAAACATTAATTGATTTATTATCTTCTGATCTCTTTTCCCTATGCATATTATTATCTTTTACAATATAGTTAACTATCACAAATATGGAAAGGGAGATCTTTCACAATCCTTGCACCGTTTCCTTTCTTATTGCAACCCTTTTATGAACTCAGAAGACTAGATTTGCCCTTATTTAGGAACTAATTTCATCTTAGTTGGCCAAGCCCTTTTTGGTGGGATATTCATGAAATTTTCCATCATTCATTAAATTAGGTGTTCAACTAGCAAATTAATCTATTCATATGCCTCGGTTTCTAGTCAGACACACAAAATGAGAGAAACAAATTTGGGACTTGAAAGAAGGAAGAAGAATGCAGAAACCGTTGCATGACTCTGATTTTGTTGATGTCTTTTTTTAGTTAAGGAACTGATTTGGGACGTCCTCCCTAGGTTGGAGAAAGTGGTTCCTAGAATGAAAAGTTAGCACTAATGTTGGATTCATTTGGATTAAAACTAAGATTCTTTCTAAAATGTTGAGTTATCTTAGGATCCGCTTTATGTTCATTGTCTCCTAGACTTGAAATTTAGTTAATAAAGCTTTCTTATCTTTTTCCTGAGTGTTGTTCAGCTTTTCCTTTGCAGTGAGCTGCTGGAGGCTGATTTCTGGCTCTCCAGTGGTGAAATAAGATCTGCATCCACGTATCTGATCTTGCATCTAGTGCCATTTTCTCTGCTACTAACCATATATCAACAAAACAAAAAGTTTTGAAAGTTAGAAATAGAATGATGGACTTTCTGTTACAGTTGGCATTGCCCTGATTATCATCCATGTCACAAGGCAAAACTTAAGAAATTTACTTAACCATTTTTAGAGATGCATGTACAAGACGTGGATCTGAAGAAAAATGGACATTTTCTAAGTTAATTGTGAAATCAAAACAGTTAAAATGTCACCTAGTTTTCTGGTTTTTGCTTCTATACCCTTCCAATGAAATCACGGCCTTTTAGTCATATCAATCTGTAAGCTGTCTAGATGCAGTTAAATGACTGTAAAAATTCTCTACTTCAATGAGAACTGCCTCTTTTCAGTTGATCTTTTGTGTGCGTGTATGCGCCCTAGTGTGCATGTTCCATTCCAAGGACCACTCCAGAAGGACTTTCTTGTGGTCCGAACTGACCGGGAAGCAGAGTTCCATGCTTTGAAAAGGTCTTCTTGATCTGTTGACTGTCCTTGTTGATGTGTGCAGAGCTTCATGTTGGAGTCCTTTTTTTTAATATATATAAATACATATATATATCTGGTTCTTTTTCCTGGTTGCTGTTCTCTAAACAATAAGCAAGGAAAAAATGCTGCTTAATGTATTTGCTCAATTAAGTTCTAATGTGAAGGTTATTAGCATGACTCAATGAAAATCCCCACTTCCACTCATGCTCGGCAGCTGCTTCTTTTACATCTCACAATTTCTCAACAAGGGACTTATTTGCAGACTACTGGCATTGGGGTTGATGGAATATAACATTGACTGGAAAGCTATACAGCAACGGTTTCTTCCTTGCAAATCTAGGCATCAGGTAATGCATTTTACTGTAATCTGTGAATTTCAAGTCTAAAAAATTGTCCTTCAGCAGGAGTTAATAGTTTCAAGATGATTAGCAATTGCATTGATTGAATGAATGTGATAATATTTTCATGTGAAGGAGAATGGTGATTTGCTCTTGTTTCTGTTAAGTTTTTGACAAGAAAAGTCATGCTAATTCAACATAATGATGCATGATGTGAAACAGATATTTGTGAGGCAGAAGAATCGCGCATCATCAAAAGCACCGGAAAATCCAATAAAGGTTTGTGATAATTTCTGCTTCGACAGAAAAGTTTCTTCCGAAGGCTCAAACAGTGAACTTTCATGTTTTGTCTTGTAGGCTGTAAGGAGGATGAAAAATTCTCCCTTGACTACAGAGGAGATAGCTCGTATTGAAATGGTATGCTCTTTGGTGACTAATATACTGCAAAGTTTTATCAAGCTATTCCTTCCCAATCACATATTTGATTCAAAATGATTCAGGGGTTGAAAAGGTATAAACTCGACTGGATCTCAATATGGAGATTTTTCGTTCCTTATAGAGATCCTTCCTTGCTTCCACGGCAGTGGCGCATTGCTTGTGGAACACAAAAGTCATACAAATCTGATGCAAACAAGAAAGCAAAGCGGCGTTTGTATGAACTAAGAAGAAAAAGTAGCAAACCTTCTCCTTCAACTTGGCATTCGTCATCTGAAAAAGAGGTTGTAAATATGTGTGTGCCATTTTTTACATGTATGACAAAATTCAATTGTTTTCTGCATAGAATTTAAATCTTTGTGGTATTATCTTCCACAAAAATGGATCTTTGGGGAGGCATTTCTTGTATTAGAGAATTTCACTTACTAACAATAGTTTATTTTGTAGGGTGATAGCACCGATAATGCCATTGAAGAAACCAACAGTGGAGATAATCGCATGGACAAGGAAGATGAAGCATATGTTCATGAGGCATTTTTGGCTGATTGGAGGCCAGAGAATACTGTTTCTCCGAGTTTTCCCAGTTGCCTGGCCTCTCAGGAGGTTTCTCAAGCCACAGAACGAAAAGATAATTCTGGACCTGGATATATCCAACCCCAAATGTGTACCAAGTCCGCAGCTGGTTTAAGGTAAGCCCCTGCTGCCACGACTTTTGTTTTTTCTTGGTGTTCTATATAATGTGCTTGCTGTTGAGCTAAACTACTGTACTGACTTTTGACTTCAAGGTCATCCAGTTCTCAAATAGTTTTGCGACCCTATCGAGCTCGTAGGCCAAATAATGCTCGCCTGGTGAAACTAGCTCCTGATTTGCCTCCCGTAAATCTACCTCCATCTGTTCGGGTTATGTCGCAGTCAGCTTTCAAAAGCTCCCAGGCGGCAGCATCCTCAATGCTTTCCGGCAATGCTTCTAGAATTGCTGGTATGGTGGTAGAAAATCAAGCCCTGCAGTCTAGAAGCACCATGAAGTCAGGACTTGGGTCTTCAATGAAATCTGGACCGAGCATAAACAACTCTGCGAATATTATGGCTAGCAGTCAGCACCCGAATCATTCTCAGGTCACAACTGATAAAAGTGCAGCAGAGAGAGGTGATTTGGACCTTCAGATGCATCCTTTATTATTCCAGACACCTCAAGATGGTCATTTGCCTTACTATCCGCTAAACTGCAGTACTGGCACATCTAGTTCTTTCACTTTCTTTTCAGGAAAGCAACCGCAACTAAGTCTCAGTCTTTTCCATAATCCGCGCCATATAAGAGATGCCGTGAACTTTCTTAGCAAGTCATCTAAGCCTCCTGAGAAAAATGCATCATCATCTGGTGTTGACTTTCATCCACTTCTACAAAGAACTGATGATGTGGATACAAGCTCCATATCTGCACATACTGCTGCAAGGCTCCCTTCTAGTGCAAAAGCAAGGCAAAGATGTGCTTTAATTGAAAATCCTTCAGCCTCCATGAGTAAGCCATCTCTAGATAGTAGTTCAAATGCTTCAGGGACAAAAGTTGCTGGCCCTAGTGGAAAAGTTAATGAACTAGACTTGGACATTCATTTGAGTTTCAAATCCAAGGACCAAGAAGCTGCTGAAAGAAGAAATACGACTCTACGCCGTTCTGTCAGATCGCCAAGTGCTCCCATGTCTGGAACCATAGAATCTGAAAGTGCAAAAGATTCTAACAAGAAGAGAGATTCTGCTCCTGATGGGATAACTGATGAGCTTGACTCGGGTGATTTTGCTATGGTTACATCCAAAAACAAAGGAAATAGGAAAGTTTCTGATAACATGCATGAGGAGTCCCTTCCTGAGATTATAATGGAACAGGAAGAGTTGAGCGACTCTGATGAAGAATTTGGGGAAAATGTAGAGTTTGAGTGCGAGGAGATGGCTGATTCAGAAGGAGACAGTACATCTGACTCGGAACAATTAGCCGACGTACTGAATGAGGTATTGTTCCTCTACGTTGTCGATCTTATTACTGAAAGCATCTTGCACAAATTGTTAATATCACTAATATCTTACAATTTCTATCAAATGTTTTCAGGAAGCGCAGCTAGATGAAACGGATGCAGATATCGATGATGGTCACGTGCTGAATACCCAGAGTGGAGGCAATAGATGCAGCACATCAGACAGGCACTCAATCGGATTAGAGTCGGCCAAGAAAGGGGCTAATACTCTATCTTTGAATTTGAATTCCTGCCCTTCAGTTTCTCCACATTCAAACCTCAAGAATGCTGTGGGTGGATATGAATTTGGACCGTTTGGCCAGAATCAACTTCCTGCTGGTTCAAAAAGATCTAGCAGGCATATAAAACAAGGTTCAGGTCATATCCAGAAGCGCTCCAAAGATGAAGCAGCAGAGCATCTCAGTCTGGGATGTGGCGCCTCTTTCCCAAAGAACTCCAGAAAACGTGTTTGCAGATCAAGTCCTAGTTCAAGCCTTGCTGGGTCTGGGAAAGGAAATTCCAGCCCGAATATGGTAATTGGTGTAGAAAAAAAACTTGATGAACATTAGTGGATGAAATTTGTTAGCTTATGTTCATTTATAATTCGTGCCTTTGCTCATTTATAACTAAATTATAAATCAATCATATAGCATCGATTAGGGTGCAATTGAGTCGAGTCAAGTTTAGAAAAAAAATTTGAGCTTGAGCTCGAATACGAAATAATAAAATAATATATAATGTATATTTATTAATAAAATAAAAAATAAAATTTAATTATATATTGACTCCGGAGTAGGCTCGCAAATTTCAAGTTTAGATACAGACGATTGGAAATCGGCTCAGAACAAAGTTCAAACATGATTTAGTTCGAAATAACTTGAGTTAATTTGAATTCGACTCGTGAAGTTTGTTAGTAGATTTTACTTATTTGCACTCTTAATAGAGATCATTGATCATTAAATGACATATAACTACATGCAAATTATATCTTCAAGCATACATATGGTTTCTTTGCAAGAGCACAGCCACAACAAATTTTCATTGTAGGTGAACAGGAAAAAAGCCCGTGAAAGAAACCTTCCAAAACCTTCCAACTGACGCCAATCTAAATACCACAAATGCAAACTTAGACAACATTTAAAAAAATAAAAAAATATACTAACTTGTTTTCATATAGTTCAACAAAAGGACAGAGACTATATCTTGTATAAAAACTTGACTTCTACTAAAAGATATCTAAAATACTATATATCTTGATATATAATCATTCTGGTAAAATAAAAAATTGAAACACCCATAGTCCTTTCGGTTGGGGTTGCATTTTTACTTTTTCTCTTGCTTGTCCTTGCTCTACCCTTTCCCCTTCCCCTTCCCCTTGTCCTCTGTCAACTTCCAATTTTGTTTTCAAATTGATGCAAGTAATACATATTTTACCTTGTCGCATATAAGTAAAGACGAAATGGTGAAATGTGGTGCTTGTGAAAAAAAGTTTATGATGCTCTCAATCGTCTGTTACAACATAAATTGAAGAAGTTCGAAATTGCAGATTCACAGGTGGGTCTGGCTACCTCCTCCAATAAGAAAACACATACTGCAAAAAGCAGGTGGCCATTGGCAGTGTTCTGTGAAGTTTTGTTTAAAGCCACCGCCAAGCATAAGAGGAACATCTCGAATGCATTCCATGCGGCAATTGCTTTCCACCCACCTTTCTGATGCAGAAAAGGATTGTGTCGGAAGCTATAACTCATACGATATAGAAAATAAAATGTGAAGACTGCATAAATTCAAATATATGCCTTGTTTAAAAAATTGAATGTTTCGGTCGTGGGAGATCTAATGAAGTGGCATTTTTCGTCTTTGTTCATAAAAGAAAAAAAGAAAAAGTTAAACAAATATACTTTCAGATAACATTTTTTTCCTAATATTTTTATAGCTTATGGAAGTCTGAAAATAGCAAATTTTTCCAGATACTAGTAAATTGATCATTGTAGTCAATCCATTTGATTGTAAATAGTTTAATCAAATTTTTATAGATTTTTACATTTGTAGCTTGTGGAAGTTAATATTATTATACTCCTAATGAAGAACAATCCAAGCAATGGAGCTCAATTGGAGCCACTATGAGAGTCGATCTGACGGGTGGAAGATTGATCAGTAGTCGAACAAGAAAAAGAAGATTGAATATATATATTTTACGACTTTATGTATTTCGTATTTTATATTTTTGAACTTCCATAGATTTGTAGCATTCTGGTTCTTGAACAACATTTATGCATATACGCCTGTTAGGGTGAAGTGGCATTTTTCGTCTTTGTTCATAAAAGAAAAAAAGAAAAAGTTAAACAAATATACTTTCAGATAACATTTTTTTCCTAATATTTTTATAGCTTATGGAAGTCTTAAAATAGCAAAATTTTCAGATACTAGTAAATTGATCATTGTAGTCAACCCATTTGATTGTAAATAGTTTAATCAAATTTTTATAGATTTTTACATTTGTAGCTTGTGGAAGTTAATATTAATATACTCCTAATGAAGAACAATCCAAGCAATAGAGCTCAGTCGGAGCCACTATGAGAGTCGATCTGACGGGTGGAAGATTGATCAGTAGTCAAACAAGAAAAAGAAGATTGAATGTATATATTTTACGACTTTATGTATTTTGTATTTTATATTTTTGAACTTCCATAGATTTGTAGCATTCTGGTTCTTGAACAACATTTATGCATATACGCCTGCTAGGGTGAAAAAAAAATAAAAAGAACAAAAAAAAAAACAATCCAAGCAATGGAGAACACCTAATGAAGAACAATCCCATCATAAATAATGGGTATTTATAGATGTGCATTATAAGTTAATATTATCATACACCTAGTGAAGAAAAATCCAATCAATGACGGAGAAAGACTCCATACAACATTTCCACATTGTTTAATATTTTAGTTGATTCATTGAACATTTTAGAAATATATAAGTTACAACACGTATACTACTATCACAGGATATTCTTAGCTCAATTGGTTTTCCTTTGGAAGACTCTAGGGCTGCGTTTGATTGGATGGATTGGATTGGGTGTGATAAGATTAAAATGGATATATATTCCATCTATTATGTGATACCATTTTAATATTTTGTTTGGTAGCTACTTTTTAGCTGTGGACATCCCAAACAAAAAACACTTTTGTTGTTTGGTTGCAAGTATTGATAGGGTGTGATATGTTCCAAATTACTATAATAACCATTTATTATATTGTAATGACTAAAGTACCCATCAATATTCTTTTAAATAAAGAAACTATTTCTCTTCTTCACAAACCCACCAAACACTCAAACCCACCATACACACACACACATCTCCATACACTTCCCTACAACATTCTTGTGACTTTTACAAAGGTGAGTTTTTTGGTTGCATCCTCTAGTATGCATTATTTAAAATACTGTGACAAAAATTTGAAACTTGAAATTTCTTACTTTATTGAGAAGGTTAAAATAATTTATATTTAAATATTTAATTTTTTTTGTATTGAAATTGGTTTTGCTAGATGAAATTATTTTATAATATTGTATGAAAGATACAAATATGAAACTAATGGAATATGTTGAAATTAGATATGTTTTTTGAAAAGTTAATAATAAGACTTGATAGTTTTAGTTTTATTTTAGAGAATAGTTAGAATGGTTGATAACACTCTAAGGGGGTAAATTAGACTTTTTGTTATTTAAAAAAAAGCAAGAAATATGAAAATGATAGCTAATACCACAATCTAGGTAGAATATGTAATCCTTTACTTTATTGGATTAAAAATCGAGCCTTAAAATAATATAGGGCACAACCTTTTTGAACCAAACAAGAGATTGGGTTGGATAAACATTATATCCAACTAGGGGTGTTAAAAAAAAAATCTAAACCGACTGAACCAAACCGAACCGAAAAAACTGAAACTTTTTTAATTTTTTTTATATATAAAATTTAATTATTCAATCACTACTAGTTTAAGTTTTATTTCACATTTTTTATTAAATTTTTTGAGTCTAAGATAAATAAATATAAATTTTTAAATAATCTAAATCTTAATGTATTTTTAAATTTTTGGGATAAATATTTTTTTTTATAAAGTGAAATAATTTAGAAAAAAAAGAAGTAAATAATATATCAAAATAGTTATTAAAAACCCTATGTTTTATAAATAATATAGATATTAATATATGGCACATAAAAACATGAATAGTTATAATACAAAAAGAAAAAAACAATATTTTTTTCTAAAAACAAATAGTACAATTGCATAATTTTTTTATTATATGAATTGATACACGTTACATATAAAAAAATAGATGGTTATGATTTAAACAGCAAAAAATGTTATATTAAAAGAAAATTAATTAATTAATTAAACTTATATATATTATAGGGTATGTTGATGAACAAAATTGAAATTTCAACTTAAATTGCAAACTAAGGGATAAGGGTTTGAATCCTATTCGGCTATTCCTGTGGTAGTACTAGTAGTATATTGGATCTACTGACCAATAAAGATTTTATCTATATTATTATAAGAACAAAGACCGTTTTGTATCTAAAATAGAAGTTATTTTTGTTAATTTACATAATTTGTCCTTTTAATTATTTCAACAACAAAAATTGACAATATAGTTTGAAGGATAAATTGGAGAATTCAACATAAAAAAGATATTTTGGATACAAATTTTATCAATATTTCATAATTATCTTTTAGAAATAATGATTTAATAAGGTTATAATTGTATTTTTTACAAAATTTACAAATCCGCAATCTATATTATGATGTCATTAGATCAATTAGCTATTTAACTTTAGTAGATTGAGTTAAGATTTAATTCGCTATTCAATCTTAGCAGTTAATGTTTGAATATGCAAAAATCGCGTGCATCTACCTTGGTGATTATCAGCTAGCAATTTTAGTATAATCATTCAATATGCATACTAAAATTTTTATAACATAAAATAATTAAAATATTTATTTATCTTCGTAAATTTATAATATTTTAAATGTATTTTTTTTGGAATAGATAAATTATAATTTTATCAAAACAAATATTTTCAATATAGAAAAAAAAGTAATCTAAATCAATTTTGTCATCTAAAAATAAATATTTTTATCAATATACTTTTATCAAATAATTTTTTTTGTACTAAAAGAATAAGTTACCCAATTCAAAATTTTAATTAAACTAACTTACTTTTGTCAAACAAACTTTTATAACACTTTCTTGGTAATTTTTTTTTTTTTTTCCAGTTCGTTTTCGATTTTAACCGAAACCGAAAAAATCAAAAAAATAAAAAAAAAACCCGAAGAAAACAGAAAAAATTGAAAAAACTAAAAAAAACAAAAATAAAATAAAAAATGGTTCGGTTTCGGTTAACTGAACCAATCTTGTTCGGTTAAAAACCGAAATCGAACCAAATAGTTCAGTTCGGTTTCGATTTTACATTTCAAAAAACCAAAATTTTCGGTTAACCGATCGAACCGTTCGGTTCGGTCGGTTAAAACCAAATGTACAGCCCTATATCCAATCCAATCCATCCAACCAAACAGAGCCTAGCAATACTCTAATTGATAGATTGAACATTCCAAGAAATATTATAATAATACTTATAATACTATAATGGAGAATTATTGACTTAATTGGTTATTAGTTTTTTTTATTTCTCGATCAATTTAAAAATTAAGTGACTCCTTTTAACCAAATTATAATATTAAAATATTTTATAAAATATTAATCTTCATCCACTAGCATATCTCTCACATATAATGTGAGGTTAGAATTTCAAATTTAACGAATGCCTGACATGCATATGTAAAAAAATGCCTGACATGCCTTGAATAAAATAAAATTTTAAAATTTATAAAATATTAATAATTATAAATTTATAATTAATATAGTCAAAATTGATGAAGTTTGTTAAAATTTTAAAAATAAATTCGCACTCCTTTTCTTTTTGAAAGAACCTATATAATTATTCTAACATCTTATTTTAAGAGTGCAGAAATTTTTATTTTAAAAATTTCAATAAATACTCTATAACATTTTGTGTAATTAAAAATTTTATAAAGTATTAAAGTAGTGCATTTTCTTTGGTGTAATAAGGTGACATGTGGGCACTTTACAAGAGGTTTTTAATCTATCCTTATGTGATTCCTGTTGAAGCTATACTCTGATGTGGGTGCAGGGCGGACGTTTTTAAAGTAGACTCCCTGTTCATTAGGTGGAGAAGATGACTAAGATTTCGTGATCCGCTGCCGAACTTATTCCAATTCCAAGAGCTCGAATATACCGATTCGACCCGAGCTTTCTTATTGAATTGCTCATTCAATGAGCATTCTCAATATTATGCCTTGAAGAGGACTCGAACCTTAGTGCACATGCTACAAATTTGTTGGTACCTTGATTGAGGTTGACTAACTCACAATGGAGTTGGAAGATTGTCGGAGTGTTGCTCTGTTGGAATCTCTCTTTGAGATTATACCATATTTCTGCAGTGGATTTAGCATAGATTATGCTTGCTGAAATCTCCTTCGAGACTGAATTAAGGAGCCATGATATAACCATATTATTGTTGTGGATCCAGGCATTGAGCAGTTTGATATCTTCGTTGGAAGGTCGAGGAAGCGATCCATTAATGAAACACAACTTGTTCTTCATTGACAATGCAATTGACATGGCTCTGCTTCAGGAGGAGTAATTTTCTTTGGTAAGCGGGTAGTGAGATAGTAGGTATTGAGAGCTTCGTCAATGGCGGATTGGTCACTGTTGGCAGTGGAGTTGGAAGATCGAAGAGGGAAGAATGAAGAAGAAAGGAATGTTTAGGAGGAATTATGGAAATGAAGAAGTATCTGGAAGGTTATCCTCCGATACCATATATTAGGAAGGAAAACTGTGCTTAGATGAGAATGGAAACTGCCATGCAAGTGAGAAGAAAGCTGGAACAGAAAATATGCATGTTCCGTTAATTGCAGTCGCAGAGATAGGGTACATTTATAGAGCTGTTTACATGGTTACTATACTTAGCTACCTGCCCAACAACTTTGACTAACTAACTGCACTAATTACAATAGGGGCTTGCTTGCTTGGGCATATAGGATTAAACAAGGTTCATGAACTAATGATACATAAACTAAAAATGATATTCAATACCATGTAATATATTGTTTGCTTTGATTTCAGAAATTGGTGATATCTCAAACTTAACACTATATAATGTTTGATTGACAAAATTGCTCAATATGATTACACTTTGTAATGTCCAAAATGTCCTAACTTCTAAGAAGGTAAATTTCCAAGATGATGGTTAGGGTTTTCATATGAGGCATAAGAATGACTTTTTCATTCTATATTATATTAGATTTAAAAGGATAGAAAATGGATCAGACTATTTTGGCCTGATCCATAAACCAGGTTGGCTTATGATACCAAGTCGGACTGCAAAAGTATCAGGGGCCATAAAATGTAAAGTAAATAAAAGATAATGCTTGAAAATATATTTATCATATTTTATCATATGAAGCAAACAAGTCCTAGAGATAATAAGGAAATTAATTACTATATACAAATTACGGTGAAATACAAGTTTAGTTTTGGAAACCCCAAGTGGGTAAAGTATCCTGATAGTGGGAAAAGGAGGAGCAATGCTAAAGGGACATCTAAATAGCAGAAGTGCAAACTCACACTACTACAACACCAATATATTTAGGTAATTTTTTTTGCCTCTAAATACATAAAAAATGTCTCTAATACATATGGAGGCAATTTCACATAAAAGCCTTTATAGTTGCGATCGCAAAAAATATGGAGACAATTTATATGGATTCCCTCTGTATATGGAACTAATGGAGACAAATTTCTCCATTAGTTAGATACATCTCTTGAGTCTTGCCTTATATTTGAAATGCAAAGATGAGCTCTCTGTACCTAATTTATGCATTAAAAAAATACATTAATCATGTCTTCTTGCAAAGATTGAAAAGCCACTCTACTATGTTAATTTCTATATTAATAAGTTGATTTAAGTTTATATACAACTATGGCTTGTTTGCTTGGGCATATAAGATTAGAAAAGATTAATATGCTAGTGATATATAAGTTAGCAATGGTATTTAAAATCATGTAATCTATTGTTTGCTTAAATTTTAGAAATTAGTGATATTTCATGTTTAATACTATCTAATGTTTGGTTGGTAAGATTGTTCAACGTGATTATACTTTGTAATGTCCAAACTTTTAAGAAGGTAAATTTTCAAAATTTGGTAGAAGGCACTGATGATAGGGTTTTTATGAGAGCAAGAATGCCATTTTTATTTTTTATTAGATCAAATTTGAAATGATAAAAAATGGATCAAACCAAAATGGCTTGATAAACCAGCCTAGCCCATGATACTATGTCGGGCCACAAATGTATCATGGGCCATAAAAATATGAAGCAAACAAGAGATAAAGCTTGAAAATAAATCTATCAAACTTTATCCAATGAAGCAAACAAGCCCCTAAAGTACTCACCTTATCTAATTCTAGAAGTTGCTGAATCTGTTGCTTCAAAGGTTGGATCCAACTATCATACACAAGCCAAATGATATCAATGAAATAAAACCTTTCTGGTGAAAAATGTACAAATGGGAAATTAAGTTCATCTTCTGCTCCATCTTAGGATTATGAGAATATGTGATTTGAGTATGAATCCTTAAAAGAAAATGAAGTCATAGACTAAAAAAGACAATTTAGAAAGACAGAGAGAAAGGTTAACTAGAAACTTCAGTAATCCTTGTAAAAGTGATTTGCTTATAACATAAAGCTGGTTATTTTAGTACCTAGTTGTATAGACAAAGAGTTAGTGAGTCTTAAGTTGAATGGTGAAGTTGATGCCATACAACGGTTAAGTAGAAGTCCCACAACAAGAGTTATAGAAATTTTTGTCAGTCGGAGCAAATGATGAGAACACACAATTGTGCAGTGGTAACAAAAATTAATCTAGGATGGTCAGCCAAGTATTGCTTATCTTCATACCTACAAATAAAATGAAAGCAAGCATGAGCAAATGATGAGAACATACATCTGTGTAGTGGTAACAGGAATTAATCAAGGATGATCAACCAAGCATTGTTTATCCTCACAAAGATCTATTGCTAGTACAGAGAAAAAGTCATTTCTTCCTAAAATATGATAATCAGCAAAGAGAGAGAGAGAGAGAGAGATCACAAAGGAATGTTTTCATTGTTACGTAGGGAAAGATCACAAAGGAGTTTCATTATTTTCCTAAAATTTGAAACTAATGTTTGGACCTTATTTTCATTGTCTTGAGTGCATGTATATCAAAAAATGACCATGTTTCAAATGCTTTTTGCTAATTGTATTCCCTGTCGTTTTATCAAGAACACCATATCATTATGCTCTGAGCGTAGACACTTTTACAAGTAGAGGTTGGCTGATAAAATTTCATTTTTAGTGTAACACCCCTAAAATTAGGTATTTTTGAAAAATAAGGATTTAGAAATGAAGATATTGGTTGATAGAATTTTAGGGCTTGGAAAATAAATAAAAAGGACTTGAGTGTAAGAAAATTGAAAGTTTTGGGGTCGAATCACAATTTGAGAAGACTTGATTGGATCATTTTATGAATTCTAAGGGTTTGCATGGAATTATTTTAGGTCAAATGGGTGAAATTAAGGCACTCACTTAGCTAGGTGGCTAAATTGAGCCCAATTAAAACCTTTGGACTCAAGTGAAGGTAGACCACAAATTTTGGGTTCAATCTGCGAATGAGGAAAGATCAATTCTATAAATAATTGATTTTCAATTTCAGCCCCTATTTCCATCTTCTTCTCCACCAAAACCACTATTCTCTCTCTTGGCGATCAACATTGGCAACATCCCAAATGGGAAAACTAAGCTAGCTAAAACACTTCTCGCTTTCTTAGGGATAGAATGGTATCACATGCAGCATGAAAACACTGGCGGACGATGTAGATGCGGAGGTCTGAAACCCAAGCACGGTGGAGCTTGACGGGCAGGGCATTTCAGCGACCTTTTGATGCAAACCAGGTGTGGGCTTTGAAGCTTTCAGCTCAAGTATCACGCCCGTAGTTTCAAATTCCCGAACGGACCACCAGTGATAACGGAATTAAGTAAAAACCGATGTGGCGATGAGTGAGACCTAGCAGCTTTGAGGCTTCAATTGGATTGCAATTCAGTGGCAGATGGTGAAATTAACTTGGGGGTTGGATTCCTCTCACTGAAATGCGTCTACCGATGGTGGTGGTGGTGGCTATCTCCGGTGGCGGTAGCGCGGCGATCGAGCTAAAATAGTATCTTTAGCTCGTCATATAATTGTGGCGGTGTTCTTGGTTTGTGATTCAGGAGCTCCAACTATTGAATCTTGGGTAAAGAGTTGGAATGGGATTATATATATACATGTATATTGTACCATTTTGCCTAATGAATCTTGTATTATGTCAAGCAATGAGGATTTAAAATATGATTGGTATATATACATCCCATGCATGGATTATTATATAGTTTAGTGGACCCAGATTCAAATTAAAATATGATGATTTTTGGGTAATTGAGTTTATTTAAGGATTTAAACCATAATTTTATGAATTTGAGAACTAAGTAACACCAATTGGGTTAATTAAAATAATTGAGCTATTATTTTGATTTGAGATAATTATATGAGGTTAATTATATAAATAAGGACCTGATTATGCCCTTTTACTAGTACCAATATAAATCGCGTAAATATTCCTGTATTAACGGCATAATTAGCCATACCATAATGATAGTACTGATCAAAACCTAAAACTGCCATAGTAAGCGAATAGCTACTGATTTTAGACTGTTAATAGTAAGATTGTAATTATTAGAGGTTGTTAAGGTCAAATAAGGATTTTGATTGTGGATTTGTTCTTTTGGTTAGGAGACGAAGAAGTGGGTCCTGCAGACCACTGACTACTGATTGTGGTTGCTTTTTCTGAGATCACAGAGGTAAGGGTCTGTCAATTTGGCACTTTCTCATACCTATCTGTTATTGAGATAAACCCATGTGAGGGTGCCTATTTCTGTACTGTACTATATTATGATTTGTTGAAATATGAGAATTGTTAGATATCCCAATTGTCATCTATTATCTAATGTGTACACCCTGTGAGGATTATTACTTGTTATTGATTTTGAATCCTATATGTTCTGGCACCCATAACTTTTGCCTATTTTCTGTATTGCTAATAATATCTCATCTTCTATTTGTTCGTTATGTTATCTATTCATTATGTTGTCTGACTATCTATTATCTGTCCATTCTGTTATTTACCTATCCTATTATTCGATCGTTTTGTTATTTGATTGTTATGATATCTGGATATATGCCAAGAAATATGTATTGATTGATTGATACCTGTATATGTATGGAGATATGTTTGGGTCGAGTGCCAATCCTAGCTGAATGCTTGGATATGTTAGCGGTATGTTAGGGGCTTTTCCCTGGGAATCGACAATATTGCTAGGGGCATTCCCCTGGGTATCAACAATAAGTCAGGGGCTTTTCCCCGGACATCGGCAACCTACCGTGTACCAAGCTATCACACTTGAATAAGTTTGACTGACTGGAATAAGGAGAATCATATATACATGTTTTGTTCTAACCTATTAGGTTGCATATGATATTCGGGCTTGTTTTGTTTGATTGTACCCTGATTGTTTATGTTCTGCTCATGGACCAATAAGGATAGTGTAGTTTCTTGATCTATGTTAGGCTGTTGTTTGGGCTAAATGAGTTGTCTGCATTTTCTGCCAAATTGATTCAGTTGAGATGATCCTAGGCCACTCAAGTCGATAGTCACAACCCCCGAGCTAGTACCTAGTTGAGGCCTTGAATTTGATAATGCCTATTTACCAGACTTGTTATTGCCTGCTTCTTGATATGTTCTTGTACTGAATGTTAATTGACGTTCTGTTGGGTTGATTCTTCCACGACAGATCCCTATTATTCTTAAGTTTATCCCTTACTAAGTCTTTGGACTTACCCCTCCATATCATTGTGATTTTTCTCAAACAGGGTTAAGTGATGATAAGGACTTCTGGCTTGAATTGGAGAAAATTATGTCTTGTAATAGAATAAGTGTCTTCTGAATATATGTGGGTTACTTGTATGTTAAGTTTGACTTAGAGATATTTTGATATGTCAGGTTTGAAACTAGTGTTTGTAGTATGTATGTCATAATGAATGTTATGGGACCACCGATGGTACGTACTTAGTATTTTGATGAAGTTTGTTTAAGTTGAAGTCTGTTGCTATCTCTGATGAATTTTGAGAAAATTTTGTTATAGGCCTATTGATTATATTATGGGTTCGATTTAAATTTGAATTAAGTGGAACCTTAGCTTAGGTACTATCCCGAGTGGAGCGCTAAATTCAGTGACATTTTTACCACATTAAAGAACAAAAATGCTGTATGAAAAAATAAATCAAATTCAAGGAAATAAAATGAAGTAATGTACTATGAAACAGAAAAAATTCTATAAAACTGCTATTCTCAATATAAATTCAACTTATTTGTGCAAGGATCCCAAATATCCCACAAGATTCCCAGGACCCTGGCCTCAAGAAGTACCTAAAACACATTTATATATGTTTATCCATTCAATTGGCTATATGCATGCTTGTGGCATATTCAATATTTGTCCCTTATTCTAATTATATATAAGACTGGTAATATTAATCACTAATTTTACCTGCCTAAGAGCTATAATGCCATACTATTTGCCTCACTCAGAAACAACAACGCATAACATTTCTAAGAAACATGCTCTTCTCATCTAATAACTCGCAAAGTTTAGTGTAGAATTTTAAGCTTCAGTTCTAGCATTTGCCTGCAATTTTGCTAGAAAATGCAACTACAAACATGACAGCAAAAACTTGGGATAATTTCTCTGCAAAAATTGCTACTAGTGAAAATTGAAGATGAGGGTATTGTGGATTGATGGATTTTTGCAGGAATTTCAAATGATTTCAAGTGATTTAGAATAATTTCAAATGTTTGTGTCCAGGTAAACTGAGAGCTGAAGAGTGAGGCATGCTGTGTGGTGAGAAGGGGAGCTTTCCGAGAGATTATTAATTATTTTTTCACAAAATAACAAAATTAAATATATATAATGTGACATAGTTGGTATTATAATTTTTACTCAAAGGCACCACCTTTTGTAGGCTAATTTTAGTTGGGCCATTGTAGATAGGTCTCCAAAAATATACAAATACCTATGTAGGCAATAAAATTAAAATTAACCAGTTATGTAACTTTTAATGTTACAAGATGTACCTCTTTTTAATTGCCTCTAATTATATTATTGTCTTGTAGTGCGAGATGACATTTAAGAAAATAAAAAAATATAAAAAACTTGTTTTCATCAACATCTATAGAAAGGTTAAGACTATATCTTGTACAAAAACTTGATTTGTACTAAAAGATAGTTTAAATACTATGTATTTCAATATATAATCAATCCCGCGAAATAAAAGATTGAAGCATTCCCGCCAGTGTGGTTCCATAGCCCTTTAGGTTTGGGTTTGAGTTTGCATTTTCATTTCCCTTTCCACTTGTCCTTGTTAGGGGTGAGCATTGGTCGGTTCGGTAAATTAACCGACCGAACCGATCGGTTAATTCACCGAAAATGTATAAAAAATTTTAACCGTTTACCCCACCGAAATTTTCGGTTAACCGGTAAAATTAACCGAAAAATTTCGGTTCGGTTTGGATAATTTACCAATTGACCAATCTTTATTTGATATTTTTTTTCAATATTATTATTCAACAATATAATATTATAGTTGAAACAAAAACTTAATTATTTCGATTCAAGTAAAAACAAGCAATCTAATTATTTTTAAAATCATAATAAAGAACTTTCAATACTATAGAACAAGTAACATGTATTAGTAAGTAATACACCTAAAAATTGTCATACCTTTTACCCATGTTTAGCTAGCTTTTGAAGAACTTTTGAATATCTTCTAATTAGATTACAACAAGAAAAATCTAGAATTAAATGGACTCAATTCAAAAATTAAAATTTTATTTAATTGAGAATGTATTTGCATAAGTAGTTTTCTAGTAAACAATTCAAAAAGAATACAACATGAACTTTATAAATCTAAAGCTACTCCTTATTATTTTTAGTTCACATATGCTTATTTCCATATTTATATAATTTATAAAGAAAAAATCGAGCAACCTACACAATGTTTGGGAATTTATAAAAATTCGGTTAAATCGGTTTTAACCGATTTTTTATGGAAAATTAACCGAACCGCACCGTTAACCGAAAATTTCTAAAAAATTAACCGTTAACCGAACCGAAAATTAACTGGACAAAACGGTTTGGTAAATTCGGTTTCGGTTCGGTCGGTTAATCGGTTTTTTCGGTTAATGGAGAATTTTGCTCACCCCTAGTCCTTAGCCTTTCGCAAATACATGTATTGATAAATTAATATTTTAATCAAATTTTTTTGTGAATTTTTATAATTGTAGCTTTTGGAAATCTATCAACAACGGGTATTTATAGATGTGAATTATAAATTAATATTATTATACACTTAATGAAGAACAGTCCAATCAATGATGGAGAAAGACTCCATACAACATTTCCACATAGTCTGATATTCTAATTGATTGTTGAACATTTTAGAAATATTGATTGCAAGACCTAAAGTAATATCATGGGATAGTCTTAGCTTAATTGCTTATCCTTTGGAAGACTCTTGCAACCATCCGAAATATTCTAATTGATATATTGAACATTCTAAGAAATATTATTATAATACTTACAATACTATCATAGAGAATTCTCGACATAGTTAGTTATTAATTTTTTTTTATTTTTTATTTTTATTATTCAACTTGTCTAAAAGTTGAGTGACTCCTTGTAACCAAACTATAATATTGAAATAGTTTATAGAATATTAATCTACTAAGCTTCATAAACTCCTAAATAGTTAGTGATTATTTGGCTTGCTGAGATACCTCTCAAATATAATATAACATTGAAATTTAAACTTGACAAATTTTTACCATATGCGCATATAAATAATAAAAAATTAAATCTTCTATAACAACTATAAATTCTGAATTTTAAATATATACGATAGTCTACATATATTGAGTAACTAATACAACTTGCCATGAACCCTACATGTGGCAGGAGTCTAGTACTTTCTAATTTCTTGAATAAAATAAAATTTTAAAATTTATAAAATATTAATATTTATAAATTTAGAATTTATATAATTAAAATTGATGGAATTTGTTAAAATTTTAAAAATAAATTAGAACTCCTTATAACTCTTTTTGCAAGAGCTTGTATAATTATTCTAATATCTTATTTCAAGAGTTCGGAAATTTTTACTTTAAAATTTTTAATAAATACTCTATGACATTTTATAAAATTAAAAAGTTTTATAAAGTATCAAAGTGGTGCGTTTTCTGGTTTAATAAGGTCCACATGCTACAAATTTGTAATCACTTGAGTTTTAAGTGTAAGAGGATGGCTAATTCAAAAGGAGGCAATACTGATACAGAGCAATTTTGTCAATGCATCAAATGAAAAGGGGGGGAAAAATGTAATGTCAATCTTTTGGGTATGTATGGAATTTTAAGTGTAGTTATTTGAGTTGGTTTCTTGATTACTACTAATTTTGGTACAGTTGATGTGATGTCAAAAGTGCTATAGTCTAAATAAATAAAACATTTAGTTAATTTTTTTTTTGTATGATACTATTTTCTAAAGTATATATTTGAATTTTTAAAATAAATAAACTTAAAAGTAAAAATAAAAAAAAAATAAAGAAAAGTGGACAATGATGGTTTTATTTTCATTTTTATTTCCATTATTTCTAAAATGGTGAGAATTAATTATATGATGTGAAAATGAAAATGTATTTGTATGAAATGTTGGAAATAAAATGATTATATTAGTTTTAATAAGTTGTAGGTGGAGAGAGATAGAAATAATAGAATAAAGAGAGAAGATATATATTATTGGAAGAATATATATATATTATTGAAGAATGCGTTTTAAAAATAAAAATAAAAATTATGTTGGGTGAAAACTTCTAAAAAATAATAATTTTTATTTTTGAAATAATAAAAAATAGAAAAAGTGGGTGTGGAAATAAAATCAAACAGGCTCTCTGAAAGTTATGGTGAACACAAGGATTCATGCATAACGGAATTAAAAAAAATTTCAACTAGCAAAAATAAAACTTCTCTTACAAGGACTTTTCACTTTTGTTTTCTGATTTTATTTTAATTAGCTTTATTGAGCTTCAAATGTCAATTTAGATGGTCCATGACTATGCCTAACTGGCTCAATTTAAGGGCAACCGCTTGAAGTGCGTACTAATGAATTTTTCCAGTATTTTTTGGAAGTGAAATTATTTATTTGTTACCAATGTATGATTAACAATTATAAAAACTTGAATATATTTTAAAATTATAAATTTTTTAACAAAAGTTTATTATTTCACTGGATTTTTCTTTTCCTACTCAGCCACATATTTTCTTAATTATTTAAACATAAAATTGTTGTTATTGTTGTTTTTTTTTTTTTTTTTGGCCTCTCTCTCCAAAAAATTATCTTCCAAAAAGATGATTTTTTTCATACGCTTTAAATTTGTGTAACATCAACATTAATTAAGATATGTTATTTGATATCCAATATGTTGTATTGCAGAGGGAGATTTGTCCATTCAAATTAGGGTAAATAGCACTTCACCCTCCAAAGTTTAATTAGTTTGGCACAATACCTTTAAAAATAAGTAAAAAGCATTTCATTCCCTTAACTTAGAGTTATTGGAATAAGTTGTCCCTCAAATGTAATTTCTAGTAGATTATGTGGCTAGAGAAAAAGGATATTCTTGTCAATTTTACTTTTCCCCACCTTCCTCAATATATTTGTATCACACTTTACGCAATATGTTGTGTATGTATGTATGTATATATATACATATGTATGTATTCCCTTAAGAAGGCTATTAGTTTGTAAAGTGTATTTCTTGCCAAACTAATTAATTATGTTTGTAATTGAAATATTGAATTAGCTGTTAACCTAAAAAAAATATATGCAGTATGTGAGCATTTCTTCATCCTTCCTTTCTTCCTAATCAACATGAGCATAGTTTAGAAGAATGAAAAAATTAATGATTTTGATTCTTTAAAGATGGATTGGATAATCTTAGCATTACTAAAATAAAGCATGAGCGTTACTATTTTCTGAAAATATCTTTTATAAAGTAAGAAAACTTTGTTTTAGAGTAATAATAAATTAGTGATTTTGCTTCTTTAATGTGGTTGGCAGAGTAATCTTACTAGATAACAAAATGAATTAATCATTTAAAAATAAATTACAGCACAACCATATGAATGAAAAACTAAAAATACTTCTAACTAAAATACATGTACTATAACTAATTTAGTTGTATTTCAATCAACAGTTAATTCCATAAACAATAGGAAAAGGCAAGCGAGCTAATTGAATGCAAGGAAAAAAAAAAAAAAAAAAACCCCAGTATCATATTGTTTTTAGTATATGAGTTTCTTTATCTATGAGGTGAAAATGTAGAAATGCTAAAAGTAGTTGGGTTCTTTTTTTTTGAGTGGAAAAAGGTGGAAAAAGTGAATATGTCAAGAACAACCTCTTTTTGGACCATATAATCTGCCAGAGGGAGGGGGGGGGGGGGGGCAGGGGAAGTGTTCTAGTTATTCTAAATTAAGGGGGTGGAGTACTTTTTAATTATTTTTTATGAGTAATGTGTCAAAATAATTAAATTTAGGAAAATGAAGTGCCATTTACCCTTTAAACTAAATAGCTCCGACTTTACCATAATTAATGATTTGTAAAGATAAATAATTATGATTCTCAACCACAGCAACTTCACTCTAATTGGTCAACTTGAAATCTGACCACCCCTTTATATGTGATACATAAATATGCTTGATTTAAGGTAACATATGTCCTAATGAAAACAAAACTTAAAAGGATTATTGTCAAGTGTCAGGTGCCTATTTCTGAGCTGGCATATTGGGGACAGGATAAGGGAATGTTTGGTTTTGTTTCTTGTTTTATTTTGTTATGTATTTATTGTATATTTTTGAAAAATAAATTATTGAAAAATATGAAAATTATTTTTTGGTATATTAGTTTATATTTTGGAGGAGATTTTTTTTAATGTAGCAGTTAAATTAATATTTTTTTTTGTTGGACTTTTTGAATAAAAATAGAATTAAATAATTTTTTTAATATTAAAATAATAATAAAATATATTTAATATGTACGTATATTAAAAAATATATATTTTGAAGAAAAAATAAAAATATATTTAGTTATATTACTCCAAAACAATATTGTTATGGGAAATATAACCAAACAAAGCCTAAGATTTTACACTGCAAGTTACGGACAAAGTCCCCCGGTTTCTTTCATCTACCAAACCCTTAAAATGGCCGTGTTCTTTGACTTTTGAGTGCATGTGTATGAATTTCTCTTTGTGAGAAAGATGGTATGTACGTGTACAGTATATATATGTAAACATATAGATATGAAACTTTTGCTTTTCACTTTTATTCAATTTCAGATTATCAAGATTGGACTCCCACTTTTCCGATCTTCTTGCTTTCAGCTGATTTTTCTGAGGTTTGTTCATGGACCCCTTTTATCTTGAATGCTGGTTTTTCTTGCTTGAAACAAATGTGATGCCTTTTTGTGATCTTTTTCTTCTTTTATTTCTTTGTTTTTTGTTCATGACTCTTCGGTTCTTTGTGGTGCCCAAAAATCAGCAACCCCTCCCCCCCGCCGCCTCCGAAAAATGTCTTATTGAGGAAAAGAAAATAAGGTTTGATATGCACAATTCTGTGAAGAGGTCCTTTTTTTGTCGAGTAAGAATTTTACATGATAAGAAAGAATTGATTCAAAGGTTTAGATATATCAGAATAATGAAAGAGAGAGGAAACAAGCAAGGTGCTAATTTTTTGTTTCTTCAATGAAAGTTACACTACTTGCTCTACTCAGGTGGCATGCCTTATATAGCAATGTAAATTGATAGTCCACGAACAATTCTTGACCTGTATTTTGGATACCTTATGGGTACATGCCAAGTGTCCGTAATCCACCATCAAGTGTTATTTTAGATAAATATTTAATATAGTTAGCAATTATATATGAAGTGAAATAAAAGATGAAATATCAGGATTTCAGCTATTTGACTTGCTGATGGGGCATTAAATGCTAGCATCCATTTTCATCATGCTCTGAGCTTGGTTATTCAATCTAGCAAACTATTTTTGTTTAACTAGTCGCATTACAAACTTCTATATTTTGCACCCCTCCTTAATTTGGAATATGGATGTTATTTTTAAAGCTCCCACTTTTATGATGTCACTGATTTGGTAAGCGCACATGCGTATTGCTCTTTTCTGTTGACAAAGTTCAACTGAATTTCTCCATCCATGACGAGATTCCTGATGAAATAGTGATGTTCTATGTGCTTCACCGTTGCATGGAAACTGGATTCTTTGTTGTGGAAGTAGGACTAGTTTGTTATTTGTGCAGATTTTCAAGAACTGGATTCTAAATTGATTCATGGCACCAAGAGGTTGGTTTTATGAGTAGGCAAAATCATATCCTCAATTGCTTTTTCCATCATTATTAGATCCATCCCAATCACTCTGTGTAGCCAATGAGGCTATTCTCATTTTTTATTTTTCTTTTCTTTTGGCATTCTTGACCCTGGCATTTTTCCTTCCTTGCAAAAGCTGTAGTTTTCTCTTGGCAGCAGAAAAGTAAATTTGACTTGGCTTCTTGATGAGGCTTGAAATTATGCTAACTGGATGGACAATATCTGTCTAGGTGTCAGCGAGGTACAATATTAATGAACCCACTCAAGTGCAATAGATAATCGCATTTGCTTTTTCAGCTCATCGGTTTGCTGCAGTTTTTCATTTGGGTCATTGGACTTGACACATGTTTGCATTTTGACATGCTGAAATTTTTTTCATCTAGTCTTCTACATACTTTTCTTTTGAGATGAGATTTCTCCTTTCTCTTACAGCATGAAAATATTTCATAAAATCTAAATCTGTCATTTCATATTCCTTCGCAATGGTCCTTTAAATTTCTTCTAGCATCGCAGGATTAGTACTGGTATATATTAAACCAGCAACATAACGGGATACAATTCAAAATCATTCCTACCTCCCTTTTTAACATAAAGAGATGCCCCACTTAGGCTTCAATGAAAACCACTTCGAATAAAGTAGTTGTCAATTTTACATTTCAATGTGCAAGGTGCTTGTTTTAAGCAGATCTTATTTGAGATGAGATCATATTTTTCTTGCCTCTCACTATGTAGCCTTCTATGTGAGTGCTTGCAATTATCATTTGGAAAAGCTGATCTGATATCAAGTTGGTAATCTGACAATTCTTCTAGTGCAACAACAGCAAGTACCATATTCCTTGTTTCTACCTACTTGATTTCTGCAATTCTTTACTATTATATCACCCTATTTTGTAAGAATTTTTGTTCCATCACTATGTCGATTTTCTTCTTGCAGTTTCAATCAAGTAGTATTAACTTTTTTTATCACAGAAACTTGTCTTAATTTCTTCTCGAGTTAGTTTGTGGAAACAAAAATAGTTTGTATTGAACGCAAGCTAGGTGCTCGGCGTCTCAAATTGGTATGCCCTCATTAGTGTGAATTGTTTCCGTTTGTGCAATAAGTGCAAATGTTCCATTAAAGCCATCCGAGTCTGTTGTGAGTAGCCTTTTGGAACAGGATGGGCTTTATGCTTTTGGAGTGATCTATCTTCACTGAATTTGGTCTTGTAAACTTTGGGGAAGATCAACAAGTTCCCAAGTTTCATTTTGCTTGCGGTAGTCATTTCTTAATCCATAGCTTTTTGCCAAACTTCTTTTTTCACTGCTTGGTCAAACATTTGTGGTTCGCAAGAGAAAAATGGATCATTTGATATTTCATAAATTTCTCTTAACGAATGCTCCTTTCTTATTGGGGATCCGGAATTAGCCTGGGATTACCTCAAACAAACAACAACTTCTACAAGATCGGGAAAAGATGATTCAAAGGTTTAGAAATATGAGATGGATAAAAGAGAGAGGAAAAAGATATGCTGTGAATTGTTTTCTTCAATGACAATTACACTACTTGGTCTACATTAAAATTGAGCAAGCTGACATGCGTTATATAGGCCATATTCATTGACAAATCACAAGTATGCCTACAATGCTTGACTTGGGGCTAGAGCAAATTCAAAGCATTCAATACTAGCATCCATTTTCATCATGACTTCAAGCTTAGTTTTTTGGTCTAGCAACTATTCACTTTTACTCGCCTTAAATATTTGTTTAACCATTCACATTATGAGTTACTATATTTGGCATCTTTTGTTCTACTGTAAGTCTTATGCTGTGCAATGCTATAAGGCCTGGCCGCTATTTAAGCTGTCAGCTTAAGGATATTAACTTGATTACATTTTTTCTCTTTTGGTATTTTTTCAAATATACATTCAAAAGAAGAAATAAAATAAACTAAAATCAAGAATATGTTAACAGTTCCATCCTTGCTTGTCCTGTTTTCTGTTATATTTGTTTAATCTCTTTATTCTCCAAGAAACGTATTGCGTTCAGAAAGATTTCCATATGAATGAAGTACGAGGGACTAGTGCATATATCTTGCCATAGTTATAAGCATGATGCCCACTTGTATGCATCTTGTCTTCAATTAAAAAAGTTGTTAATTGTGGAACTCTTTATCTGTTGCATTTTCTCTTGCAGTTTGTGGGAAAATGAGGCACAGTTGGTTTACTAATAATGATATTCCCATTAATATACTATGCCGTCTGTCTGCCAAAACATTGCACTGTTTGAAGTATGTTTCGAAAGACTGGCACAATCTTATCTTTGATCGCTTATTTATCCGCTTCCAGTTGAAAAGGACAGAACCAGTTTCAGGATTTTTCTTCCAGGAGATATTCAGGTGGATAGATGATGATATAAAATCAATTAGCTATATTCCAGTTGACGTGGAAAATGTCAAGGTGTGGCATACTGTTCTGAATTTCCTTCCTGAAAGTGTGATCATTTCGTCATCAAGCAATGGTCTCTTATGCTGTCGAAGTTGTTTGCCTGCTCCCCAGCCTATGATATATATCTGCAACCCCTTGAATAAACAATGGACAAGCCTAAAATGGCATAATATTTGCAGAAAAGGCAGCATAGCCTTGGCTTTTGACCCTTTTCGGAACCCTATTGATGTGTCCACGGATTTCCAACTGGTGGCGGTTAGTGACGTGGAGAATGGAAGAGGAGAATACTCTCTCTTCTTTGACATATATTCGTCGGAAACAGGCTTGTGGAGAAAATCAAAAGAGTCTTGTCCATGCAATCACAGTCTTGCTAAAAACAAAGGTATTCTGGTTGAAGGGATTTTGTATTGGCTCACTGGTGGATACCAAATCCTCATGTTTGATCCTCAAAATGAGCTTTCTTGGTTAATTACGGCCCCTCTTCCTGCTACACAATTCAGTAGCATCCCAGAAATGTGTATAGGAGAATCAGAAAGCAAGCTTCACTATGTGATTATCTCTGAAGATGGTCTCCAACTGTGGGTTCTAGAGGATCACTTAGCATTTCAGTGGGAGTTGAAGGTTTCCATATCCTTAGATGAGTTGGAGAAAGAAAACTCAAATGTACTAGATAACATATCACAGAAAGTGGCAAGCCACATATCCAATCGCAAGCTTGCTTGGGTGGACCCTCTGGCCTTCAAAGATGGGATGCTGCTGCTGCGCGTGGCGGCTGGTGTCTATTTATATCAGTTTGACATGAGGAGGATGAAAAAACTCTGTGATGTTTCAACTTTGGGACCAACATCAATGTTTGCTCCTATTGTTTTCCCATACACCATGAGTTTGGTCCCTCTTGGTCAAGCAGCATAGATAAAAGGTATTTCTCTTTTATGTGCTATATTCTTGAATTTCTGGAAATATCCGGGAAGATTAAACTCGAAGAATTTATGACGTGCACCGACAGTATGTAATAGTGCTCTGTGAAAATATCATAGATTTTATGAAAAATAAACTATTTTATGATCTTGTTTGACCTGTTTTGTTGCATTTGAACTCTGAACTTTTTTATGGCTATAGAGTTCTGTGGATGATTAATGATTTTGACGGACCATTTGAGTGGCAAAAGTAGAGAGAGTAGCAGAGATCAGATATTTCTTATTGAAATGAATCACTAGAAATGCATTTTACCTATCATGTCTGAAAGTTCATCCACTTGACATGGACAAGATCAATGGAAATCCATTATGCCTAGAAATATTGTCAACTCTTCTGCCTTACATAACAAAGATTAGGTTGTTACTGCAATGATGCACTTATATGTTTCTGAAAAAGAGTTCCAACGGTTCAATTTACCCAACCACAATTATCCTACCTTTAAGTACTCATCTATAGACTGATGTTATTTTCCCAACTCAAGAAGCTTTACACAGTAACCAATCAGCTAGCTATGCCAACCTCTGTGCGGAAAACAGGGAGACGGTCTCAAAATTTAAGTATAATTTGGTGGTTCTTTGTCCAGAGGCTACATTATTTGAGTAACTTTATTGTTGGGATGATTCAATTTTTGATGGCTTTATGAGTTGGCTTGAATTCTACTTTATTTGAAGTTAAGCTTTGTTGTATTGATATGGACTATGCTTCCCCAGCTTTATAGTTGGTATAACAATGATTTGATATCTAATGTAAAAGTTGTCATCATGGAATCTGAGGAATCTAAAGTACCTCAAAGAAACTTTGGCCCTTACTGTTATTATATTTGTCTGGTTAGAAAGAAAATTCTAAGGCGTAGCTCTCCACCGGGAAAAAGAAGTGTAAGGCGTAGGCTTGAATTTCTATACAAAATTTATATGTACATGGATTCAAGGGGTGGGTTGGGTTGGATCCAAAATTAGTTGAATTCAAAATGCATTTATATTTATGGGTTACAAATGTGTTGGATTAAAACGAATTGGGTCGGGATTGGGCTAGTCTAATAGAAAAATATTATAATTTTTTGTTAAATACCTTGCTACGTTGTTTTGTTAAACTATGTTCTTTTTATCTTCATTTATGTATGCTAATTAGTTATAATTAAATTTTTACTAATTAATTAAAATTGAATTAAATCAAGTGAAGTGAACTTTATGGCTGGACCACATTGATTTATGGATAAGCCCAAGTAAACGAGTGCAATTTATTTTTTTGAATTTTATTAAAAATTGAATATTAAATCTGGATTTTGAATTTTATTAAAAAATATTAAGTAAAATAATTTTGTACTTAATGTTATATATATATATATATATATATCCACCATAACTTAAAGTTCAAATACTGGTAAAAAGGCATGAAAAGGTTCCCACAAAAAAAAAAAAAAAAAAAAAAAAAAAGGAGTCCAAAGCAAAATTTCAGTAGTCTGCTGGAAAGATTTAATTTAATCTACTCCAATTCTTTTTCCTAACTGAATGCATGTAATTTTTTTCTTCTTATATGCACAGACAATATTATAGATTTTTAAATGATATATTCTTTTTGTAAAAGTATTCTATTGCTAAATAATGTGAAAAGGATTATAATTTGGGCCAAAGCATTGACAAAGAATTATTTGAAATTTTACTATGGCTAAATTATTAGCTTTAAGAATAAATATAAAATATATTCAAATCTTTATCTTTTTAATTCTCATTTAAATTTATTTAATACGAAGATGGCAACGCGTACAGACTCATTTAAATTATTTTAGATCCAATCCAAAATTAGATGAATTAGATTGGAACAATGGCCCCAAAGCCAAATTGTCCCCCATATTGTCAACTGTCAATGTAGTGCAGTTTCTTTGGTTACGTATGGTTCACATGCTGCACATTTGTGCAGAACAAATTTATATATACATTGATTTGTGAAGAACAAGAAATCTCATCTTCAATTTGTGCTAAATGCAACAATCCCATTTCTGTGGCGCTGCAGAAATTTGCCCTCGCAAATAAGTATCAAAAGATCAAAAGATGGATTACTTCATTAAATACGACGAGTGAGTAGTAACTGGCACTTGTTTTTCATTCTTTGCCTTAGATGCAAGGACGCCTTTCTTGGATAAATAGCTATACCATGTCTTTGAATGATTCTTATATTTCAAAAGTCCTTAAAGTCTAAATTCAAATTTCGGGAGTAGAGCAAGCTTTGTCAGGTAGTATGGCGACTCTTCATCACCAAATCATATACATGTTGTAAAACCATAGCCTCGATTAGCAAAATCAAGGAAAATATGACACTCTAATGGTCTTTATTGGCTCAGGATAAGAAGTTTCTACAATTGTCCAGGTCTCGAGACAACTGGAGAGGAAGGAACCGGAGAAGTTTATGCTTATAGAATGGATCGCTAATTATGAGTTGTTACATCAAACTCATGAGATAGTGAAGTCCTCTACCTTCCAATTCTAGAGACTCAGTGATGGACAATTAAAGACTATCTTTGATGTCTAAAGAGATGAGGACTATCAGGTGTCATCTTCCAATAAATGATGATTACACGGATGCACCAACTCCAACAAAGACAAAAGAATCTTATACTCCCATTGATGGTTTTGAGCCAGATGAAAGAACCGCTTATACTGATAAAATCAATTGACACTTTCTTTAGATTTGTAGCATAAGGATGAAGATTGAATACTCATGAATTTGACATCCTAATAAAGGTGACTAACATTCAAGTAAACCAAGAAAAAGAAAAACTATAAACATACCAACACAGTTATTAGCAACACACTCAAAGCAACAATGTTTCAAGGCAGATGCCTTATATCTCTCGACTCGATAGCTCTAGGGACCGGAACAATGGAATTAATATCGTTAAAATTGATAGAATTTGTTAAAATTTAAAAAAAAAATTAGAACTACTTATAACTCTTTCTAAACGAGCTTGTAAAATTTTTCTGACATTTTATTTTAAGAGTTCAAAAATTTTTATTTAAAAATTTTCAATAAATACCCAATCATATTTTGTAAACTTACAAATATCTTATAATTAAAAAGTTTATAAAAATATCAAAATACTGCATTTCTTCAATTTAATAAGGTTCAAATGCTATAAATCTGTAGGCACTAGAGCTTGAGTGTGAGGACCGAGAGATGGCTGGTTCAGAAGGAGACAATACTTCTGATGTGTAACAGTTTTTTCAATGCATTTTTGTGTTTAGTTTCACCTACTGAAGCCTGTTATAAAGAACTTTTTGATATCTATTTCCATTACTTATCTAAATTTGAGTAATATCTGGGAATGCATAAATATGTTCAAATCTAAATTTACAGAAGAATGCATTTTTATATGTCCTTTCACCTGCTGAAGTTTGTTATGAAAAACTTTTTAATGTCAATTTCTATTACTTATCTAAATCTGAGTAATATATGAGAATGCATATATGTTCAAATTTGAACTTATGGAAGAATGCATTTTATGTTTAGTTTCATCTGTTGAAGTATGTTATGAAGAACCTTTTAATGTCAATTTTCATTACTTGTCTAAATTTGATTAATGTCTGAGAATGTGAGAATATATATATGTTCAAATATGAACTTGACATGCTCTCCATATGTATTAAGATTTCTATTTTAGTTTTTCAGCTTAGCTGCAAACTAAATGTTAGCTTAAGATGCTTTTTGTAATTATTTAGTTATTAGTAAAGTAGTTAGTATGTTAGTTAGACATAACGAATTCAATTTAGCCAGCTTGCATTGTATATAAATAATATGTAACAATGCCTTGTGGCATCAAGTGGTCTTTTTCATCTTTAGTCATAAAGAAAGAAGGAGAATTTAAATAAATATATTTTCAAATAACATTTTTTCCTAATATTTTTGTAGCTTATGGAAGTCAAAAATAGCAAAATTTTATAGATATTAGTAAATTGATCATTATAATTAACCCATCTGATTATAAATAATTGAATCAAATTTTTATTGATGATTTTCACATTTGTGGCTTACTGTCTATTGATAATGGGTATTTATAGATGTGGATTATAAGTTAATATTATTATACACCTGATGAAGAGCAATCCAATCACTGGCGGAGAAAGACTCCATACACCATTTCCACATATTTTCTGACATTCTAATTGATTTATTGAACATTTTAGAAAATATAATTAGAGCACCAATAATACTATCAGAGCCCGTTTACTTTTAGATATGAAATGTGGGGTGATAGAATGAAATGAGAGATGAAGAGTGGGATTAGAATAATTTAATATCTGATGAAGTATATTTACTTTGTGGGATAAAATGCATGATGATGATGGATAATATTATTAATTGTTTACTTATATGGATGGTAAAATGTGGATAATAGCTATTCAATGTTTATACCCTTTCCTTATTATTATTATTATTATTATTATTATTATTATTATTAGTAGTAGTAGTAGTAGTAGTAGTAGTAATAATAATAATAATAATAGGTTATTATTATAATATAATAATATATTATATTTTTGTCTCATAGTTATTATTATTATTATCATTATTAGTATTATAATTTGATTAATAATAATAATAATTACTACTACTACTACTACTACTACTACTACTACTACTACTACTACTACTAATAATAATAATAATAATAATAATACTTCAAATTTGCGACTAAATATATATATCAGGTCGCGGCAAAGTAAGGATTGAGGGGTAATTTAACCCCTCATCCCACAATTGGCAAAGTAAGGATTAAGGGGTCACTTAATCCCTCATCCCACAAACCCAACTACCTAGGATTTTTCAGTTCCACCAAATTGATGGGATTCTACATCCCATAAACAGTGAGCATAGTACTGAATCAAGAGTTGTATACCAGACTTTCATCCCATAAAATAAACAAAGGATGTGGGGGTACATCCCCAAAGTAAACGGCCCCTCATGGGATATCTTAGCTTAATTCGTTATCCTTTGAAATGCTCTTGCAATCTTCCAATGCAATCTTCCAAAATATTCTAATCAATATATTAAACATTCTAAGAAATATTATTAATACTTTCAATACTATCATGGAGAATTCTTGACTTAATTAGTTATTAATTTTTCACTTTTCAACTTATTGAAAACTTGACTGACTCTTTTAATCAAATTATAATATTAAAATAATTTATAAAATATTAATCTACTATGCTTCATAGACTCCAATAACAATTAGTGGCCATTTGGCCATAGGCATAGCTCATATATATTGTGAGGTTAGAATTTTTAATTTAGCGAACTCCTAACATACGTGCATATAAATAATAATAATAAAAAAGTCTCCTATAACAAATACAAGTTGCGGACTTTAAATATATACAATAGTCTCATATAGTTATCCTCTCGGGTGCACTATGCCATTTGTAAGGCCATATATTACTTCTTGAGAGCATCCATTTTATGCTTGCAAACGGATGCATCGATAATCGCCAATATTTGGTGATTAATGTGCTTTCCCTCAAGTAATTCAATCTCTCCATTTATTGCTATTGTTTATTTGTCAAATGAAAAAATATTCAATTCATAGTTAATGTAATACACCTAATTCATAAATGGTGTGATTAAAATATGATTTCTTTAACAAAAATGTAGAATCATATGATGCTTGCAAGAGTTGGGGTGGATATATTGAGTAACTAATATAGCTTGATACGAACCCTACCTGTGCGGGTGTCTAGTACTTTTTCTATATTTTAAATAAAATAAAAATATTAAAATTTATAAAATATTAGTGATCACATTTATCAAAAATTCAAAATTAGTATAGTTAAATTGATGGAGTTCGTTAAATTTTTTAAAATAAATTAGAATTCCTTATAACTCTTTCTGAAAGAGCTTATACAATTATTTTAACATCTTATTTTAGGAGTTGAGAAATTTTTATTTTAAATATTTCAATAAATAATCTATAATATTTTGTATAATTAAAAAATTTATGAAGTATCAAATTAACTAGTGCATTTTCTTTGGTTTAATAAGGTTCACATTTACAGAACAATTTTGTCAATGCAGCAAATGAGAAAGAAAGACAAAGAAATTACAATGTCAATCTTTTAGGTATATGAGGAATTTTAAGTGCAGTTATTTGAGTTTGTTTTTTGATGACTACTAATTTTGGTACAGCTGTGTTTATGCCAAAAGTGCTATAGGATAAATAAATAAAACATTTATTTATTTTTTTGCATGATACTATTTGTAAAGTTTTTATTTGAATTTTTAAAATAAATAAAATTAAAAGAAAAAAAAAGAAAAATGGAAAAACAAACAAAAGGAATGGGGAGAATACATAAAATAAAGTCAAGATAAGAAAAGAGAAAATGAAATTATGATTTCTATAAACTCATTAAATAACAGTCTAACTTTATTATTTTTAATATTCTTACATTTTATAAATATTATTTTTTTTATTACATTTAGTCAATTGGTATCAGTTTTATCCGTCAAGGGGTACATAGTCAACTCATTAAAGTCCACTTTAAAACCCCTCAAGTGTACGTGGCCAGCTCATCAAACATCTAAAAGCTATAGTAGATACAAGGATTCAAGTATAGCAAAATTCAAATTTTTTTCCATTGAAACAAAATATCAATATTAAGATACATTATTTGATATTCAATATATTGTATTAGAGAAAAAGATTTGACCATTTAAGCTAAATTGGTCCAACTTTACTATAATTATTGAATTGTAAAATAAATAATTATGATTGTTAGAGATTCTAAATCACAGTAACTTCACTCTAATTGGTCAACTTGCAATTTGACCACTCTTTTATATGTGATAGATAAATATGCTTGATTTAAGGTAACATGTTACATGTCCTAATGAACAGAAAGTTATAAGGATTATTGTAAAGTGTCAGGTGCCTATTTCTGAGGTGGCATATTTGGGCCAGAATCAGATTTTACTCTACAAATTACGGACAAAGCCCCCCGGTTTCGTTCATCTTCCAAACCCTTACAATGGCCGTGTTCTTTGAGTGCATGTGTGTGAATTTCTCTCAGTGAGAAAGATGGTATGTATGTGTGTGTGTGTGTGAAAGTTTTGTTTTTTCCTGTGTTTCTCCCATTTCTTGATTTGGTTTTTCACTTTTATTCGAATGCAGATTATCAAGGTTGGCTCCCTCTTTTCTGATGTTCTTGCTATCAGCTGATCTTTCTGAGGTTTGTTCATGGATCCCTTTTATCTTGAATGCTGGTTTTTCTTGCTTGAAACAAATGTGATGCCTTTTTGTGATCTTTTTCTTCCTTCTTTTCTTTATTTTTCGTTCATGACTTTTCGGCTCTTTGTGGTGCTCAAAGATTAGAACTTTTTTGTTTCTGAGAAAAGGTCTTATTGAGGGAAAAAAAAAAAAGGTTTGATATGTACAATTCTTTGAAAAAGGTTGTTTCGTTTTGTTTGGTAAAAAATTTACAAGATCAGAAGAGAATTGATTCAAAGGTTTAGATATATGAGAAAAATGAAAGAGAAAGGAAATGGGCAGGCTGATGATTGTTTTCTTTCTTCAACGAAAGTTACACTACTTGCTCTACTTAGATGGCATGCCTTGTATAGCAATGTGCATTGATAGTCGATGACAAGTATGCCGAAAATTCTTGACCTGCCTTTTGGACACCTTACGTGTACATGCCAAGTGTATGTGATCCCCGATCAAGTATTACTTTAGATAAATATTTAATACACTTAGCAAATATTTGTGAAGTGAAATAGAGAATGAAATATCAGGATTTATGCTATTTGACTTGCTGATCAAGCATTAAATGCTAACGTCCGTTTTCATCACAGCTTCAAGTTAGTTATTGAATCTAGCACACTATTTTTGTTTAACCAGTTGCATCACAAATTACTATATTTCGCCCCCTCTTTTATTTGTAATACGGAATAATTAAAGCTCCCACTTTTCTGATGTCACTGATTTGGTACCTGGATGTCCATAATGCTCTTTTCTGTTGACAAAGATCAACTGAATTTCTCCATCCGTTATGAGGTTCCAGATGAAATGGTGATGAAGTTCTATGTGCTTTGCCATTGCATGGAAAACTGGATTCATTGTCATGGCACTAGGGCTATTTTGTTTTTGCTGCGAACTTTCAAGAATTCTTCAAAGCTAAATTGCTTCAGGGCACCAAGAGTTGGTCTTGTGTGTAGGCAAAATCATATCCTCAAGTGCTTTTCCTATCATCAATAGATCCAACCCAATCACTGTCAGTGTAGCCAATGAGGCTGTTATCTTTTTTTTTTTCCCCCATTCTTGATGCCGCCATTTTTCCTTCCTTGCAAATACCGTAGTTTTCTGTTGGCAGCAAAATAGTAAATTTGATTTGGCTTATTCTTGAATCTTGAAATTATGCTAACTGGATGGACAATATCTGGCCTGATGTTAGTAAGGTACAATATAAGCAAACCCACTAGAGTGCGATAGATCATTGCCTTTGCTTTTTCGGCTCATCATTTTGCCACGGTTTTTCCATTTTAGGTCATTGAAGTCGACACATGTTTGCATTTTGACTTGCTGAATTTTTTCATCAAGTCTTCTACATACTTTTTTTTCCAAGATGAAGACTTCTACTTTCTCCTACCACCTGAAAGCATTTCATAAAACCTAAATCTGTCATTTCATATTCTTCCTCATGGCTTTTTTTAGCTCTTCTAGCATCACAGAATTAGTAACACTATATATTAAATCATCAACAGAACAGGATACAATTAGAAGTCAATTTTTATCTCCCTCTTTAACATTAAGAGATCGACCACTTAGACTTCGATGAAAACAGCTCTTAACCAAGTAGTTGTCAATTTTACTATTCCATGTGCGAGGTGCTTGTTTAAGCCATAAGATCCTATTTAAGACGATAACATATTTTTCTTGCCTTTGACCATGTGCCTTGTGGTTGTTTTATGTGAACTTCTTTCAATTCCCATTTGGAAAAGTATTTGATATCAAGTTGATAATCTGACAATTCTTCTTGTGCAACAGCAACAAGCACTATATTCCTTGTTGCTCCCTACTTTCTTGAATCCTCCAATTCTTTACAATTAGTCATATCATCCTATTTTTTAAGAATTTTTGTTCCATCACTAAAGGAATAGCATAGAATAAGTATCAATTTTCTTCTTGCAGTTTCATGTTGGGTAGTGTTAAATTTCTGATCACAGAAACTTGTCTTATTTGTGGAAACAACAATAGTTTGTATTGAAGAAACACAAGCTAGATGCTCGATGTCTCAAATTGGTATGTCCTCATTAGTGTGAATCGTTTCCATTTGTACAACAGGTGCAAATGTTTCATTAAAGTCATCTGATCTCTGAATAGCCTTTTGTAACCACATGGGCTTCATCCTTTTGGAGTGATCCATCTTCACTGAATTTGGTCTTGTAGACTTTGGGGAAGATCAACAGGTTCCCAAGTTTCATTTTGCATGTGGTAGTCATTTCTTCATTCATAGCTTTTTGCCAAAATTCTTTTTTCACTGCTTTTTCAAAAATTTGTGGTTCAAATGAGAAAAATGGATCATTTGATAATTCATAAGATTCTCTTAGTGAATGCACATTTCTTATTGGGAAGTCGGAATTAGTTTGTGAGTACCTCAAACAAACAAGAATTTTTACATGATCAGAAAAAATTGATTCAAAGGTTTAAAAATGTGAGCGAAGTGAGAGAGAGGAAATAGATAAGCTATGAATTGTTATCTTTCAATGAAAATTACCTTGCTCTACTTTACAATTGAGCAAATGACATGCTTTCTATAGGCAATATTCATTGACAAATCACCGCTAGGATGTCTACAATTCTTGACTTGAGGCTAGAGCAAATTCAAAGCACTCAATGCTACCATCCGTTTTTATAATGACTTCAAGCTTAGTTATTCAGTCTAGTCAACTATTCAACTTTTACTCGCCTTAAATATTGTTTAATCATTCATATTATGAATTATGGTATTTAACATTTTTTTTCTACTGTAAGTCCCCTTATGCTGTACAATGCTATGAGGGCTGGCTGCTACTTAATCTGTCAGCTTCCTTTTTCATCTTTTCTCTGTTTCTTTGTTTTTTTTTGGCTGCATATGCTTTCTTGATTCTCTAGCTTTTATTCATATTCCTTTATAACATATCTGTTTTATCTTTTCTCCCTCTTAGTGCATCTGACAAGGATATGAACTTGATTACATGTTTTCTCTTTTGGTATTGTTCAAAATTCACATTCAAAAGAAGAAATAAAATAGACCAAAATTCAAGAATATGTTAACAGTGCCATCCTTGCTTGTCCTGCTTTTTGTTATATTAGTGCAATCTCTTTTTTTTGACCCAAGAAATACTACTGCATTCACAAGGATTTCCATATGAATGCAAGTATGAAGGACTAGTGTATATATCTTTCCATAGTTATAAGCATGACGCCCACTTGTATGTATCTTGTCTTTAATTAAAAAAAATTTGAATTGTGTTTCCTTGCAGCTTAACCTTAACTGTGAAATTTTTCTCTCACAGTTTCTGTGAAAATGAGGCGCCGTTGGTTTACTAACAATGATATTCCCATCAATATACTATGCCGATTGTCTGCCAAAAACTTGCACCGTTTGAAGTATGTGTCGAGGGACTGGCACAATCTTATATCTGACCGCTCATTTATCCATTATCAGTTGAAAAAGAAAGAACCAGTTTCAGGATTTTTCTTCCAGGAGATATTCCAGTGGATAGATGATGATATAAAGTCTATTAGCTATATTCCAGTTGATGTGGAACGTGTCAAGGTGTGGCAGACTGTTCTGGATTTCCTCCCTGAAAGTGTCGTCATTTTGTCATCAAACAATGGTCTCTTATGTTGTCGAAGTTGCTTGCCTGCTTCCCAGCCTATGATATATATCTGCAACCCCTTGAATAAACAATGGACAAGCCTAGAGTGCCCTAATGTTTACAGAAGCAGCAGCATAGCCTTGGCTTTTGACCCTTTTCAGAACCCTATTGATGTGTCCACAAATTTCCAACTGGTGGCAGTTAGTGAGATGGAGACTAGCGATGAGGATTTCTCTTTCTTCTTTGACATATATTCATCGGAAACAGGGTTGTGGAGAAGATCAAAAGAGTCTTGTCCCTGCAATCACAATCTTGTTAAAAACAAAGGTATTCTGGTTGAAGGGAATTTGTATTGGCTAACTGATGGATACCAAATCCTCATGTTTGATCCTCAAAATGATCTTTCCTGGTTAATTACGGCTCCTCTTCCTGCTACGGAATTCAGCAGCATCCCAGAAATGTGTATAGGAGAATCACAAGGCAAGCTGCACTATGTCATCATCTCTGAAGATGGACTTCAATTGTGGGTACTACAGGATCACTTTGCATCTCAGTGGGAGTTGAATATTTCCATATGCTTAGATGAGCTGGAAAGAGAAAATTCAAATGTACTGTATAACCTATCACAGAAAGTGGCAAGCCGCGTGTCCGACGACACGCTTGCTTGGATGGACCCTCTGGCTTTCAAAGATGGGATGCTGCTTCTGCGTGTGTCGGCCAATGTCTATTCATATCAGTTTGAGACGAGGGGGATGAAAAAACTCTGTAATGTTTCGACTTTGGGACGAAAATCCATGTTTGCACCTATTGTTGTCCCATATACCATGAGTTTGGTTCCCCTTGGTCAAGCATAGATAAAGGTATTTCTCTTTTACTGGGAAATATTTGGGAAGATTAAACTTGTAGAATTTATGGCGTGCATTGACAGTATCTTATAGTGCTATCTCCTGTTCAAAAAACATGGAGACTTTCTCATAATTTAAGTATAACTTGGTGTCCAGTGGCTGCTTTATTTGAGAAAGTTTCTTGTTAGGATTATCCAATTTCTGATGGCTTTATGAGTTGGGTTGAATTCTACTTTGTTTGAAGTTAAGCTTTGTTGGATTATGCTTCGCCTGTCTTATAGTTAGTATAACAATTATTTAATATCAAATGTAAAAGCTGTCATGGAATCTGAGGGATCCAAAATACCTCAAAGAAACTTGGCCATTAATTGTTTTCATATTTGTCTGGTTCTAAGGCGCAGATCTCCAACAGGAAAAAGAAGTGTAAGGCGTAGGCTTGAATTTCTATACGAAAATTTATATGTACATGGATCCAAAGGATGGTAAATGAGTGCGTTGAGTTGGATCTAGAATTAGTTGAGTTCAAAATGCGTTTGTATTCATGGATTAAAAATAGGTTGAATTAAAATGGAATGGGATTGGCTATATGCACATTTTGCTGTGAAGATTATAATATTTCACATTTCCCTCTAAAACTCTCTCTAATTATTGCATCATCATGTGTTGAAGTAGTGTCAAGTGTCAAGTGTCAAAGTAGTGTGCAGTTTCTTTAGTTTAATATGGTACACATGCTGCAAATTTGTAGGGACTTGCTTTGTGACAATTGCAGAACAAATTTATATATACATTGAATAGTGAAAAACAAGAATTCTCATCTTCAATTTGTGCTAAATGCAAACAATCCCATTTCTATGGCACTACGAAAATTTCCTCCTACTGTTTTACTGGAAGCAAATAAGTATCAAAAGATCAAAAAATGGATTACTCCATTAGATGCAACAAGTCTTTCGGTGAATAGCCATCCACTTCAGTCAGCAGCAACCGGCACTTGTTTTTTGTTATTTGCATTAGATGCAACGATGCCTTTCTTGGATAAATAGCTATCCACTTCAGCGAGCGGCAACTGAGACTTCTCTCCAAGGTAAGTGAAGCGACCCAGATTCCACAAGATCTCCAGCATAAGGATGAAGATCAAAAACCGATAAATTTAATATCCTAATAATGATCACTATAAACATACCATCATAGTTATTAGCAGCATACTCAAAGCAACAATGTTTCCATGCAGATAACTTATATCTGTTTGCTAGTAACACAGTATCTGCAAAACGACTGAGAGATATGCTCCTCCATTGGTGAGCTTCACAAATGCTTTTAAGACGCTTCTGATCATACTCATCGGCTGCTGCGAGCAAATTCACTCCAAATGTATTGGATAGATATGGCCCAAAAGCATATCCAACCATCAAAGTCATCTCTTCTTATAGGTGGTAGTTTCAAAAGTCAGTTAGGATGAGCGCGTCCGCCTTTGTTCATCCTGCAGCAGTCTTTACTAACGGTTATTTAAACCCCCTCCTCTCTCTATTGCTCTCTCTGCAGGTATCGTTTATTACTCTTTGTTCTAAATAATCCACCCCCCCACCCACCCCCCCAACAAGCATATGTTTGCTTGCTTTGTTTTGTGAATCTACACTTAATTAAATTTTCTTTCCTTAACTATTAACAGAAATTAATCTATATAGTTGCTTATGTTGAGGAACATTCATTTTATGTTTAATTTTACATGTAAAAGTATGTTATGAGGAACCTTTTAATATCATCTCTTTTAAGTTTTCATTATTTCCATTGACGCTCTCCATATCTATTAGGGTTCCATTTTAGTTTTCCAGCTTAGCTACAAATTCAAAGTTAGCTTAACATATTTTCTATAATTAATTAGTTATTATGTTAGTTAGATATACAAATTCAGTTTAGCCAACTTGCATTGTATATAAATAGCATGTAACAATGCCTCGTTGACATCAATAAGAAACACAGTTTCCTTTCTTATCTCTATAGCTCAGCTCAAAGTTCACTTTTTTATGGCAGCTTTCCCTTCTAACGATATGAAGAATGCATTTTTATATTTAGTTTCACCTGCTGAAAGCTGCGACTTGTTATGAAGAACCTGTAATGCAATCTCTTTCTATTACCCTATTTTTAATCTGACAGACTCCATGTATTCTTTATAGGAACGGATAGCGTTAAAAACCTCAGGAATTGAGCAGCAATTTATTTTCATGGGCTACTGTAGGAGTATTATGTGGAAGCTTCACGCCATATTATTTTATGAAGACAGAAAAGGATAGTAGGGATGTGGGGGATGTGATCACAAACCTACTTACCAAAGGATCAACACCAAAAATAACTAGAATTCAGCATGGAACATATTGTGACAGCACTCATGATGTTTCTTAATACACTCGCTTTATTCTTCGCCATAGGAAATTTATGAGGAAAGAATGTGGCTGGTTGGTAAAGATATTAGACAGCCTTGCTGTAGCATCCTGAGTTATTGTAATAATCGGGTTTATTGATATTCTTGGTATAGTAGATGCTATCACACATGCAATCATACTTAATTCAATGGAATTGTTTGATCTTAAAGGAGATCTTCTATAATTTCACACGTGAGGGGTGATTTTTTGGTTTTGTCCCGTCATTAATAACTTGATTATTTTTAAATAATAGTAGATAGAAACAACACTTGTAAGGAGTCCTATTAAAATCAATGAATATAGGCCTGCCTGCCATCCATACCAAAATAAATAGAGTTTTTCGAAAAAGCCTGCTAGTGGAGGAAGACCTCCTAGGGATAAGAGGCATGGGGCTAAAGAGAGAGCCAACTGTAGCAACCATCGCTGGAGGTAATAACAGCAATAAATAAGATATCGATGAATATAATCACCGGCGCAATCATGTTAGCTGTGTGCATTGTTGCATTTATGGAGATACTAAGACCAACCAACAATTTTGAGTTTCTGCAACTGATGTTACATATTCCATATCAAATTGTTATAACATATTATGTCGATAATCTTCATCACATTAAACCAATGCATATCGTAACAACTTTTATAGTAGTATTTTAGAAAAATTGCAAAATTAGTCCCTTATGTTTTGACTTCTGTCAATTCAGTCCATTAATATATTTTATTTTAAAAATACACCCACCAGATCTTTTTCTGTACATTGAGAGCAAAAACCCACATTTTAGTTCATTTGGTTAGAAAATTGCAAACGTGTCATCACCATGTCATCTAAAATCAATGAAGAAATGTTGATGGCCCAAATCGAACTCACCAATGTAACAACCACTACACACCACAAGAAAAAACTTGTAACATACTTAGCCATTTTTTAGATATCCAACATCTAAAACTATAAAATATATTTGTAAATTATATATATATATATGTAGATTGAAAAAAAAATATTTGTTTGAATGAATATATATCAAATTTTTATAAAATAATAATTTTTGTAAATTATTGTAAAATGATAATTTTCATAAATTACTGTAGAATGATAATTTTTGTAATATTATCATAAAAAGTATTTGATAATTTTTATTAGGTTAATTTTAACAAAATTTAACTTAAATGGAATATTTACAAATTGATTCAAACAAAGATAAAAAAATTTCTCTTTACTTCAGTTTTTATTTTTATTAGAAATTAAAATTTTATTTTTGTTAAAAATTAAAAAAATAATTTTAATTAATTAATTTTTTTATTACCAATAAAAATTACAAAGTTTTGTTGAAATTTACAAAATTTGTACTTTGTACTTTTTGAATTTGCAAAAACTAAGTTCATAAAAATTAAATTAACAAAAAAAAAAAATTAAATGAAAACTAAATTTGGTAATAAATTTTTTGGTAAAAAAAAATAATTTAATGAAAATTATGTGAGTAATTTTTAACAAATATTAAATTTATAATTTTTACTAAAAATAAAAAATAAAGTTTTATGATTTTTTTAATCTTTGTTTTAATCAATTTGTAATTATTTCATTTAATTTAGATTTTGCTAGAATTAAATTAGTGAAAATTATCGGTAACTTTTTATGATATTTTTAATAAAATTATCATTTTAACGATAGTTTATAAAAATTAATATTGTACAAAAATTTAATATTTATCCATTCAAACAAAAATATATTTTTAATAAACATTTTTTTCAATCTATAAATATATTTTTTCAATTTATAAATATATTTTGTACTTTCAGGGGTTGGAGATATAGAATAAATAGCTAAGCTTGCTTCAAGATTGTCCTTGTAGTGTCTAATATAGAGAAGGTCTCAAGGTCAACTTTAGGTAGCAATGTTTATCCTTTGATTTTAGGTGATGCTGCGATGACATTAATTTCTCAGTCAATTTGTGGCACAAATCAAGCTAAATGGATCAAAATTGTGGTTTTTTTGCTTCAATGTGTTGAAAATGGAGATCTGGTGGCAATGTGGCAAATAAGGGACACGTGGAGCAAAATTCCCAAATTGAAGGTCACATGCGGAAGGCGTGCAATTTTTCGACCACTTTTTGCCAAAATTCCAGTCAAATGGACTGAAATTGCGAATTTTCAGGCTCAATATACTGAAAATGGAGATCTAGTGGCAATGTAACAAATAAGGAACACATGAAGCAAAATTCCCAAATTGAAGATAACGTGCGAAAGGCATGAAAATGTTCAGCAAATTTCTAGAATTTCAGCCAAATGGACTGAAATTGCAGATTTTTTAGCCTAAAGTTGCTGAAAATGGAGACTTTTTTCCAAATCGAATATGTTAATGGATTGGGTTGACAAAAGACTGAACATAAGGGACTAATTATGAGTTTGAGATCTCATAAAAATCTACATTGATCCTATTTTGTCACCTTTAGCCATGAACTTGATGCACACAAACTTAACATACTCACACATGGACATATATTGTTTATTTAGTTGCAGTATGAATAATTCGAGAGGCAATCTAGATATTTTGGCAATTTAAAGTAATTTCCCCATATGAAAATTCGAATGGAGTTTTTCTTTCTACATTCTTATTTTTGGCAAAATGATAAATTAGGTGGCAATATAGCAAATATGGGACATGTCAAGCAAAATTCTCAAATTGAAGATCACGTGCGAAAGGCGTGCAATTTTCCAGCCAATTTCTAGAATTCCAGATAATATGTTAATCAACTGCATTGATAGAAGGCCAAACATAAAGGACTAATTTTGCAATTTTTTTGTGGTAGTTTGCATGGGTTGGAACACCTTTTTGCTCGTGTTTACAAAGCCGAAGGTTGATAAAACTCCATCCAACAATGGGTGAGTTGACAATCAATCTCATATTGAATCAAGGGGCACCAAATGTAGACATTGATAAGAAAAAACTTTACTTGTAAGAAAGAGTTATAGATCAAGTCCATCTCACAGAGAGAGAGTTTTGTATTCCTTTCTTCTACACCTCTAGACAATTTATCTCTTATTATTGATGACTGTCCTGTTTGACGAACGATAAGAAGATACTAGTGTTTGAGATCTCATGAAAATCTACATTAATCCTATTTTGTCCCCCATAGCCATGAACTTGATGCACACAAACTTGACATACTCACGCAGGCACATATATTGTTTATTTAGTTGCAGTATGAATAATTCGAGAGGCAGTCTAGATATTTTGGCAGTCTGAACTATTCTCCCCAAATGAAAATTCTAATGGAGTTTTCTTTTTCCTGTTCTTATTTTTAGAAAAATGTTGAAATTAGGTGGCAATGTAGCAAATATGAGACATGTAGAGCAAAATTCCCAAATTGAAGATCGTGTGTGAAAGACGTGCAATTTTTCGGCCAATTTCTATAATATTGGGTAATATGTTAATCGACCATGTTGATAGAAGGCCAAATATAGGGGACTCATTTTGCAATTTTTCCGTGGTATTTTGCATGTGTCAGAACACCTTTATGCACGTGTTCACAAAGCTAATGGGTAGGGGTGGCAAAATGGGTCGTAAACCATGGGTCCAACCCAACCTATATGATTTTGGGTTGGGTTAGGTTCCAAAATTTTGAAAATGGGTTGAGGTGGGTTGAGGTGTGGTGGTTTGTATTTGGTTTGAGCTAAAAATGGGTTCAAGCAATTAATTTAACAAATTAAAAAATAACTTCAAATTAATAATCATAAATTTATATTACTTTTATTTTCTCATTTTTTGTCAAAGTCTCATAATTTTGGATCATTAATAATATGTAAATTGAAATAATCATCTTAGACTTAGGTTAGTTGTCTTGAATTTTTCCCAAAAAATAAATTTTAATATATGAATAATATATGAAAGTGATCATAGGAATAAACATTGTATCTACTAATTGAAAATAAATTCTAAATTTAATTTGTTGCTTAACTAATATTGCATGTCAATAGTAAGATTGGCATTCAACTTATATATATATATATATATTCATTCTTGAAAAATGAAAACTATACAAATTCTTTTTTGAAAATATAATATACATTTATTGGTGTAAATTTAGGGGTGGATGTTTGGATCAGGTAGGTTAGGTTTGGATAGCTCAGATCTAGCACTCGATTTTTTGGGTAATAATTTTAACTACCCCACACCGATCCAAAATTAACGAGTACCCGACACTTTGGATATCCGACACTAGATATTATTTAAAAAAATTTAAATAAAAAAATGGAAAATGAACTTTGGCCTCCGTTAGTCCTCTGACTAACTGAGGCTATGGCCAAAGTTTGGTTCTTTCATATATATATAACATTATAATCTATGATATATATTTATATATATGGTATATATATTAAGAATTTTATATATTTAATATATGTAGATATACATATATATATTAAATATAATATATATATAAAGATAACTATAAAAGATCATTATTATATATATTATATATAATATATATCTATTTATATACAAATTAAAGTCGGGTACCTAAACTACCCGATTAGGTAAGACTTCCTACCCGATATCCAACCTGAAATTTTATTCGGGTATCGGGTACCCAACCCGCAATATTTTTAAATAAGAAAAATTCAACTCGATCGGATAATATCCGATCAGGTTGGGTCGATACCCGAATTATCCGATCGGAACGCCCACCCCTAGGTGTGATAATGCTGTCATTTTCTTCACAAGGATCAATTTTTTTTTAAAAATAACTACTATAATTGTAATTAATTACAAACATAATTACATATGACAAATTAATAAAAGAAGTACATGATATAATAAATCTCCCATTATACTACAAAATTTCATATTGAATATAAGATATGAAAAATATATTAATATTACTATTGTTTTTGAATTAATTTTTTTGATTAAGTAAAATATATATTTTTCATTTGGACCCATTGTCAACCCAACCCAAACCATTTTCAACCCATCTACTTAAAATCCATATTGAGCCCACCCATATTGAACCAAACCCAATTGAGCCCAAACTATACCCAAACCAACCCACCCATTTGCCACCCCTACTGATGGCTAAGAAAACTCCAACTGACAATGGGAGAGCTGGCAATAAATCTCACATTGAATCAAGGGGCACTAAATGTGGACATCGATAAGGAAAAACTTTACATGTAAGAAAGAGTTAAAGGTCAAGTCCATCTCATAGATAAAATGTTTTGTATTCTTCTTCTACACCTCCAAACAATTCATCTCTTGTTATTGATGACCATCCTGTTTGATGAACAACAAGAAGATAGTAGGGTTTTGAGATCTCATAAAAATCTACATTGATCCTATTTTGTCTCCTGTAGCCATGAACTTGATGCACACAAAGTTGACATACTCACACATGCATATATATTGTTTATTTTGTTGCAGTATGAATAATTCGAGTGGTAGTCCAAATATAGGCAATCTAAACTAACTTCCCCATATGAAAATTCGAATGGAGTTTTCCTTTATGTGTTCTTATTTTTAGCAAAAATGTTGAAACTAGGTGGCCATGTAGCAAATGTGGGACATGTAGAGCAAAATTCCCAAATTGAAATCACGTGTGAAAGGCGTGCAATTTTCAGGCCAATTTCTAGAATTTCGATTAATATGTTAATCGATCACGTTGATAGAAGGCCAAACATACAGGACTAATTTTGCAATTTTTTCGTGGTATTTTGCATGGGTTGGAACATCATTCTGCACGCATCTACAAAACTGAAAGCTAATAAAACTCCATTTAATAATGAGAGATCTGGCAATCAATCTCACATTGAATCAAGGGGAACCAAACGTAGACACTGATAAGGAAAAACTTTTCTTGAAAGAAAGAGTTATAGGTTAAGTCCATCACATAGAGAAAGAGTTTTGTATTCTTTTCTTCTACACCTCTAAACAATTCATCTCTTGTTATTTGATTGTCCTGTTTGATGAACAACAAGAAGATAGTAGAGTTTGAGATCTCATAAAATTCTACATTAATCCTATTTTGCTTCCTTTAGCCATGAACTTGATGCACACAAACTTAACATACTCACGCATGCACATATATTGTTTATTTAGTTGCAGTATGAAAGATTCGAGAGGCAATCTAGATATTTTGGCAATCTAAACTAATCTCCCCAAATGAAAATTCTAATAGAGTTTTCCTTTTTGTGTTTTTATTTTTAGAAAAAATATTGAAATTTGGTGGCAATGTAGAAAATATGGGACACGTAGAGCAAAATTTCAAAATTAAAGATCACATGCTAAAGGCGAGCAATTTTTCGGCAAATTTCTAGAATTTTGGGTAATATGTTAATCGACCGCGTTGATAGAAGGCCAAACATAAGGGACTAATTTTGCAATTTTTTGTGGTATTTTGCATGGGTTGGAACACATTTCTGCATGTGTTTACAATGCCGAAGGCTGATAAAACTCCATCTAACAATGGAAGAGCTGGCAATCAATCTCACACTGAATCAAAGGGCACCAAACGTAGACATTGATAAGGAAAAACTTCACTTGTAAGAAAGAGTTATAGGTCAAGTCCATCTCATAGAGAAAGACTTTTGTAGTCTTTTCTTCTACACCTCTAGACAATTCATCTCTTGTTATTGATGACTGTCCTATTTGATGGACAACAAGAAGATAGTAGAGTTTGAGATCTCATGAAAATCTACATTAATCCTATTTTTTTCTCCTTTAGCCATGAACTTGATGCACACAAACTTGACATATTCACACATGCACATATATTGTTTATTTAGTTGCAGTATGAATAATTTGAGAGGCAGTCCAGTTATTTTAGCAATCTAAACTAATCCTCCCATATGAAAATTCAAATGGAGTTTTCTTTTTTGTGTTCTTATTTTTAGAAAAAATATTGAAATTAGGTGGTAATATTGCAAATATGGGACACGTAGAGCAAAATTCCCACATTGAAGATCACATACGAAGGGCTTGCAATTTTTCGGCCAATTTTAGAATTTTTGGGTAATATTTATATCAACCGCGTTGATAGAAGGCCAAATATAAGGGACTAATTTTGCAATTTCTTTGTGGTATTTTGCATATGTTGGAGCGCCTTTCTGCACCTGTTTACAACCCGAAGGCTAATAAAACTCCATCTAACAATGGGAGAGCTGGCAATCAATCTGACATAGAATCAAGGGGCACCAAATGTAGACATCGATAAGGAAAAACTTTACTTGTAAGAAAGAGTTATAGGTCAAGTCCATTACATAGATAAAATGTTTTGTATTCTTTTCTTCTACACCTCTAGACAATTCATCTCTTGTTATTTTTGACCGTCCTGTTTGATGAACAACAAGAAGATAGTAGACTTTGGCATCTCATAAAAATGTACATTGATCCTATTTTGTCTCCTTTAGCCATGAACTTGATGCACACAAACTTGACATACTCATACATGCACATATATTGTTTGTTTAGTTGCAGTATGAATAATTTGAGAGACAATCCAGATATTTTGGCAATTTGAACTAATCTCCCTGTATGAAAATTCGAATGGAGTTTTCCTTTTTTGTTCTTATTTTTAGCAAAAAAGTTGAAATTAGGTGGCAATGTCACAAATATGGGACATTTAGAGCAAAATTCCCAAATTTAAGATCACGTACAAAAGGCGTGTAGTTTTTTAGGCAAGTTTTAGAATTTTGGGTAACATGTTAATCGACTGCTTTGATAGAAGGCCAAATATAGGGGACTAATTTTGCAATTTGTTGTGGTTTCTTGCAGTTGGAACACCTTTCTGTGTGTGTTTACAAAGTCGAAGGCTAGTAAAACTCCATCTAACAATGGGAAAGCTGACAATCAATCTCACATTGAATCAAGGGGCACCAAATGTAAACGTCGATAAGGAAAAACTTTACTTGTAAGAAAGAGATAGGTCAAGTCCATATCATAGAGAAAGAGTTTTGTATTCTTTTCTTCTACACCTCTAGATAATTCATCTCTTGTTATTGATGACTGTCCTGTTTGATGAAGGACAAGAAGATATCAGAGTTTGAGATCTCATAAAAATCTTTATTGATCCTATTTTGTCAGCTTTAGCCATGAACTTGATCAGTGGCAGATTTACAGCAAAAGATGTGGGGTCACTTGACCCCACTTGCTATTTATATAGAAATGATGGATATATAGTATTTTGAACCCACTTAATGTCAAAATGAACCCAACACAGTTGGTCCTCGGCTGGGATGTGAGATCAATGCACTCGGAGGTCATTGGTTTGAGACCTCACTATTGCATTCGCCCCTTTTATTTTATCATTTGTGCAATTAACCAAAAATTAGGGCTGAAACGATGTCGTTTGGCCCCTTGAAACTAAAAATAATAACAATAATAAAAATGAGTCAAATATTAACTTTAGACTTAGTCCCCATACTCAACCACTTCAGCTCTTTCTCTCCAGTCTCCCTCTCCCCACCTATAAAGCAGCAAAACGGAGCCCTAAATGCTGTCCCTCAGTCCACTCCATCAATATTCCAAAAAATTCTCTATTTTTTTTATATATATTATCCACCACTTGTGATTTAAAAAGAATATTAAAGGCCAGAACAATGTAAGTTATTTGCTTTTCACTTGTTTATTTCTTGATTTTTGTATTAGAAAAGGTAGGGGTTTTTTTTTTTAATTGTTAACTTGTTTAGCTTTTTGTATGTGCATATTTTAATTGTTAACTTGTTATTAATTGTTATGTAAATGATGATTATTGTACTAGATAAAAAAAGTTAGGATTTTTTTTATGGGTAAATAAAAGTTAGAGTTTAATCAATTAAAATTTAGGATAAATTGATAATGTTAATTTATTAACTTTTTGTATAGGCATATTTTAATTGTTAACTTGTTATTAATTGTTATGTAATTAATGATTATTGCATTAGATGAAAAAGTTAGGATTTATGGTTAGAATTTAGAAATTGTGAATATTTATGAATTATGCATTATGAAAGAAATACTAAATTAACTGTATTTAAATTTATTTTACATTGTTCACATGTCGATGGATAAGTTTCTGACCCGAATTTCGAAGTTTGGAGGCTCTACTTCATCTTCACAAAATTTGCCTCTCTTTCAAGAAAGTGTCAATCAACCAGAAGACCAGCCTTGCAACGATAGTTTGTGATGACAATTACTTGAAAAACAAAGTCCAGGAGTTGATTTAGACTCTTTAAAGGCCAATCCTACATAAAGATTTACCAATTTTGAAATATCACCCGAATGATCGTGATACAATAAGAAGATCATATATTCAAAAAGCACATTGTCAACGATGAAATCATAATTTTCCACAAACTGAAATGTCTGGTGTGATGCGTTGACTTAATCGTAAGTGATTCGATATTTATCTTGATTAGTTGGAATATAGTGTATCATCAGATGGCGCCTTTTGCCTTCCTTGTTATCTATTTAAGGATGAAGATGTACGTCAACCTGGGGGAGATGCATTTTCAACTAAAAAATTTTGGGCTTGAAATAAAAAGAAAGATTTTCCATTCATATCGGTTGGCCTAATAGTGATCATCACAAATTAAAGAAGAAGTGTGAAGATTTAATGCAACAGAGTCAATCTATTCAAGCAGCTTTAGATAAGCAATCAAGCCAAGCTAAGTTGGAGTATCGGATATGTTTTAACTACATTGATTAAAGCTGTGAGATTTCTTTTGGGTCAAGGAATGTCATTTCAAGGTCATGATGAAGAAGTGTGAAGATTTGATGCAACAGAGTCAATCCATTCAAGCAGCTTTGGATATATCATCACAAATCAAAAAAGAAATGAAGATTTGATGCAATAGAGTCAATCCATTCAAGTAGCTTTGGATAAGCAATCAAGCCAAGCTAAGTTGGAGTATCGGATATGTTTAACTTGATTGATTAAAAGCTGTGAGATTTCTTTTGGGTCAAGGAATGTCATTTCAAGGCCATGATGAAAGTGCATCATTGTCAAATAAGGTAACTTTCTTGAACTTTTGAGATACTACACAGAAATTTGTGAAAAAGATGTTGCTGTAATATTGAGAAAAGCACCAAAAAAATCAGCTCACTTGTCCAACAATACAAAAAGAAATTATACGTGCATGTGCTATGGAAATAGCTAAGGTCATCATAGAGAATTTAAATGGTGATTATTTTAGTATACTTGTTGATGAATCCCATGATATATCATGTAAGGAGCAAATGGCTCTTGTTTTGCGATATGTTGATAGGAGAGGACTAGTAATGGAGTAATATATTAGGATTCTTCACGTTCATGATACTAGTGCTTTATCTCTAAAAGAAGGAGTTACTTCATTGCTTGCTCAACATTCATTAAGTATATCATATATACATGGTCAATGCTATGACGGAGCAAGTAAAATGCAAGGTGAATTTAATGGACTTAAAGCTTTAATTCAACGAGAAAATAGGTTAGCTCATTCAGTTCATTATTTTTCTCATCAACTTCAATTGACCCTTGTTGGGATTAGTAAGAAATTTGATGAAGTTGCTGGAGTTGTTAGCTTAGTTTTAGCTGTGATAAATGTAGTAGGAGCTTCTTTTAAACGTAGTGATGAACTTCGAGATGTGCAAATTCTCAAAATTCAAAAAGCATTTGAAATGGGTGAGCTTTAGACTGGTAGGGGTCTACATCAAGAATTAGGTCTTGCAACACCAAGTGATACTCATTGGGGATCTCACTTTAAATCTTTTGTTAACTTCATTCTATTGTTTGATTCAATAATTGATGTGCTTGACACTGTTGGTATGATGCAGACTCATCAAATGAAAAATGGAAAATGCGTGGGCTTGTTGATGCTTGTCTAAAATTTGAATTTATTTTCACGTTGCATTTTATGAAGAATATTCTCAGTATCACAAATGAGCTTAGTTTAGCTTTACAAAGAAGGAACAAGATATTGTAAATGTTGTGTTGCTTGTTTGAGTAGCAAAGAAAAGGTTGCAAAAGACAAGAGATAATAGATGGGATTCACTTATTGGTGAGGTGTCTGAATTTTGCATCAAACATGATATTGAGATACTTATATTTGATGATCTCTATGTCTTTTTGGGAATATCAAAGCGAAGAGTTGTTGAGTATACGATTTTACATCATTATAGTGTTGAAGTATTTTATAAAGTTATCGATTGGCAACTTTAGGAATTAAATAATTGATTTAATAAGGTAACATCTGACTTATTTCATGGTATGACTTGTTTGTCTCCATCTCAGTCATTTGCAAGTTTTGATATAAAAAAGATCATGAGATTGGCTGCATTATATCCTGATAATTTTAGAGAATATGATTTAGTTGAACTTTATTGTCAGCTTGAGAATTATATAATTAATATGAATTCTGAGGATATAAGATTTTCTGGTGTAAACGGAATTAGTGATCTATCCAAAAAGTTAGTTGAGACAAAGAAGCATTTGGTGTATCCTCATGTGTACCGACTTGTGAAATTTTCGTTGCTTTTGCCGGTCTCCATTACAAGTGTAGGAAGAGCTTTCTCAGCAATGAAATTTATCAAAACTGATTTGCGAAACCAAATAGATGATGACTTCCTTAAGGCTTAATGATTGTTTGATAACTTATAAAGAAAGAAATGTATTTATGAGCATTTCAGATGCTGATATTATGACAACGTCTCAAAATATGAAAACTCGTCGAGGATAATTGGATTAATGTATTTAAATTTTATTTTTATTAAATATTAATTATTTTAAATTTATTTTTTATTAATATTTTGACTTCACTTACCGAAATTCCTGGATACGCCACTGAACTTGATGCACACAAACTTGACATGCTCACACGTGAACATATATTGTTTATTTAGTTGCAGTATGAGTAATTCAAGAGGCAGTCTTGATATTTTGGCAATATGAAATAATCTCTCCATATGAAAATTTGAATGGAGTTTTTCTTTCTGCATTCTTATTTTTGGCAAAATGAAGGAATTAGGTGGCAATGTAGCAAATTGGGACATGAGGAGCAAAATTCCAAAATTGAAGATCACGTGCAGAAGGCGTGCAATTTTTCAGCCGATTTCTAGAATTTCGATTAATATGTTAATCGATAGCTTTGATAGAAGGCCAAACATAAAGGACTAATTTTGCAATTTTTTCATGGTGTTTTGAATGGGTTGGAACATCTTTCTACATGCATCTATAAAATCGAAGGCTGATAAAACTCCATCTAACAATGGGAGAGCTGGCAATCAATCTCACACTGAATCAAACATAGACATCAATAAGAAAAAACTTTACTTATAAGAAAGAGTTATAAGTCAAGTCCATCTCATAGAGAAAGAGTTTTGTATTCTTTTCTTCTACACCTCTAGACAATTCATCACTTGTTATTGATGACTATCCTATTTGATGAACAATGAGAAGATAGTAGAGTTTGATATCTCATGAAAATCTACATTAATCCTATTTTGTCTCCTTTAGCCATGAACTTGATGCACACAAACTTGACATACTCATATATGCACATATATTATTTATTTAGTTGCAGTACGAATAATTTGAGAGACAATCTAGATATTTTGGCAATCTTAACAAATCTCCTCGAATGAAAATCCTAATTGAGTTTTCCTTTTTGCGTTCTTATTTTTAGAAAACATGTTGAAGTTAGGAGGCAATGTAACAAATAAGAGACATTTAGAGTAAAATTCCAAAATTGAAGATAACATGTGAAAGGCATGCAATTTTTTGGCCAATTTCTAGAATTTCGGGTAATATGTTAATTGACTGCTTTGAGAAGGCCAAACATAAGGGACTAATTTTGCAATATTTTTGTGGTATTTTGCATTGGTCAAAGCCAAAGGCTGATAAAAATACATCTAACAATGGGAGAGCTGACAATCAATCTCATACTGAATTAAGGGGCACCAAAAGTAGACATCGATAAGAAAAACCTTTACTTGTAAGAAAGAGTTATAGATCAAGTCCATCTCATAGAGAGAGAGAGAGAGAGAGAGAGAGAGAGAGATTCGTATTTCTTTCTTCTACACCTCTAGACAATTCATCTCTTATTATTGATGACTGTCCTGTTTGACGAACAATAAGAAGATACTAGAGTTTGAGATCTCATGAAAATCTACATTAATCCTATTTTGTCCCCTTTAGCCATGAACTTGATGCACACAAACTTGACGTACTCACACATGCATATATATTGTTTATTTAGTGGCAGTGTGAATAATTCGAGAGGCGATCTAGATATTTTGGCAATCTGAACTAATCTCCCCAAATGAAAATTCTAATAGAGTTTTCTTTTTTATGTTCTTATTTTTAGAAAAAAATGTTGAAATTAGTTGGCAATGTAGCAAATATTGGACACATAGAGCAAAATTCCCAAATTGAAGATCATGTGCGAACGGCGTGGGATTTTAAGGCCAATTTCTAGAATTCCAGATAATATGTTAATCTAACATACCCAAACATGCACATATGTTGTTGATTTAGTTGCAGTATGAATAATTCGATAGGCAGACTAGATATTTTGTCAATTTGAACTAATCTCCCCAAATGAAAATTCTAATGGAATTTTCTTTTCTGTGTTTTTATTTTTAGAAAAAATGTTGAAATTATTGGCAATGTAGCAAATATGGGACATATAGAGCAAAATTCCCAAATTGAAGATCATGTGAGAAAGGCATGCAATTTTCAAGCTAATTTCAAGAATTCCAGATAATTTGTTAATCGATCGTGTTGATAGAATATCAAATATAAGGGACTAATTTTGTAATTTTTTTGTGTTATTTTGCATGGGTTGGAACACCTTTCTGCACGTGTTTACAAAGCCAATGGTTGATAAAACTCCATCTAACAATGAGAGAGCTAGCAATCAATCTCACACCGAATCAAGGGGTACCAAACGAAGAAATCAATAAGGAAAAATTTTACTTGCAAGAAAAAGTTATAGGTCAAGTCTATCTCATAGAGAAAGAGTTTTGTATTCTTTTATTCTATTCTTCTAGACAATTTATCTCTTGTTATTGATGACTATCCTATTTGATGAACAACAAGAAGATTGTAGAGTTTGAGATCTCATTAAAATCAACCTTGATTCTATTTTGTCTCCTTTAGCCATGAACCTGATGCACACAAATTTGACAAACTCACACATGCACATATATTGTTTATTTAGTTGCGGTATGAATAATTCAAGAGACAGTCTAGACATTTTAGCAATCTGAACTAATATCCACAAATGAAATTTTCAATAGAGATTTTCTTTTTGAATTCTTAGTTTTAGCAAAAATGTTGAAATTAGGTGGTAATGTAGCAAATATGGGACACATATAGCAAAATTCCCAAATTGGTGATCATGTGTGAAAGGCGTGCAATTTTTTGATTAATTTCTAGAATTCTTGATAATATGTTAATCGACCGCCTTGACAGAAGGCCAAACATAAAAGATTAATTTTGCAATTTTTTGTGGTATTTTACACGGGTTGGAACACCATTCTGCACGTGTTTACAAAGTCAAGGGCTGATAAAACTCCATCTAATAATGGGAGAGCTGACAATCAATCGCACACTGTAGACATCAATAAGGAAAAACTTTGCTTGTAAGAAAGAGTTATAGGTCAAGTCCATCACATAGAGAGAGAGTTTTGTATTATTTTCTTCTACACTTCTAGACAATTTATCTCTTGTTGATTCTATTTTCTCTTCTTTAGCCATGAACTTGATGCACACAAACTTGACAAACTCACACATGCACATATATTGTTTATTTAGTTGCAGTATGAATAATTCAAGAGGCAGTCTAGATATTTTGGCAATCTGAACTAATCTTCCCATATGAAAATTCCAATAGAGTTTTTCTTGTTGCATTCTTTTTTTACCAAAATGGAGAAATTAAGTGGCAATGTAGCAAATATGGGATACATAGAGCAAAATTCCCAAATTGAAGATCACATGCAAAATGCGTGCAAATTTTCGGCCAATTTCTAGAATTTCGAATAATATGTTAATCGACTATGTTGACTGAAGGTCAAACATAGGGGACTAATTTTGCAATTTTTTCGTGATACTTTGTACGGGTTGGAACACCTTTCTGCATGTGTTTACAAAGCCAAAGGCTAATAAAACTCCATTTAATAATGGGAGAGCCAACAATCAATCTCACACTGAATCGAGGGCAATCAAGCATAGATTAGGGGTGTAAACGAGCCAAGCTGAGCCCAAATCCAATAGGCTCGATCTTGGCTCGTCTATTAATTAATGAGTTCGAGCCCGAGCCAAGCTGAGCCCGAATCCAGTAGGCTCGATCTCTGTTCGTCTATTAATTTATGAGCTGAAGCTTGAGCTAAGCTTGGTCAAGCCTAAACAGCCAAGCTCAAGCTCTGCTCGTTGGAATAGATAAAGGCTTGGCTAGCCTTATTGAGCTTGACTTGATGAGGCTCGTCATAGAGAAGTAAAAAAACTTGATTTGTATAAGCTCGGATGATTTCGAGCTCGAGTTTATATATTTTTGGATTAACTTGAGCTCATTTAAACTCAAAACAAATCTATAATGATATATTTCTTAAATAATTTTGTTATATATTTTTCTAAAAAAATAAAATAAATTATTATTATTATTATTATTATTATTATTATAGATTTTATTATATGGGCCTAGATTATAATTATATATATAATAAAAAAGCTCATTTATGTTCGCAAGCATTTTGAGCCGAATATTATTGAGCTGAACTCGGCTCGTTTGACTAATGAGATCGAGCTCGGCTTAGCTCGGGCTTGGCAAGATCTAGCCGAATATGAGTTTTCATCGAGTCGAGCCTGAATTGTTTGCGAATCGTATTATCTCATTTACACCCCCAGAATAGACATCAGTAAGGAAAAACTTCACTTGTAATAAAGAGATGTAGGTCAAGTCAATCTCATAGAGAAAGAGTTTTTTATTATTTTCTTCTACATATTTAGACAATTCATCTCTTGTTATTGATGACTATCCTGTTTGATGAACGACAAGAAGATAGTGGAGTTTGAGATCTCATGATATCTACATTAATTCTATTTTGTCTCCTTTAGCCATGAACTTGATGCGCACAAACTTGACAGACTCACATATGCACATATAATATTTATTTGGTTGCAATATGAATACTTTGAGAGGCAGTCTAGATATTTTGGCAATTTGAACTACTCTCCCTATATGAAATTTTCAGTGGGGTTTTCCTTTTTGCACTCTTATTTTTAGCAAAAATGTTGAAATTAGGTGGCAATGTAGCAAATATGGGATACGTAGAGCAAAATTCCTAAACTGAAGATCACGTGTGAAAAGCATGCAATTTTTCGATCAATTTCTAGAATTTCGGATAATATGTTAATGGACCATGTTGACAGAAGACCAAACATAAAGGACTAATTTTGCAATTTTTCTATGGTATTTTACACTATGGTACACCTTTCTGCATGTGTTTATGAAGCTGAAGGCTACAAAGGTCCATCTAATAATGGGGGTGCTAGCAATCTCACATTGAATCAAGGGGCACCAAAGGTAGACATTAATAAGGAAAACGTTTACTTGAGAAAAAGAGTTATAGGTCAAGTCCATCTCATACAAAAAGAGTTTTGTATTATTTTCTTCTACACCTCTAGACAATTCATCTCTTATTATTGATGACTGTCCTATTTGATGAATGACAAGAAGATAGTTGAGTTTGAGATCTCATGAAAATCTACATTAGTTTTATTTTGTCTACACAAACTTGACAAACTCACACATGCTCATATATTTTTTATTTAGTTGCAGTATGAATAATTCAAGTGGCAGTCTAGATATTTTGGCCAATCTAAACTAATCTTCCCATACGAAAACTCTAATGGAGTTTTCCTTTCTGCATTCCTATTTTTAGCAAAATGGAGACATTAGGTGGCAAGATGCAAAAACTTGCAGCTACAGAGATTGAAACAACAGAATTAATAAAGTGAAAATTAATAAAGCTTGTTAAAAAATTTTAAAAGTAAATTAAACTCCTTATAACTCTTTCTAAAAGAGGTTGTATAATTTTTCTTACATCTTATTTTAAGAGTTCTAAATTTTTGTTTTAAAATTTTCAATAAATACACTACAACATTTTGTAAACTTACAAATATTTTGTATTTAAGAAATTAATCAAGTATCAAAGTTAAGCATTTCCTTTGATTTAATAACACTCAAATGCTACAAATTTGTAGGCACTAGAACTTGAGTGTGAGAACTGAGAAGACGGCTGGTTCAGAAGGAGATAATACTTCTGACACGAAACAATTTTGTAAATGCACTAAATTCGAAAGAAAGATAAAGAAATTACAATGCCAATCTTTTGGGTATATATGGAATTTTAAGTGTAATTACTTAAGTTTGTTTCTTGATTGCTACGAATTTTGGTACAGTTGATATGTATGCCAAAAGTTCTATAATGTGATGATACATAACATTTATGTTTAGTTATGTTTCTTCGGAATAAAATTATTTTGGAAAAATATAACCAAACATACCCTCATTTTCCCTCTAAAACACTCAAAAAAGTTTTTTGAAAATACCCTATCCTATATTTCATTATCCTCAAAATTTTCTCATTTTCTAAAGTAAACATACATATATTATATATACACATCATATATATTTTAATATTATTCTAACAATAAAAAAATCACTCAATTCTACTTTCACTCAAAAACCCAACAAAAATGCATTGATTTGACTGCTATAGTAAAAAATATCTCCACCAAAACATAAAATATATCAAAACTCTTCAAAATCAATGTTTAACTATTCTCCAAAACATAACAAAAAACTATTACATTCCCCAACTCAACTTTTACATTCTTTAATATCACTTTCAACATCATTATCTCAGAACACATATCAAAATCACACAAAAAATATAACCAAACATTGCCTTAATTTTTTGGTGTGATATTGTTTTTGACAGTATTTATTCGTATTTTTTGAATTTAAAAAAAAATAAAATAATTAAGAAAAATGAAAAAACGAACAAAAGAAGTGGGGATAATATATAAAAAAAATGTCAAGATAAAAGAAGCGAAAATAAAATGGGACACTTATTTAAAAGTACCAAAAGCACTTTCCCATTTTGTGATCAGTCCCCACTTGATTTTGTTTAGAATAAGTTCCCTAGTTTTGTTAAAACTTCAGAGATTACTCCCTACTCACTTGATTTGAAAAAAATACCCTTAAGTATCATATTTTCATTCATTTTTTTTCTCTTATTCATCATCCACACAAGTAACAGTAAACCCTAGCATATGTTTACCAGAAATAGAAAACGCATCAAGCTCCACAGCGGGAATGAAAATAATCTTTAAAACCAAAAACTACCAACCCGACATCTGTATTGTCTTCTTCTCTTTTTATTATCATCATTTTCAGGTTTCTTCTTCTTTTTCACAGTTGCTCTGAGTTTCTTGAATTTTTCCGACAATGTCAACTAGTAGTGAAGCAAGAGTGTTCAACCAAGTATTGGGGAGTTGCAGCTACAAAGACGAGCTCCATATAATATCAATTAAAGATGGTATGACTTTAATGGATATGTACATTAATCTGGCAAGAAAATAGAGTGAAATCAGCGTTGAGCTCTTCAGTTTGCAATATATAGCTCCACATCAAAGGTTGGACGTGACCTTGAATGATGACGATGATGTCATGAATATGGTCTTACTGCATTTGACATTGAAAATGAACATTGTTGACATCCTAGTAAACCGAAAGGATGAATCAAACAGCAGTGCAAAGAAGAGTAGTGATGTTCTAAGGTAATACTTCTACAGAATCTAAACTGTACTGCAGTTTATAAATTTTTGTACTTGAAGTGTTCCAAAATTGTACTCTATTTATTTGAAAATCTTTCTCTACTTGAGGCGTTCTACATTATACTTCATCACAAATAAAATTGTACTTCATTTCACAAAAATTGTACTCTATTATGTAAGTTTTATACTTCAAGTGTTCTATTAATGGATTATCTAAAATCATACTGCAATTGCTAAAGTTTTATACTTTAGGAGTTTCGAAATTGTACTTCACTTTATCTAAAATTGTACTTTTGTTTCTGAAACTATACTTCATTTTGTATGTTATTTTACCTAAACTTATACTTTATTCATTGAAGTTCTAACTTCAAGTGTTCTGAAATTGTACTTTATTTTATGTAAACTTGTACTTTAATTATTTGAATCTATTATTTAAGTTCTCTACTAATGGATTATCCAAAATTGTACTGCAATTGCTAAGGATTTATACTTCAAGTGTTCCTAAATTGTACTTCTTTTTTCTGAAATTATACTTTGTTTTACCTAAACATGTACTCTATTTATTGAAATTCTATATTTCAGGTGTTCTGAAATTGTACTTTATTTTATTTAAACTTGTACTTCAGTTATCTGAATATATTATTTAATGAAGTGTTCTGCTAATGGATTATCCAAAAATTGTACCGCAATTGCTAAGGTTTTATACTTTATGTGTTCGGAAACTGTACTTCACTTTATCTATAATTGTACTGCAATTGCTAAGGTTTTATACATCATGTGTTCTGAAATTGTACTTCATTATATATAAACTTGTACTTCAATTATTTGAATCTCTTATTTCTGAAATTGTACTACTTTGTATCTAAACTTGTACTTTAATTATCTGAAATTATACTTTAATGTATCTAAACTTGTACTCTATTCATTGATGTTCTATACTACAGGTGTTCTGAAATTGTACTTCATTTTATCAAAACTTGTACTTCAGTTATCTGAATATATTATTTAAGTTTCAAGAATTTTGCTAATGGATTATCCAAAAATTGTACTACAATTGCTAAGGTTTTATACTTCAAGAGTTCTGAAATTGTACTTCATTATATCTAAACTTGTACTTTAATTATCTGAATATATTATTTCTGAAATTGTACTACTTTATATATAAAATTGTACTTCTATTTTCCAAAATTATACTTCATTTTACCTAAACCTGTACTATATTCATTGAAGTTCTATACTTCAGGTGTTCTAAACTTGTACTTCAGTTATCTGAATATATTATTTAAGCTTCAAGTGTTCTGCTAATGGATTATCTAAAATTGTACTCCAATTGCTAAGGTTTTATACTTCAGGAGTTCTAAAATTGTACTTCACTTTATCTAAAATTGTATTGCAGTTGCTAAGGTTTTATACTTCATGTGTTCTAAAATTGTACTTCATCATATCTAAACTTGTACTTCAATTATCTGAATATATTATTTCTAAAATTGTAGTTTTCATATATATAAAATTGTACTTTTATTTTATGAAATTATACTTTATTTTACCTAAACATGTCCTCTATTCATTGAAGTTCTATACTTCAGGTGTTCTAAAATTGGACATCACTTTATCTAAAATTGTATTGCAATTGCTAAGGTTTTATACTTCAGGAGTTCTGAAATTGTACTTCACTTTAACTAAAATTGTACTACAATTGCTAAGATTTTATACTTCATGTGTTTTGAAATTATACTTCATTTTATCTAATACTTCATTTTATCTAAACTTGTACTTCAATTATCTGAATCTATTATTTTAGTTTTATACTTCAAGTGTTCTACTAATGGACTATCTAAAATTGTACTACAATTGCTAAAGTTTTATACTTTAAGAGTTCTGAATTGTACTTCACTTATCTAAAATTGTACTGCAATTGCTAAAGTTTTATACTTCAAATGTTCTGAAATTTTACTTCATTTTATATAAATTTGTACTTCAGCTATCTGAATCTAAACTTCTTTTATACTTCTGTTGTTCTGAAATTGTACTTCTTTTTATATAAAATTATACTTCTAGTTTCTGAAATTATACTTCATTTTACCAAAACCTGTACACTATTCATTAAAGTTATATACTTCAAGTGTTCTGAAATTGTACTTCATTTTGTCTAAACGTGTACTTCAGTAATCTAAATTTATTATTTAAAGCTTCAAGTGTTCTACTAATAGATTATCCAAAAATTGGACTGCAATTGCTAAGTTTTTATACTTCATGAGTTCTGAAATTGTACTTCACTTTATCTAAAATTATACTTAACCTTTTACATAAAAGTGTACTAAATTATTTAAGTTTTATAAAGTCCTATTAATTTTTATACTTCATTTTAGCTAAAGTTCTATACTTCAAGTGCTTCACTTATCGATTATCCAAAATTGTACTGCAATTGCTGGCGTTTTATACTTCTGTTATTTCTGAAGTTGTACTTCATGTATTTGAAATTATACTACCATGCTGAATTGTTGAATTGTTCTACATATTTTACTTTATTTTACCTAAAATTGTACTTCATTTGTCAACCTTAAGGGATGCAGTCGAGGAGGAAATTGGTTCGACCAATGCATCGCACAATGAATTAGCTTTAATTAACAACTCAATTGATGCATGGAGAAATTGCATATATAGAGAATGTCAGACATTTAAGGATGCTCAGGAGTTCAGAATTATGCTTAAGAATTAGGTGGTATCTACTTTGCGGTCATTTAAATACAAGAAAAATGACAACAAAGAAGTCATAGCCGTTTACAGTGATGAAAATTGCAAATAAAGAATCTATGCATCAATGCGTGAGGCTGATAAATTATTTGGCATTCAAAAATATAATCTAAAGCACACATGTGGTGAGGCTAATCTTTGAACAAGGGGACATCCGAAAGCTGATTCCGCTTGGGTTGCTAATGTAGTGAAGGATAAATTGAGATCACAGTCATGTTATTAGCCCTCTACCATATTGAAAGATATCCACAAAGAATACGGTGTGAAACTTAGGTACCATAAAGCATAGATAGGTAAGGAATTAGCTATGCATGATATTCATGGAGCTGAAAAGGGATTCTATGATAGGTTAAGGTGGTACTATGATGCTGTGAAGAGGACAAACTTAGAAGTATTGCAGACTGTGAGATAAACTCAATTAGTCAAAATTTTCATCAGCTATTTATATGTTTCAGTGCATGCCTTATTGGTTTTCTCAGGGGAAACAGGCCGTTGATATTCTTAGACGGCACCCATATTAAAAATAAATACAAAGGAAGCTTACTCAGTGCTGTCAGTAAGGATGCTAATGATGACTTATTCACGCTAGCATATGCAGTTATTAACTCTGAAAATGATATTAATTGGGAGTAGTTCTGCTTTAAGCTAAGAAGTGTCTTAGATTCTCAATATCTGTCTGGCTTATCAAGGTTTATTTTCTTCTCCGATCGAAATCCATGTCTTCTTAAGGCCCTCCCCATGATATTTTTTGGTAGCCATCATGCATATTGCTTGAGATACGTAGTGGATAACTTTAAGAAACAAGTAAGAACTTTATCTCTCCTTGTGAAACAATTATGTGAAATAAACTCTAATTCATAACATTTAGCACATTACCGATCTATTATTTTAAATTCATATATTAAGGAAGTACCATGTACATAACAAGAAGCATTGGTGTTCTGTTTTTATGAAAGTTGTATATGCGCCTACAAGGCATGAGTATACACGACATATAGATAGCATCTTGAAGTTATTGCCGCTTGCCAGAGACTTTATTATGCAGTCTGGCCCACAATGTTGGGCAAATTCCTTATTCAATGGAGATCGAATGGGGGGTAATAAACAATAATCAAGAAGAATGTTGGAATAATTGGGTTAAACTAGCTAGATTTACGCCAGTTGCAGCCATGGTTGATCATGTACACATGCAAATAATAGTTATGATGCTTGATCAATGAGAAGAATCTCTTAAGATGGTTGGTCAATTATGTCCCAAGCAAGAGAAGAAGTTGGCAATCAATCATATGTGCTCTTATAACTTAAAAGTTGTCATGTCTAGTAGTTGGAGCTTTGAGGTGATTGAGCAAGATAAATCATATGCTGCAGATTTACATGGTGGGGTTTGTTCGTGCAGAGCATGGCAAATTGATAAAATACCATGCAAACATGCTTGTGCTTGTATCGAGTCAAAGTCACTTTCACCGTATGACTTTACCGATCAATACTACTGAGTTGAAATATATCAATGAGCATACCAAGCAGTTCTAAACCCTATTCCTATGTAGGGAAAATTACTATGGACCCCCCTGTGTTAAGAAAAATGGGCAAATTACACCCCTATGAAAAAACAAATTTCAAAGAATACCCTCATATTTTAAAAAATCATGCAACGAACCCCCCCTCCCCCCCCGAGAGAGCGTGGGTGTAGCACATGTGCCTGTGCGTGCATCTGAGTTTAAATTTTGTATATATAAAAAATAATTATACCCTTGTTCATCAACCGTTGGATCTTCTTTTAAAAAATCAACAGTTTAGATTAAATCATATTATATTTTTTTAAAAAAATACAAAATATATATGCATAATATAATATATTGTTATATATAATGTGTGTATATATTATATATGTGTATATATATACAATTATATATATAAATGATACCCACCCCACCAGACTGCCAACAGCCACTGCCGGTATTTGTAAAAAAAAAAAGAAGAAAAAATCGAAACAAATGGCGGCCAGTGGCTGAATCTGGCCATAATGCTATCATGGTAGCCCGTAAGGATGGGGGTAGAATTTTGTATTTTATATATATACACATATATTATCATATATGTATTATATTAAATATATTATTGTATATTATATATATATGATAATAAATATATAAATATAACTATCTTAAAAAAAATAAATATAACTAAATAAATATATAATATCATATATATGTATATAAATATATTATATATTTTCATAAATATATATAATATTTAATTTGAAATAAATAATTAGAATGAAAAAAGATATAAATAAAAATTATTTAAATTTTATAGATAAATTTATATAAAGATGATGTTATTAAATAATTATATATAATATCATGTATAGGATAATAACATCATATATACTAATATATATCTTAGCAACCAAAATATATATATATAAATATATTATATATTTTCATAAATATATATAATATTTAATTTAAAATGAATATTTAGAAAGAAAAAATATATAAAGAAAAATTATTTAAATTTTATAGATAAATTTATATATATGTATATATAGACATATATATTGTCATATATGCATTATATTAAATATATTATTGTATATTACATATATATATGATAATAAATATATAAATATAACTATCTTAAAAAAAAAATATAACTAAATAAATATATAATATCATATATATGTATATAAATATATTATATATTTTCATAAATATATATACTATTTAATTTGAAATAAATAATTAGAATAAAAAAGATATAAATAATTTTAAATAATTAGAATGAAAAAAGATATAAATAAAAATTATTTAAATTTTATATATAAATTTATATAAAGATGATGCTATTAAATAATTATATATAATATCATGTATAGGATAATAACATCATATATACTAATATATATCTTATTAACAAAAATATATATGTATATAAATATATTATATATTTTGATAAATATATATAATATTTAATTTAAAATGAATAATTAGAAAGAAAAAATATATAAAGAAAAATTATTTAAATTTTATAGATAAATTTATATATATGTATATATGCTATATATGTATTTAAGTACAAATAAAAAATATATTATATATTTTATGAAATTTAAATTTTATTTACTTTGGAATGGATTAATAGAAAGAAAGATGAATATAATTGATAAGATAAAAATAAAAGTGATTTTAATTTTATAAATAAATTTATATATGTATAAAATGAGAATATATGAAATGATGGAGGAAGAGAGAAATGAGAAATAAAAAGAAAAGAAAAGAACGAAAGAAAAGGGAAAAATGATAATAAAAGATTATTTAAATTGAATTGAAAATATATTAAATGATTAAGGGTAAATTAGTCTTTTCATATTAAAATTATGTTAAATAGGCAGCAAATGAGAAGGGAGAGGCGGTGTGCATGATTTTTTAGAACATGAGAAGGTATTATGAAAATTTATTTTTCATAAGGGGGTATATTGTCTATTTTTTAAAACACAGGGGGGTAAATTGCTATTAGCCCTCCTACGTATGATAGGCATGTGTTCCTTTGAGATGATGATGGCATCATTAATGCACCTGATTGCCGATCTCAGCCTGGGCGTAGAAGGACGTAGAAGATTCCATGACAAATTGAGAACAGGCATAATCGTCGAACCCACCAAGAATCAGTAAACTAACTAAATTTTGTACTTTAATATAAGAGATTCATACTTGATTTCTTGACAATTATACTTCATTTAGGCAATTATGTATTTGATTTAGCGTGAATTTTGCATGTTTTTCGAGATATCAGTATTTTGTACCTCAATCAGGGAGATATATACTTGATTTCTTGACAATTATACTTCATTGACATGATATTGTACTCAAAACCGCGGTCCAATTTCATTTTAACAAAAGTGTACTTTTGTACTTCATTTCCCTCACATTGTACTCAAATTCAATGTCCAGTTTCAAATGAATTAAATTGTGCTTCAGTGTAATACTATTTATACTTTATTAGTTCCAGGTTTGTACTTTATTTTCCTCATATTATACTCAAATTCATTGCCAAATTTCAAATGAATTAAATTGTACTTCAACGCAACACTATTCATACTTTGTTAATTCCAGGTTTGTACTTCATTTTCCTCACATTATACTAAAATTCAATATCCAGTTCCAAATGAATTGAATTGTACTTCAATGTAATACTATTTATACTTTGTTAGTTCCAGGTTTACACTTCATTTCCCTAATTTGTACTCAAATTCATTGCAAAATTTCAAATGAACTTCAACGTAACACCATTTATATTTTGTTAGTTCCAGGTTTGTACTTTATTTCCTTCACATTGTACTCAAATTCAATGTCTGGTTTCAAATGAATGAAATTGTACTTCAACGTAATACTATTTATACTTTGTTTGTTCCACATTTGTACTTCATTTCCCTCGTATTGTACTAAAATTTACTGCAAAATTTCAAATGAATTATATTGTACTTCAACGCAACACCATTTATACTTTGTTTGTTCTATGTTTGTATTTCATTTCCATCACATTGTACTCAAATTCATAGCCCAATTTCAATTGAATTAAATCATACCTCCGCATAGCACCATTTATACTTTGTTAGTTATGGGTTTGTCCATCATATTGTACTCAAAATTCACTTCAACTGAATTGAAATTTACTTCAATGTAGCACCATTTATGATTTGTTTGTCCTACATTTGCACTTCATTTCCATCATATTGAACTCAAATTCACAGCTCAATTTCAATTGAATTGAATTGTACTTCCACATAACACCATTTATACTTTGTTAGTTATGGGTTTGTCCATCATATTGTACTCAAATTCACTGCAAAATTTTAAATGAATTATATTATACTTCAACACAACACCATATATACTTTGTTTGTTCTACGTTTGTACTTCAGTTCCCTCACATTGTACTCAAATTCAATGTTCAATTTCAAATGAATTGAATTGTACTTCAACTAACACTATTTATACTTTGCTAGTTCCAGGTTTGTACTTCATTTTTCTCATAGTGTAATCAAATTCATTGCAAAATTTCAAATGAATGGAATTGTATTTCAATGCGACACCATTCATACTTTGTTAGTTCCAAGTTTATACTTCATTTCCCTCATATTGTACTCAAATTCAATATCCAGTTTCAAATGAATTGAATTGTACTTCAACGGAATACCATTTATACTTTGTTAGTTCCAGGTTTGTACTTCATTTCCCTCACATTGTACTCAAATTCACTGCAAAATTTCAAATAAATTAAATTGTACTTCAATACAACACCATTTATACTTTGTTTGTTCTTCGTTTGTACTTCATTTTCCTCACATTATACTCAAATTCAATGTTCAGTTTCAAATGAATTGAATTGTACTTCAACATAACACTATTTATAATTTGTTAGTTCCAGGTTTGTACTTCATTTCCCTTATATTGTACTCAAATTCACTGCAAAATTTCAAATGAATTGAATTGTACTTCAGCGTGACGCCATTCATACTTTGTAAATTCTGGGTTTGTACTTCATTTCCCTGATATTGTATTCAATTTAACTATAAAATTTCAAATGAATTATATTATACTTCAACGCAACACCATTTATGCTTTGTTTGTTCCAAGTTTGTACTTCATTTCCATCATGCTCTATTGAAATCAAAATATTATAAATACTTGACAGCAAAATTACACTTAGATAAAAAATAATATTATAAACAAAGTATCTTCAATTTATATATGTATTTACTTATAAAGTATGATTCAAGCCCTGGCATTTCCATGACTTAAAATGGTATGTGCCATATGTCCACAATATTCATCATTGTCAATTGTTTTGATAGTCCTCCAGCACTCGATTGTGTCTATAGCAAAATATTCTGCCCAAAGGCACATATAGACCCCACAATCCACTGAACCCTATTGCTATCTGCTTTTCTGTTACCTTCATGTTTTTGTCTACATGACACCCCAACGAGAGCTTCATGTACCGAGAGTAGAATACAGCCTACAAAAATATTGATCAGTTGTTAACTCCCTACTTTATGAAGAAATCTTAGGGAAATGAAGCAAACTTACAATAATACTAGCTATCGGTTTGTATCGGGGGGCCATAATTGAATTCATGTACAAGAAAAAATAAGTTGAGGTGTTGAGGACAACCATGAACCAGTGATGGTACCGAAAAATCGGTAGGAGTACGAAACGACACTGGTTTACAACATCTAACGTGAGTGCTTCCAAATCTTTACGTGTGAAGGAGTTAAGTTTATTTATGAGCTCCACAAATTCTACATCCGTAATATCCTGGATGTTGCGTCCCTCGAGTCGGTCTAATATATCTTTCTATGAAGTATAAAATAAATGGTTAGACTCATTGGAAATGTGAACTAAATTAAGTTAGAAAACTGCCACATACCTACGCTATTGTGGACGTAAACCATACCTTGTGGTGAATCTCGTCACCGAAAGATGGACTACATAATATCGATATGTAGTAATCCACTATGTCACCAGTAAGTTCTCCTCCAAATAAGAGCTCACAAAAGTTTCTTCCTTCTAGATAGTGTCTTTCTCCCTTCCAGACAGTTGCCCTACACAATTGTTAATTGTTTGGTCAGACACCAATTTATCTAAAAGAAAAATAATAAGCAATTTTGTTACCTCAAATTATCTCTTTTGAGAAAGTTGTCGATGAATTTTCGCTCTTCTTTTGGAATACTAGCACGACCTCTGTAATCAGCCCTTCCTCTATAGGGATCAGACGATTCAATCTTTGAGCTCGGTGATTCATCTACCTCCAGGATTGGGCTGCTATCTTCTATCTTCTGGGGTACAAAATATAGCACATTACGTACAAAGTATCAACTACTGAAGTATAAAATACCAGCACATTAAGTACAAACATCATAGAGTACAAAATATCAACACATTAAGTACATATATCTCCCACATGGAGAAGTGCAGCTATCACCAACATGTAGTACAAAATATCAGCACATTAAGTATAGATATCTTCAACATGGAGTACAAAATATCATCACATTAAGTACAGATATCTCCAACATAGAGTACAAAAGATCACTACATTAAGCACAAATATCTCCAACATAGAGTACAAAAGATCAACACATTAAGCACAAATACCTCCAACATGGAGTACAAAATATAGCACATCAGGTACATATATTTCCAACATGGAGTACAATAGATTAGCACATCAAGTACAAACATCACCAACATCGAGTACAAGATATCATCATATTAAGTACAAATATCACCAATATGGAGTATAGGATATCATCACATTAAGTACAGATATCTCCAACATGGAGTACAAAATATCATCACATTAAGTACAGATATCTCCAACGTGGAGTACAAAAGATCACCACATTAAGTACAAATATCTCCAACATAGAGTACAAACTATAGCACATTAAATACAAATATCACCAACATGAAGTATAAGATATCATCAATTAAGTACATATATCAACCAATCAAGTATAACATATTATTACATTTAGTACAAACAGATAGTTTACAAATGAAATGCAAATAGCAAAAAATCAATAAATTTCAAATGATTACAACACCTTTTTCTCTTCTCTTTGTCACTTGTCTTCCACGTTTGGCTGGTGCGGTGCTCGGGGGGTTGATAAAATCTGGAGATTTTCTTTTTGACTTCTTGTCAACTCGATTACGCACATCTGTCACAATCGAGGATATGACATTTGCCACTTCAAGCTCATATTCCTCGAACTCTACCACGTGAATTGGTATATTAAGTTCTATTTGCAAAGGGATGGGGGGAATCTGAAAGATCATGATGGTGTTTTGTTCAACTTTCTTCATCCATCGTACCATCAGATTCATCCCCTTCTTTCTTTGCATCATCTACCAAGTCATGTCCCCCCTCATGTAAATACTCACCAGGTTCCTATTCATGCTCCCCCTCCTCAGCTGGATGCTCGTCCTCACCCTGCTCCTTCATTAGCATCGCATTGAATGAAGCAATATTTTCTTTCAATGTTTTAATTTCTTCATCTTTCGCTTTAATAATTGCTTCATATATTGTATAATCACAAATATGGACTTAACTGATAGCAGTACTAGAAGTCTTTGATTTCTTGATCAAAACTGCCAATTTGTCCTCCTCTACAGCAGGGTTGAGGGCTACAACCCATTACAATGGAAATAATTATCAAATTCAAATTATTATACAAAAAACTAATAATGAATTATTATAATTATTACCATATCTGTTGTAACTTGTTTCAATTTATTCTCTGCCTCCTCCACATTATTTGGGAGTTTGCTATCCTTCCACCGATAAAAGCGTAGAAACTCAAACAAGCTCTTTGGTGAACCCAGTGACGGGATGCGTTCATAAACCCACGTCTGTCATTCATAAATCAAAAAATTATACTCACTTAAATATAAATATAATCAATTTTATTAGAAAAATGAAGTAAACACTTACCATCAACCCAACTGTGCACCTGTTAATGTACTTCTTGGTTATTTCTCCGCCTCCTCCTAAATAGTTCCTCATATCTTGGACAAAAAAATTGTATGCAACTATGCCCCATGCATACAGACCAACTCTAGACAAATTGTCCAAATATGGTAGAAGAAATCGTGGAGTCCAGTAATTAGATGTTGGAAACAGAAAATCATTAAAAACAAAAAGTATGTACAACCTACAAAAATCATTCAAGTCCTCATCACTATCTTTATATTCATACTCCTCAAAGCTTTTTGCTATTTCAGATCTAGTTATATTCTATAGCTTTCCAAAAAAAGGCAATCAAAGGTTGAAGATTTCATCTTCAATGTTATATCAATAGATTACCCCACATGCGGCAACCCTAAAACCATAGAAAATTCAGTTGCATAAAAAGGAATCTCAACCCTCTCCGCAAAAAGAAATGACAACTTTTTTGGGTCAAACCTCCTAAATATAGCTTCAAGACGAATGAAGCTTGAATTTAACTTAGGCATATCCATGTATATATAGAAAGGGGTCTTCTTTAATGCTTCAAAATGTTTTGACCCCATCTTGGACTTCACAAGCTCCAGTGTACTATGAATATATTGAGGGGAGCAACGAGAGCAGACCTCATAATATCTTCGCTTTGCTGCAATCAGATAAAGAAAAATTAGTATATAAATAGATTATAAACTAACACTTTTAGATAATGTATATTGAAAGTTTGAATGTTTTGTACTGCAAATGCTTATAAAATATACTGTAGATATACAGATTATATACTATACTTTGAGTTAATGTATACTGCAGGCTTGATGATTTTGTACTACAGTTGCTTCTAAAATGTACTGCAATTACACAGATTATATACTACACTTTGATTTAATGTATACTGTAGGCTTGATGATTTTGTACTACAGTTGGTTCTAGAATGTACTACAGTTACACAGATTATATACTATAATTTTAGTTAATGTATGTCGCAGGCTTGAATGATTTGTACTACAAATGCTTCTAAAATATTTTGTACTATAGATGCTTGTAAAATGTACTGCAGTTACACAGATTATATAGTACACTTTCAGTCAATGTATACTGCATGCTTGAATGTTTTTACACTACAGATACTTCTAAAATGTACTACAGTTACACATATCATATACTATATTGCAGGATTCAATGATTTGTACCACAGATGCTTCTAAAATATTTTGTACTACAAATGCTTCTAAAATGTACTGCAGTTACATAGATTATATATTATACTTTCAGTTATTCTATACTGTAGGCTTGAATATTTTGTACTACATATGCTTTTAAAAATGTACTGCAGTTACACATATTATACACTACACTTTCAGTTAGTGTATATTGCAGGCTTGAATGATTTGCACTATAAATGTTTCTAAAATATTTTGTACTACAGATGCTTCTAAAATGCATTGCAGATACACATATTATATACTACACTTTCAGTTCTTCTATACTGCAGCTTTGAATATTTTTGTATTACAGATGCTTCTAAAATGTACTATAGTTGCATAGATTATATTCTATACTGCAGGCTTGAATGTTTTTTACTATAGATACTTATAAAATGTATTGTAGTTACACAAATTATATACTATAATTTCATTTAATCTACAAATGCTTCTAAAATATACTACAAATACACAGATTATATACTACACTTTCAGTTATTCTATACTGCAGGCTTGAATATTTTTATACTACAGATGCTTCTAAAAATGTACTATAGTTACACATATTATATACTACACTTTCAGTTCGTGTATACCGCAGGCTTGAATGATTTGTACTACAGATGCTTCTAAAATGTACTGCAGATACACATATTACATACTACACTTTCAGTAATTTTATACTGCATGCTTGAATATTTTGTACTACAAATACTTCTAAAATGTACTGCAGTTAGATAGATTATATTCTATACTGAAGGTTTGAATGTTTGCTACTACAGATACTTCTAAAATATACTGCAATTACACAGTTTATATATTATAATTTTATTTAATCTACAATGCTTCTAAAATATACTGCAGATACACAGATTACATACTACACTTTTAGTTATTCTATACTGTAGGCTTGAATATTTTTGTACTACAGATGCTTCTAAAATGTATTGCAATTACATAAATTATATTCTATACTGCAAGCTTGAATGTTTTTATACTACAGATGCTTTTAAAATGTACTGCAATTACATAAATTATATTCTATACTGCAGGCTTGAATGCTTTTGTACTATAGATGCCTCTAAAATGTACTGTAGTTACACATATTATATACTACACTTTTAATTATTCTATATTGCAGGCTTGAATGATTTGTACTACAGATACTTCTAAAAAATATATTGTAGTTACACATATTATATACTACACTTTTAGTTAATGTATACTGCAGGCTTGAATTATTTGTACTATAGATGCTTCTGAAATATTTTGTACTACGTATACTTCTAAAATGTACTGCAGATACATATATTACATACTACACTTTTAGTTATTCTATACCACATGCTTGAATGTTTTGTACTACAAATGCTTCTAAAATGTATTACAGTTACACATATATATTCTATACTGCAGTTTACACAGATTATATACTACATTTTTACCTAATGTGTACTGCAAGCTTGATTGTTTATACTACATTTACTTCTAAAATGTACTACAATTATACATATTATATAGTACACTTCTGCCTAATGTGTATTGCAGGTTTGAAGTTTTGTACTATACAGATAATGTACTACCACTTTCAGATAATTTCACCGTATAATTTCACCATATAATTTCAAGTAAAACGAAGTATAAACCCCAAAAAGCTGAAGTACAACTTTCATATCTTTGAAGTACAAATCATAAACTTCCAATCTCACAACAAAAATCATATATATATCAAATGGGTTTAAGTGTTTAACAACTAAAAAAGGAATAAAAACCCTAAACATGAGAAAATATACAAGAAATAAGTGTAACACTGAAAAATCATGGACATTTAAAACTGTAAATGCAGAACACATAACCTTGATTCTTTTGCTCACTTCTTTTGTACTTCACTTCTTGTTGCCGCTATTTCTCCTTCCATTGTTGCAGAAAAATGACAGAAATTTTGGTTTCTTTTTTTTATTTTTTTTCTCTTCTTATTCTCGCGTCAATGGTAGAGGAATGAATTCATGCCCATTTGTTTGGCCGCTTGGAGAACTCATCAATTTCAGGGGAAAAAAAAAAGAAAAAAAAGGGGAAAGCGTTCTTCCTGAAGAGAAAAATGCATTTCTCAAGTATTTTTGTTGTTTTTTCCAACTAGAAGGATATATGGGTCTTTTTAAAAGATATGGAGAGTGATTTCTAAGTTTTGTGAAAAAGTGGGGAGTTTAGTATGTAAAAATTCAAATGAGAACTGATCACTAAAATGAAAGTAGAGTTAGGGATTTTTTTTTCTAATTAACCGAAATAAAATTATGATGTCCAACTTTGTTATTTTTAATATTTTTATGCTTTATAAATAGTATATCTTTTTTTGTTTGGTTACATTTTAGTCACTTGGTATCAAATTTCTTTATTTGTTATGTATATATGATTAACAATTATAAAAACCTAATTATATTTTCAAAATTTGGAGTTTTTAACACAAGTTTATTATTTCACTTGATTGCTTTCCCTATTCAGCTACACCTTTTCTTAATATTTATACATAAAATTGCTTTTTCGAAAAATTATAGTCTACAAAGATGAATCTTTCATTTAACAACGGTAGGCCTTAAATTTGTGTAACATCAATTAAATTTGTGTAACATAAAACATTAAGATATTTTGTCCATTTAGACGTTATTTGCTGGGCGTAATTGTACATGACACATACGTAATTGAATCTCTTTTAATATTTATTTTAATTGATAAATGCTCTTAATAAATCCTAGGCTTAACATTATTTATTGTTGCTTTTGTAAAATGGATTAAAGGGGGGCATGCTTGATTTGGTATGATAAGAATTACAAAGATCAAATGGGACCTATTTTTTATCTTATTTTCAGTTAAACCTTGTTTCTGAAAATAGGGAAGAATGAGGAAATTGTGAAAAATTTATTAAAAAGTATAAAAGATATAAGAGTAAATTTATATATTATATTTCAATTCATTTATATATTAATCTTACTAACCAAATATAAAATTAGAATATTCTATACTAATGGATTTAAAATGTATTTATTTGCTTATATATCACTTCTAATCATATCATTCGAAGCAAACAAGCCCTTAAAATAAATATGTCCAATTTTAATATGATTATTGATTTATCAAATAAATAATTATGATTTTAGAGATTCTAAACCACAATAACTTCACTCTAATTGGTCAACTTGCAATTTGACCACTCTTTTATATATGATAGATAAACGTGCTTGATTTAAGGTAGCATGTCCTAATGAACAAAACTTTCTGATAAAAGGATTATTGTAAAGTGTCATGTGCCCATTTCTGATCTGGCATATTTGGGCCAGAATCAGATTTTACTCTACAAATTACGGACAAAGTCCCACTGTTTCTTTCATCTTCCAAACCCTTACAAAGGCCGTGTTGTTTGGGTGTATGTGTGTGAATTTCTCTCTGTGAGAAAGATGATATGTACGTCTACAGTATATATAACATATATATGAAACTTTTGTTCTTCTTTGGGTTTCTCCATCTCTTGATTTTCTTTTTCACTTCTATTCCACTGCAGATTACCAAGATTGGACTCTCTCTTTTATGATCTTCTTGCTATGAGCTGATTTTTCTGAGGTTTGTTCATGGATCCCTTTAATCTTGAATGCTGGTTTTTCTTGCTTGAAACAAATGTGATGCCTTTTTGTGACATTCTTTTCTTTTATTTCTTTATTTTTTCGTTCATGACTCTTCTGCTCTTTGTGGTGCTCAAAGATTAGAACCTTTTTGTTTCTGAGGAAAGGTCTTATTGAGGAAAAGAAAATAAGGTTTGATATGTACAATTCTTTGGAAAGGTCCTTTCTTTTTGTTTGGTAAGAATTTTACAAGATCAGAAAAGAATTGATTCAAATTTTAAGACATGAGAAAATGAAAGAGAGAGGAATTGAGGAAATAGGCAGGCTGATGATTGTTTTCTTTCTTCAATGAAAGTTACAATACTTGCTCTATTTAGGTGGCATGCCTTATATTGCAATGTACATTGATAGTCCACGACAAGTATGCCGACAATTCTAGACCTGATACTTTATGGATACATGTCAAGTGTACGTAGTCTACAGTCAACTATTAATTTGGATAAATATTTAATACACGTAGCAATTATTTATGAAGTGAAATAAAAAGTGAAATGTGAGGATTTGATCTATTTGACTTGCTGATAAAGCATTAAATGCTAGCGTCCATTTTCATCACAGCTTCGAGTTAGTTATTGAATCTAGTTAACTATTTTCTTTTAACCAATCGCATCACAAATTACTAAATTTCGCCCCCTCCTTAATTTGTACTATTGATGTTATTATTAAAGCTCCCACTTTTCTGATGTCACTAATGTGGTACATGGACCTGCATAATGCTCTTTTCTGTTGCAAAGGATCAACTGAATTTTTCCAGCTGTTACTCCTGATAAAATGGTGACGAAGTTCTATGTGCTCCGCCGTTGGATTGAAAACTGGATTCATTGTTGTGGGCAGTAGGGCTAGTTTGTTTTTGCTGCAGACTTTCAAGAATTCTTCGAAGCTAAATTGCTTCGGGGACCAAGAGATTGGTTTTTTGTATAGGCAAAATCATATCCTCAAGTGATTCCTGTCATCAATAGATCCAACCCAATTACTCTCAGTGTAGCCAATGAGGCTGTTATCATTTTTCCTTTTTTCTTTATTTTTTTTCCCCCATTCTTGATGCTGGCATTTTTCCTTCCTTGCAAACACCGTAGTTTTCTCTTGCCAGCAAAATAGTAACTTTGAGTTGGCTTATTCTTGAATCTCGAAATTATGCTAACTGGATGGAGAATATCTGGCCTGGTGTTAGTAAAGTTACACTATTAGCAAACCCACTAGATTGCGATAGATCATCACATATGCTTTTTCAGCTCATCATTTTGCTGCAGTTTTTCCATTTTTGGTCATTGGAATTGACACATGTTTGCATTTTGACATGCTGAATTTTTTCATCTAGTCTTCTACGTACTTATTTTTTCTTTTTTTTGAGATGAAGATTTCTACTTTCTCCTACTACCTGAAAGTATTTCATAAAACGTAAATCTGTCATTTCATATCTCTTCCTCATGGCTCTTTTTAGTACTTGTAACATCACAGAATTAGTAACTCTATCTATTAAATCATCAACATAATGGGATCCAATTAATCAATTTTTACCTCCCTTTTTAACATTAAGAGATCACCCACTTAGACTTTGATGAAAACCGCTCGTAACAAAGTGGTTGTCAACTTTACTATTCCATGTGCGAGGTGCTTGTTTAAGCCATAAGATCCTATTTAAGACGATAACATATTTTTCTTGCCTTTGACCATGTGCCTTGTGGTTGTTTTATGTGAGCTTCTTGCAATTCCCTTTTGGAAAAGTATTATAATCTGACAATTCTTCTTGTGCAGCGGTAACAAGCACGGTATTCTTCGTTGCTTCCTACTTTCTTGAATCCTCCAATTCTTTACAATTAGTCTTATCATCCTATTTTTTAAGAATTTTTGTTCCATTACTAAAGGAATAGCAAAGAATAAGTATCAATTTTCTACTTGCAGTTTCACATCGGGTAGTATTAAGTTTCTGATCACAGAAACTTGTCTTATTTGGGGAAACAAAAATAGTTTGTATTGAAGAAACACAAGCTAGATGCTCAATGTCTCAAATTGGTATGTCCTCATTAGTATGAATCGTTTCCATTTGTACAACAGGTGCAAATGTTCCATTAAAGTCATCTAGTCTGCTCTGAATAGCCTTTTGCAACCACATGGGCTTCATACTTTTGGAGTGATCCATCTTCACTGAATTTGATCTTATAGACTTTGGGGAAGATCAACAGGTTCCCAAGTTTCATTTTGCATGTGGTAGTCATTTCTTCGTTCATAGCTTTTTGCCAAAATTCTTTTTTTCTGCGCTTTTTAAAAAATTTGTGGTTCACATGAGAAAAATGGATCATTTGATAATTCATAAGATTCTCTTAGTGAATGCACATTTCTTATTGGGAAGTCGGAATTAGCTTGTGAGTACCTCAAACAAACAAGAATTTTTACAAGATCAGAAAAATTGATTCAAAGGTTTAAAAATATGAGAGAAGTGAAGGAGAGAGGAAATGGATAAGCTATGAATTGTTATCTTTCAATGAAAATTACCTTGCTCTACTTTACAATTGAGCAAATGACATGCTTTCCATAGGCAATAATCATTTGACAAATCACAAATAGGATGTCTACAATTCTTGACTCGAGGCTAGAGCAATTTCAAGGCATTCAATGCTAGCATCCGTTTTTATATTGACTTCAAGCTTAGTTATTCAGTCTAGCCAACTATTCAACTTTTACTCGCCTTAAATATTTGTTTAATCATTCATATTATGAATTATTGTGTTTAACATCTTTTTTCTACTGCAAGTCCCCTTATGCTGTACAATGCCATGAGGGCCGGCTGCCACTTAAGCTGTCCGCTTCCTTTTTCCTCTTTTCCCAGTTTATTTGGTTATTTTTGGCTGCATATGCTTTCTTGATTCTCTAGATTTTATTCATATATTCCTTTATAGCATGTCTGTTTTATCTTTTCTCCCTCTTAGTGCATCTGACAAGGATATTAACTTGATTACATGTTTTCTCTTTTGGTATTGTTCAAAATTCACATTCAGAAGAAGAAATAAAATAAACTAAAATTCAAGAATATGTTAACAGTGCCATCCTTGCTTGTCCTGCTTTTTGTTATATTAGTGCAATCTCTTTTTTTGACCCAAGAAATACTACTGCATTCACAAGGATTTCCATATGAATGGACGTATGAGGGACTTATATATCTTTCCATAGTTATAAGCCTGACACCCACTTGTATGTACCTTGTCTTTAATTAAAAAAAATTTGTATTGTGTTTCGCTGCAGCTTAACCTTAACTGTGAAATTTTTCTCTCACAGTTTCTGTGAAAATGAGGCGCCGTTGGTTTACTAACAATGATATTCCCATCAATATACTATGCCGATTGTCTGCCAAAAACTTGCACCGTTTGAAGTATGTGTCGAGGGACTGGCACAATCTTATATCTGACCGCTCGTTTATCTGTTATCAGTTGAAAAAGACAGAACCAGTTTCAGGATTTTTCTTCCAGGAGATATTCCAGTGGATAGATGATGATATAAAGTCTATTAGCTATATTCCAGTTGATGTGGAACGTGTCAAGGTGTGGCAGACTGTTCTGGATTTCCTCCCTGAAAGTGTCGTCATTTTGTCATCAATCAATGGCCTCTTATGTTGTCGAAGTTGCTTGCCTGCTCCCAAGCCTATGATATATATCTGCAGCAACCCCTTGAATAAACAATGGACAAGCCTAGAGTGCCCTAATGTTTACAGAAGCAGTGGCATAGCCTTGGCTTTTGACCCTTTTCAGAACCCTATTGATGTGTCCACAAATTTCCAACTGGTGGCAGTTAGTGAGATGGAGACTAGCGATGAGGATTTCTCTTTCTTCTTTGACATGTATTCATCGGAAACAGGGTTGTGGAGAAGATCAAAAGAGTCTTGTCCCTGCAATCACAATCTTGTTAAAAACAAAGGTATTCTGGTTGAAGGGAATTTGTATTGGCTAACTGATGGATACCAAATCCTCATGTTTGATCCTCAAAATGATCTTTCCTGGTTAATTACGGCTCCTCTCCCTGCTACGGAATTCAGCAGCATCCCAGAAATGTGTATAGGAGAATCCCAAGGCAAGCTTCACTATGTCATCATCTCTGAAGACACGTGTTCCATATTTGCCACATTGTCATTTTCACTCCTCGTCAACTGCCAACGTGTCATATCATGTCATCTAAAATCAATGATGAAATGTTGATGGCCCAAATCGAACTAACAATGTGACCACAAGAAAAAGCTTGTAATATACTCAACCATTTTATATATATCCAACCTCTAAAACTATAAAATATATTTGTAAATTAATATATATATATATATATATATATGTGTAGAAAGGATATGCTTATTAAAAATATATTTTTGTAGATTGAAAAAAATATATTTGTTTGAATGAATAAATTTTAAATTTTTGTAAATTATCATAAAATGATAATTTTCATAAATTACTTAGAATGATCATTTTTGTAATAATTATCATAAAAAGTATTTGATAATTATTATTAGTTTAATCTTAACAAAATTTAAGTTAAATGGAATATTTACAAATTGTTTAAAACAAAGATAAAAAATTTCTCTTTACTTCAATTTTTATTTTTGTTAAAAATTTAAAAAATAATTTTAATTGATTTAGTTTTTTATTACCAATAAAAATTACAAATTTTTGTTGAAAGTACCGTACTTTTTTTAAATTTGCAAAAACTAAGTTCATAAAAATTAAATTAACAAAAAAAGTTAAGTGAAAACTAAATTTGGTAACAAATTTTTTGGTAATAAAAAATAATTTAATGAAAATTATGTTAGTAATTTTTAACAAAAATTAAATTTATAATTTTTACTAAAAATAAAAACTAAAGTTCTACGAATTATTTTATCTTTGTTTTAATCAATTTGTATTTTTCAACTAATTTGACGGGAGTTTTGCAAGTGGATTGACAGACAGAAAGATTAGAGAATGTGTATCGACTGTAGCGGATTCAATCACGTAAAATAGTGAGTCTTCCGATTGCCTATATTCGCGGTCTCACGCTACTTGGCATTCCCAATAGTCTTCGGTCTGGCCTATCGCTACTATAAATATAAAGAAAGGGCTTCAAAGCGCCTCGATCTCATCTAATGAAAACAGGAGAAAGGGAAGAAGGTTCCACGCACAAAGAAAGAGAAAGACCCAACCCCACAGCAGGCACTACCATTTCACCAAAGTGTATCATGCGGGAATCAACTGTCCATAGGATTCTTTGATAGAAAGAAATCAAAAAAGGGTATGTTGCTGCCATTTTGAAAGGATTAAGAAGCACCGAAGTAATGTCTAAACCCAATGATTTAAAATAAGGATAAAGGATCTAAGAACAAGGAAACACTATTTTAATTGTCTCGATAGTCTCATCAAGCAGCTCTCAGGAGCGGGCTTTTCGGGAGCGTGCTTTTTGTGCAGTTTGTTGTCAAATATCATATATAACGCAACTCTCGTATATTGCTCGCGTTCTTCCTTGTCGTGTGTGTGCGCGTGTCTGTGCGTCGTATGCGTGATTTATTTTTCTACTTGCCGCGCGTGTACACTAAAATCGCTTCGTTCACTTCATTTAATTTAGATTTTGCTAGAATTAAATTAGTGAAAATTATTGGGAAATTTTTATAATATTTTTGCTAAAATTATCATTTTAACAATAATTTTAAAAAATTAATATGTTACAAAAATTTAATATTTATCCATTCAAACAAATTTTTTTTTTTTTTTTCAATCTATCAAAATATATTTTTAGTAAACATATTTCTTTCAATCTATAAATATATTTTTTCAATTTATAAATATATTTTGTACTTTTAGGTGTTGGAGATATAGAGTAAATGGCTAAGCTTGCTTCAAGATTGTCCCTGTCGTGTCTAATACAGAGAAGGTCTCAAGTTCGACTTTAGGCAGCATCGTTTATCCTTTGATTTTAGGTGAAGCTACGATGACATTAATTTCTCAGTCAATTTGTGGCAAAAATCAAGCTAAATGGACAAAAATTGTGGTTTTTTTTGCCTCAATGTGTTGAAATGGAGATCTAGTGGCAATGTAGCAAATAAGGGATACGTGGAGCAAAATTCTCAAATTGAAGGTCACGTGCAGAAGGTGTGCGATTTTTCAACCAAAATTTGCCAAAATTCCAGTCAAATGGACTGAAATTGAATATTTTTAGCCTCAATACACTGAAAATGGAAATCTGGTGACAATGTAGCAAATATGGGACACATGAAGAAAATTCCCAAATTGAAGATCATGTGTGAAAGGCGTGCAATTTTCCGGCAAATTTCTAGAATTTCAGCCAAATGGACTGAAATTGTTGATTTTTTAGCCTAAACGTGCTGAAAATTGAGATTTTATGTGTATATTTTGCAAATCAAATATGTTAATGGATTGCGTTAACAAAAGATCAAACATAAAGGACTAATTTTGTAATTTTTTTGTGGTATTTTGCACAGGTTGAAACACATTTCTACACATGTTTACAAAGTCAAAGGCTGATAAAACTCCATCTAATAATGTGAGAGCTGGCCATCAATCTCACACTAAATCAAGGGGCACCAAACGTAGACATCAATAAGGAGAAACTTTACTAGTAAGAAAGAGTTATAGGTCAAGTTCGTCTCATAGAGAAAGAGTTTTGTATTATTTTCTTCTACACCTCTAGACATTTCATCTCTTGTGATTGATAACTCTCCAATTTGATGAACAACAAAAAGATAACAGAGTTTGAGTTCTCATAAAAATCTACATTGATCCTATTTTGTCTCCTTTAGCCATGAACTTGATGCACACAGACCTGACATACTCACACATGCACATATATTGTTTATTTTATTGCATTATGAATAGTTTGAGTGACAGTCTAGATATTTTGGCAATCTGAACTAATATGCCGATATGAAAATTCGAATGCAATTTTCCTCTATGTGTTCTTATATTTAGCAAAAATGTTGAAATTAGGTGGCAATGTAGCAAATATAGGACACATAGAGCAAAATTCCTAAATTGAAGATCACGTGCGAAAGGCGTACAATTTCCTAGCCAATTTCTAGAATTTCGAAAAATATGTTAATGGTCCGCATTGACGGAAGGCCAAAAATAAGAGACCAATTTTGCAATTTTTTTTTTGGTATTTTGCATGAGTTGGAACACTTTTTTGCATGTGTTTACAAAGCTAAAGTTGATAAAACTCCGTCAATTATCGAGGGAGCTGGCAATCAATCTCACACTTAATCAAGGGGCACCAAAACGTAGACATCGATAAGAAAAAACTTTACCTGTAAGAAAGAGTTATAGGTCAAGTCCATCTCATAGAGAAAGAGTTTTGTATTCTTTTCTTCTACACTTCTAGACAATTTATCTCTTGTTATTGATGACTGTCCTATCAGATGAACAACAAGAATATAGTAGAGTTTGAGATCTCATGAAAATCTACATTGATCCTGTTTTGTCTCCTTTAGCCATGAACTTGATGCACACAAACTTGACATACTCACACATGCACATATATTGTTTATTTAGTTGCAATATGTATAATTTGAGAGGCAGTCTCGATATTTTGGCAATCTGAACTAATCTCCCCAAATGAAAATTCCAACATAGTTTTCCTTTTTGTATTCTTATTTTTAGTAAAAATGTTGAAATTAGGTGGCAATGTAGCAAATACGGGAAACATAAAGTGAAATTCCCAAATTGAAGATCACATGCGAAAGACGTGCAGTTTTCCAACCAATTTCAAGAATTTCGGGTAATATGTCAATGGACAGCTTTGACAGAAGACCAAATGTGAAAGACCAAATGTGAAGGACCAATTTTGCAATTTTTTCGTGGTAGTTTACATAGGTTGGAACACCTTTCTACACATGTTTACAAAGCCGAAGGCTAATAAAAGTCCATATGATAATGGGAGAGCTAGCAATCAATCTTACACTGAATCAAGGGGCACCAAATGTAGACATCAATAAGGAAAAAACTTTGCTTGTAAGAAAGAGTTATAGGTCAAGTCCATCTCATAGAGAAAGAGTTTTGTATTATTTTCTTCTACACCTCTAGACAATTCATCTCGTTATTGACAAGTGTCCTATTTGATGAAAAACAAGAAGATAGTAGAGTTTGAGATCTCATGAAAATCTACATTGATTATATTTTGTCTCCTTTAGCCATGAACTTGATGCACACAAACTTGATAAACTCACACATGCATATATATTGTTTATATAGTTGCAGTATGAATAATTCAAGAGGTAGTCTAGATATTTTGGCAATCTGAAGAAATCTCCCCATATGAAAATTCCAATGGAATTTTTCTTTCCGCATTCTTACTTTTAGCAAAATGGAAAATTTTGGTGGCAATGTAGTAAATATGGGATATGTGGAGCGAAATTCCCAAATTGAAGATCACGTGCAAAAAGGGTGCAATTTTTTGGCCAATTTCTTGAATTCTGGATAATATGTTAATCGACCATGTTAACAGAAGGCCAAGCATAAAGGACTAATTTTGCAATTTTTGTGTGGTATTTTACATGGGTGGGAACACCTTTCTGCCAATGTTTACAAAGCCGAAGGCTGGTAAAACTCCATCTAATAATGGGAGAGTTGGCAATCAATCTCATATAGAATCAAGGGGCACCAAACGTAGACATCGATAAGGAAAAACTTTACTTGTAAGAAAGAGTTATAGGTCAAGTCCATCTCATAGAGAAAGAGTTTGGTATTATTTCCTTCTATACTTCTAGACAATTTATCTCTTGTTATTGATGATTGTCCTATTTGATGAATGACAAAAAGATAGCTGAGTTTGAGATCTCATGAAAATCTACATTGATTCTATTTTTTCTCCTTTATCCGTGAATTTGATGCACACAAACTTGACAGACTCACACATGCACATATATTGTTTATTTAGTTGCAGAATGAATAATTTAAGAGGTAGTCCAGATATTTTGGCAATCTGAACTAATCTTCCCATATGAAAGTTCCAATAGAGTTTTTCTTGCTGCATTCTTATTTTTAGAAAAATGGAGAAATTAGTGGCATTGTAGAAAATATGGGACATGTGGAGCAAAATTCCTAAATTGAAGATCACGTGCAAAGGCAAGCAATTTTCTAGCCAATATCTAGAGTTTCGAATAATGTGTTAATTAACCGCATTGAGAGAAGGCTAAACATAAGGGACTAATTTTGCAATTTTTTGTGGTACTTTGCATGGGTTGGAACACCTTTCTGCATGTGTTTACAAAATTGAAGGCCGATAAAACAACATCTAACAATGGGAGAGCTAGCAATCAATCTCACACTGAATCAAAGGGAACCAAACATAGACATTGATAAAGAAAAACTTGTAAGAAAGAGTTATAGGTCAAGTCCATCTCACAGAGAAAGAGTTTTGTATTCTTTTCTTCACACCCCTAGACACTTTATCTCTTGTTATTGATGATTGTCCTGTCTGATGAGCAACAAGAAGATAGTAGAGTTTGAGATCTCATGAAAATCTACATTGATGCTATTTTGTCTCCTTTTGCCATGAACTTGATGCACACAAACTTGACATACTCACACATGCACATATATTGTTTATTTAGTTGCAATATGTATAATTCGGGAGGCAGTCTCGATATTTTGGCAATCTGAACTAATCTCCCCAAATGAAAATTCTAATGGAAATTTCCTTTTTATGTTCTTATCGTTAGCAAAAATGTTCAACTTAGGTGGCAATGTAGCAAATATGTGATGCATGGAAAAAAGTTCTCAAATTGAAGATCACTTGTGAAAGGTATGCAATTTTCTGGCCAATTTCTAGAATTCTGGGTAAGATGTCAATTGACCGCATTGATAGAAGGCCAAACATAAGGAGCTAAATTTGCAATTTTTTTGTGGTATTTTGCATAGGTTGTGGAACACCTTTCTGCACGTGTTTACAAAGGTGAAGGATGATAAAACTCCATCTAACAATGGGAGAGTTGGCAATCAATCTCATACAGAATCAAGGGGCACCAAACATAAACATTGATAAGGGATTACTTGTAAGAAGGAGTTATAGTCCAAGTCCATCTCATTGAGAGCTTTGTATTATTTTCTTCTACACCTCTAGACAATTCATCTCTTGTTATTGATGACTGTCCTATTTGATGAGCAACAAGAAGATTGTAGAGTTTTAGATCTCATGAAAATCCACATTGATCCTATTTTTTCTCCTTTAGTCATGAACTTGATGCACACAAACTTCACATACTCACACTTGCACATATATTGTTTATTTAGTTGCAGTATCAATAATTTGAGAGGCAGTCTAGGTATTTTGGCAATCTGAACTAATCTCCCCATATGAAAATTCAAACGGAGTTTTCCTTTTTGTGTTCTTATTTTTAGCAAAAATATTGAAATTAAGTGGTAATGTAGCAAATGTGGGACACGTAGAGCAGAATTCCCAAATTGAAGATCAAGTATGAAAGGCATGCAATTTTCAGGCCAATTTCTAGAATTTCGGGTAATATGTTACTCGACCACATTGATAGAAGGCCAAATATAGGGGACTAATTTTGCAATTTTTTTGTAGTCTTTTTCATGTGTTTGAACACCTTTTTGCATGTGTTTACAAGGTCTAAGACTAATAAAACTCTATCTAAAAATGGGAGAGCTGGCAATCAATCTCACACTGAATCAAGGGGCACCAAATGTTGACATTGGTAAGAAAAATCTTTACTTGTAAGAAAGAGTTACAGATCAAGTCCATCTTATAGAGAAAGAGTTTTATATTATTTTCTTCTACACCTCTAGACAATTCATCTCTTATTATTGATGATTGCCCTATTTGATGAACAACAAGAAGATAGTAGAGTTTGAGATCCTATGAAAATCTACATTGATTCTGTTTTGTCTCCTTTAGCCATGAACTTGATGCACACAAGCTTGACACACTCACACATGCACATATATTGTTTATTTAGTTGCAGTATACATAATTCGAGAGGCAGTTTATATATTTTGGCAATCTGAACTAATCTCCCGATATGAAAATTCAAATGGAGTTTTTCTTTTTATGTTCTTATTTTTAGCATGAAGTGTCAATGTAGCAAATATGGGACACATAGAGAAAAATTCCTAAATTTAAGATCAAGTGCGAAAGGAGTGCAATTTTCAAGCCAATTTCTAGAATTTTGGGTAATATGTTATTTGGCTGCGTTGATAGAAGGCCGGATATAGGGATCTAATTTTCAATTTTTCGTGGTGTTTTGCTTGGGTTATAACACCTTTTTGCACGTGTTTGCAAAGCCGAAGGCTAATAAAACTCTATCTAACAATGGGAGAGCTAGCAATCTATCTCACACTAAATCAAGGGGCACCAAACGTAGACGACAATAAAGAAAAACTTTACTTGTAAGAAATAGTTATAGGTCAAATCCATCTCATAGAGAAAGAGTTTTGTATTCTTTTCTTCTACACCTCTAGACAATTCATCTCTTGTTATTGACGACTGTCCTATTTGATGAAAAACAAGAAGATTGTATAGTTTTAGATCTCATGAAAATCCACATTGATCCTATTTTGTCTCCTTTAGCTATGAACTTGATGCACATAAACCCGACATACTCACACATGCACATGTGTTGTTTAATTAGTTGCAGTATGAATAATTCGAGAGGCACTTTAGATACTTTGGCAATCTGAACTAATCTCCCCATATGAAAATTTGGATGGAGTTTTCCTTATTGTGTTCTTATTTTTAGCAAAAATGTTGAAGTTAGGTGGCAATGTAGCAAATATGGGACACGTAGAGCAAAATTCCTAAATTGAAGATCACGTGCGAAAAGGGTGCAATTTTCTGGCCAATTTCTTGAATTCTGGATAATATGTTAATCAACCATGTTAACAGAAGGCCAAACATAAAGGACTAATTTTGCAATTTTTGTGTGGTATTTTACATGGGTTGGAACACCTTTCTGCCAATGTTTACAAAGCCAAAGGCTGATAAAACTCTATCTAATAATGGGAGAGTTGGCAATCAATCTCATATAGAATCAAGGGGCACCAAACGTAGACATCGATAAGGAAAACCTTTACTTGTAAGAAAGAGTTATAGGTCAAGTCCATCTCATAGAGAAAGAGTTTGGTATTATTTCCTTCTATACTTCTAGATAATTTATCTCTTGTTATTGATGATTGTCCTATTTGATGAATGACAAAAAGATAGTTGAGTTTGAGATCTCATGAAAATCTACATTGATTCTATTTTTTCTCCTTTATCCATGAATTTGATGCACACAAACTTGACAGACTCACACATGCACATATATTGTTTATTTAGTTGCAGTATGAATAATTTAAGAGGCAGTCCAGATATTTTGGCGATCTGAACTAATCTTCCCATATGAAAGTTCCAATAGAGTTTTTCTTGCTGCATTCTTATTTTTAGCAGAATGGAGAAATTATGTGGCAATGTAGCAAATACGGGACACGTAGAGCAAAATTCCTAAATTGAATATCACATGTAAAAGACGCACAATTTTCCATTCAATTTCTAGAATTTTGGATAGTATGTTAATTGACCGTGTTGACATAAGACCAAAAAAAAAAGACTAATTTTGCAATTCTTTTGTGGTACTTTGCACGGCTTGGAAAACCTTTCTACATGTGTTTACCAAGCTAAAGGTTGATTAAACTCCATTTAATAATGGGAAAGCTAGCAATCAATCTCATACTGAATCAAGGGGCACCAAACGTAGACATTAATAAGGAAGAACTTTACTTGTAAGAAAGGGTTATAGGTCAAGTCCGTCTCATAGAGAAGTTTTATATTATTTTTTTCTACACCTTTAGACAATTCATCTCTTGTTATTGATTACCGTCCTATTTGATGAACGGCAAGAGGCTAGTAGAGTTTGAGGTCTCATGAAAATCTAAGTTGATTGTATTTTGTCTCCCTTAGCCATGAACTTGATGCACACAAAATTTACAGACTCACACACGCGCATATATTATTTATTTAGTTGCAGTATGAATAATTCGAGAGGCAATCCAGATATTTTGGCAATTTGAACTAATCTCCCCGTATGAAAATTTCAGTGGAGTTTTCCTCTCTGCATTCTTATTTTCAGCAAAAATGTTGAAATTAGGTGGCAATGTAGCAAATATGGGACACGTGGAGCAAAATTCCCAAATTGAAGATCACATGCGAAAAGCCTGCAATTTTTGGGCCAATTTCTAGAATTTTGGATAATATATTAATGGAGCGCGTTAACAAAAGGCCGAACATAAAGGACTAAATTTGCAATTTTTATGTGGTATTTTACACTTTGGTACACCTTTCTGCACGTGTTTACAAAGCCAAAGGCTGCTAAAATTCCATATAATAATGGGAGTGTTGGCAATCTCACACTGAATCAAGGGGCACCAAACGTAGACACCAATAAGGAAAACCTTTACTTGTAAAAAAGAGTTATAGGTCAAGTCCATCTCATAAAGAAAGAGTTTTGTATTGTTTTCTTCTACAACTCTAGACAATTCATCTCTTGTTATTGATGACTGTCTTGTTTGATGAACGACAAGAAGATAGTAGAGTTTGAGATCTCATGAAAATTTACATTGGTTCTATTTTATCTCCTTTAGCCATGAACTTGATGCACTCAAACTCGACAGACTCACACATGCACATATATTGTTTATTTAGTTGCCGTATGAACAATTCAAGAGGCAGTCTAGATATTATGGCAATATAAACTAATCTCCCCATATGAAAATCCCAATGGAATTTTTCTTTTTGTATTCTTAGTTTTTGCAAAATGGAGACATTAGGTGGCAAGATGCAAAAACTTGCAGCTCTAGAGATTGAAGCAACAAAATTAATAAAGTGAAAATTAATAAAGCTTGTTAAAATTTTAACAACAAATTAAAACTCCTTATAACTCTTTTCTAAAAGAGCTTGTATAATTTTTCTTACATCTTATTTTAAGAGTTCAAAATTTTTATTTTAAAAATTTCAATAAACACACCATAACATTTTGTAAATTTACAACTATTTTATATTTAAGAAATTAATCAAGTATCAAAGTTAAGCATTTTCTTTGATTTAATAAGGTTCAAATGCTACAAATTTGTAGGCACTAGAACTTGAGTCAGAGGACTATGGCAATGGCTGGTTCAGAAGGACATAATACTTCTGACACGAAACAATTTTGTCAATGCACCAAATGAGAAAGAAAGATAAAGAAATTACAATGTCAATCCTTTGGGTATATATGGAATTTTAAGTATAATTTAAGTTTGTTTCTTGATTACTACTAATTTTGTTACAGTTGATATGTATGCCAAAAGTGCTATAATATGAAGAAATAGAACATTTATTTTGAGGAATGTTTGGTTATATTTCTCCAAAATAAAATTATTTTGGAGAAACATAACAAAACACACCCTTATTTCCCTTCAAAATGCTCAAAAATGTTTTACTAAAATACCCACTCTTATCTTTCATTATCCCCAAAATTTTTCTATTTTCTAATATATACATATATATATATATATATTATACACACCATAAATATATTTTTATTATTCTAACAATAAAAAAATCATTCAATTTCACTTTCACCCAAAAACCCAACAAAAAAGCATTGATTTAACTATTACAGTAAAAAATGTCTCCTCCAAAATATAAGGGCTTGTTCTTTAGCATTTTGGCAAATTCTGAAAAATGTTTTGGGAGAATGAGTTTTTGGGAACAAATTTGGAGAATGTGGTAGGCATTTCTTTTTGTTTTGAGAAAATAGGGAAAATAAATTGAGAATGAGGTGGTTTTTTGGTTTGGGGGGCGGTATAAATTTTACTGTAGATGTCAAATCAGTTGAATTTTTGTTGGGTTTGTAGAATAAAAGTGATTTTTTTATGTAATGTATGTATATATTTATAGTTGGATGATGTGTATGTGTGTGTATATATATATGTGTAATGACTGATATATAGTTGTAATAGTATAATTAATTTAATTGATGATTTATTATGAAACTTATATTTTTATAAATTTAATGTATTACTTGGAAGAAAATACTTATTAATAAATATTAATTACTTATGAAATCATAATTATATCTTAATTATAAAAATTAAGCTAGTACCATAATTATGTCATAATTGTCAATATCGGCTTATATAAAAAATTAATTATTGTACATTAATTATAAACTAATTACTATTTATTAATTAAAATATAATTATTTAACTATTTATTATTTTTGATTTATGTACAAATAAAACTTAATTATTGATTTAAATAAAATAATTTATTTAATAATTTAAATATGCAATACTTATAAAAATTCATCAAGTTAAAAAAAATAATTTATATTATATGAAATTAAACAATCTTATTTATTAAATAAATAAACATAATATTTAAGTATACATGAATGAAATATAAAACATAATTAATATATAAATAACAAGTATTTAAATAATTAAATAACTTAATTTAATTAATTTAAAAGATTATTTAATTACTTTAGCTCATTATTTAAACAATACATTATTTAGTAAATAAATTACGTAGTAAACAATCAAATAATTTTTACTTAAATTTAATTGACTTTTTTGATAACTATTTTAATTATATTAATATTAATTTATTAAAATTAATATATTATTAAATAATAATTAAAATTCTTATTATGATTTTAAATAAATGTAAAGTTTAATATTTAATGAAGATTAATTTTTTTTAAAGGAGATTAATTTATTTACTATATCAAATTAAAACATTTTAAATAAAAAAATTTAATATTTAATTAATACATTAAATATTAAATAAAATTAAATACATTATTTAATTAATAAGTAATTTAATTAATTAATTTAATATGTTATCTAAAAAATAAATTATTTAGTAATAATATAAATAGTATGTAATTAAATTTGATTATTTTTTGATAATTAATTTTGTTAAAATTTTAAACATAAATTTTAGAATTTTATGACTAGTAAAATTATATATATATATATATATGTGTGTGTGTGAGTGTGTGTGTGTGTGTGTGTGGATGAGTGAAGTAAGATAGCAATAAATGAATGAGTGATGTGAAAGGTAAAGCGAGAAAATGAGGGGGTAGGTGGGTATAGGTTATTTTGAAATTATTTTAATAAGAGTTTTTTTATATAAATTTTTTGTATTTTGGGAGAATAATTGAAGAATATGTACAATTTTTGGGATTGTTTTCGGAGTTGAAAAATATTTTGAGAAAATGATAAAGAACAAAGCCTAAGAAAATATATCAAAACTTTTCAAAATCAATATTTAACTATTCTTCAAAATATAACAAAAAATTCATTACATTCCCTAATACAACTTTCACATTTTTCAATATCAGTTTCAACATTCATTCTCTCAAAGCGTATATTAAAATTACACAAAAAATATAACGAAACATTGCCTTAACTTTTTGGTATGATACTATTTTTTTACAGTATTTATTTGGATTTTTTGAATAAATAAAATTAAAAGCAAAAACAAAATAAAATAATTAAGGAAAATGCAAAAAGAAACAAAAGAAGTGGTGATAATAGAAAAAAGAATGTCAAGATAATAGAAGAGAATATAAAATTGTGATGTCCAACTTTATTATTTTTAATATTTTCACTTAATAAATAGTATATATATATAATTTTTTTTTTTGGTTACATTTTTGTTACTTGGTATCAAATTTCTTTATTTGTTATCTATATATGATTAACAATTACAAAAACCTAATTATATTTTAAAATTTTAAAGTTTTCAACACAAGTTTATTATTTCACTTGATTTCTTTTCCTATTCAGCCACACCTTTTCTTAATATTTACACAAAAAATTGTTTTTTCAAAAAATTATAGTCTACAAAGATGAAACTTTCATTAAAATAACGACAAGCCTTAAATATATGTAATATCAAACATTAACTGTGGCACCCCACTCTGGATAACCCAAAGTTGAGATATCAAAACATTCCAATCAATAATTCTGAATCCAAAAATACAAGCAATAGCCCATAATTAAACTTTTCAAGCTTATCAGAAATAGCAGCAGATTCTAACTTAAACAAACCTTAAACAATTTTGTAACATACATCACATAAACTAAATACATGTCACAAAATCTCAATTTCAACTTATTAGAAACAACAGAATATCAAACTAAAACAAACCTTAACAAAAGTATATCTTACATACTGCAGCCTTAAGGTCATCATCTGATATATCAAACATCTCTAAGCTTGAACTTAATATACGAGTGGTCCTTTAACAGATAACATAATATTTACATTCCATATGCCAGAATTCAGACTTAATGTGGGAATTTCTAATATGTTACAAAGCAGTCACCAATCTATACCCGAAGTCCAAGCTTAGCATTCAGTCCTATTTGAGAGAATCAAGATAAACAGGGAAATAGTCCAAAGGACTTAGTGAGGGATAATTATAATCATATATAACAGGGATCTGTTGAGAAAGAAATCGACTCAACGGATCATCAATCAACAATTAACAGAAATATAACAGGATACATTCAAACATTCAGGAACAGTCAGAATATAGTTAGACAGGATAATTCAGAATAATATTTACATTGTAGTCAGTCTTATCCAAATGTGATGGCTTAACATACAATAGATACCTAGGAGTATCCCTAACACATCACAAACAGACGGAAGATACCCAGGAGTCTCCCTAGCATATCACAGACAAAGGATAGATACCTAGTAGTATCCCTAGCATATCACAACAGACGATAGATACCTAGGAGTATATCACAGACAAACGGTATGCCTAGGAGTATCCCTAGCACATTACTGATAGACGGAAGATGCGTAGAAGTATTGATGCTTAAGAGTATCCCTGACACATCGATACCTAGGAGTCTCCCTAGCATATCACTGACAAACAATAGATACTTAGGGGTATCCTTAGCATATCCCTAATAGACAGATGTACCAGCATGGCAACTAACAATACAAAAAGTTAGACAGTACATACAATATAGATAGATCAGGTAGATAGCTGAACATATAGTATAGCGGAACAGTTGAATAACAGGCCATTTGGATATCAGAATAGTACAGATAATAGGACAAATAATAGAACGAACAGATAACATATATTAGATAAACGTTTTGGGTGCCAGAACCAACAGAAATCAGAATCATAGCAGAAATAACCCTCACGGGGTGTCCGAACCAAAAAATAGAATATCAAAGAGATCTTAACAGATCACAAATTTCAATAATAGTACCATCAGATTAGAAACAGTAACCCTCACAGGGGTTTATCACAAATATTGATAAGTCAAATGAAGTGCCAGGTTGGCAGACCCTCACCTCCAGTATCCCAAACGAAGTTGTTGCCACTTACTGCTCTGCGGGATCCACGTCATCACCTATTCAAAATAACATTCCATAGTCAAATTCTCGTTCCACCCTGACAAACTTCTAAAATTTGCATCACAACATTCTAATGTCATTAACTTATCCATTAGCACGATGATATAGATTATTAGCATCTTACAAGAATCTTTCAATAAATCAACATTACTAGATCAATCACGATGGTCCATATCGAATCCAAAATAATATAATATCTCATTCTTTATTCACAAGGTCATGGTTAAGCCATATTATCATCATAAACCACAAATTATGATTAAATGCCTTAGATAAACATCCACAATTCATATCTCACTTATTCTTATAATATAATCCTTAATATCATTATTAAATCCAATTTTGGCATTTTGCATAATGTGTCCAGGTCCACTACTCAATATTCCTTAGCAAGGGAATCACCACACACACACACATATATATATAAGCATATCATCATCCCCAAATTTTTATTCTTGGCATGGATACAAATTCAGTAGGAAAGTATACATATGCATGTACATATATATATATATATATACAACAAAACTTTCTTCCAAGTCTTTACCATGAACCACTCAACGAGACCTCAGATTCATGAACTAATCACACTGTTGTGTTTGTCTGTCGAGAGGAGGAAACTGTCCTCCCGCCGCCATTGTCCACCACCGCCGAAAAGTTGCAAAACCACCACCTTTCTTCACCTTTCGACGAGAGCTATCCAACGCCACCCTCAGTTCTAAGTTTCGTGGCTTGTAGCTACTAGAATCGGGCTTCAACTGCTAAGAAATTCGCTTCTGCCATGAAGCTCCAATCACTCTCAGCCGTCACCACCTCCGTGCAAAATCCCCATGCAAGGTCACCAATGTGTTCTCCGTGCTAGGAGCTCTCCAACTGTCCGCCCAGAACTCCGGTTAGACCTCCCTACCACCAGCTACCATGAAACCCGCGAGGTGAGTTTCCTTTCCCCTTCTCGCCACCGGTAGAGAAATTCCCGTCAATGGTGCATGTGTGGGTAAGTGTGGTTGGAGGGTGAGGGAAAGATGTTTGGATGGTGAAGTGGTGTGAGTTGTCGCCGGGGAGTTTCTGCTGCGGTGAAGAAATGAAAGAAAAAGGAGAAGGAAGAAAGAAGAAAAAAGAAAGAAGGAAAATGAAGAGAATTCATGCTGCCCGTTTTGTTTTGAAATCCAATTTTCATAAATTAAAGATTGATCCCCTAAGCTTTCCTCCAGCTTGATATTAAGTCTTTCAAAACTTTTGATTCTTCAATTGAGTCCTATAGTCTTGAGTGCCTAACATCTAACCCTTTGACCCAAAATTATTTACTATGCAACCCCAAAAGTTATAGAATGTCATCCTAATTGAGTTTCTGAAAATTGCAAACTTACCTCAAAACTTTAAAAATCTTTGCAATCAAGTCCTTTTTTCATTATTTCCAAGTCCTAAAATCCGATTAACCCAAAATCTTGATTTCTAAATCCCGATTTTCAAAAATACCAAATTTTTTAGGGTATTACATTAAAATATGTTATTTGATATCCAGTATGCTGTATTAGGGAAAGAGATTTGTCCATTTAAAATAAATAGGTCCAATTTTAATATAATTATAGATTTATCAAATAATTATGATTGTTGGATATTCTAAACCACACTAACTTCACTCTTATTGGTCAATTTGCAATTTGACCACTCTTTTATATGATAGATATAATCATGCTTGATTTAAGGTAACATGTTACACGTCCTAATGATCGAAAATTTAGAAGGATTATTGTAAAGTGTCAGGTGCCTATTTCTGAGGTGGCATATCTGGGCCAGAATCAGATTTTGCTCTACAAATTACGGACAAAGTCCCACTGTTTCTTTCATCTTCCAAGCCGTTACAATCACCGTGTTGTTTGGGTGCATGTGTGTGAATTTCTCTCTGTGAAAAAGATGGTATGTACGTCTACAGCATATGTAACATATATATGAAACTTTTGTTTTTCCTTGGGTTTCTCCATTTCTTGATTTTCTTTTTCACTTCTATTCCAATGCAGATTACCAAGAGTGGACTCTCTCTTTTATGATCTTCTTGCTATCAGCTAATTTTTCTAAGGTTTGTTCATGAATCCCCTTTTTCTTGAATGCTGGTTTTTCTTGCTTGAACAAATGTGATGCCTTTTTGCGACCTTTTTTCTTTTATTTCTTTATTTTTTCGTTCATGACTCTTCAGCTCTTTGTGGTGCTCAAAGATTAGAACTTTTTTGTTTCTGAGGAAAGGTCTTATTAAGGAAAAGAAAATAGGGTTTGATATGTACAATTCTTTGGAAAGGTTCTTTTATTTTGTTTGGTAAGAATTTTTACAAGATCAGAAAAGAATTGATTCAAAGGTTAAGACATGTAAGAAAAATTAAAGAGAGAGGAATTGAGGAAATAGGTAGGCTGATGGTTGTTTTCTTTCTTCAATGAAAGTTACATTACTTGATCTATTTAGGTGGCATGCCTTATATTGCAATGTACATTGATAGTCCACGACAAGTATGCCAACAATTCTGGACCTAATAAACAAGATTTAACGTGGTTCGGTGATGTGCCTAACCCACCCAACGAAGAAAAGGAATTTTATTGATCTCAAATTAAAGTACAAGTACAAACTTGAATCCCACAAATCTCACAAAAACACCTAACACCCTCGTTCTAAACTCCGTCTTGAGAGAATTACTCAAAAGCAGTAAAGACGCCCTTGTGTTATGTTTGTGATACTTTCCTGGAAGAAAAAACGCTAAATTTATACCCAAAAACGAAGCCCAAGGCCTGTGGGCCTGCGTCGCGCGCTGGGGTGCACAAAAGTTGTGCCCCAGTGCACCTTTCTTGCACTAGGGCAGAAACTTTGCGCCCGGAGCAAAGTTACTGTTCACTGCATGCCGCAGCGCAAAAATCTTGCGGCAGGGTGCATGACGCTTCTTTTTGTGCCCTTTTCGCCCATGTACACGCCTTGGCGCACCTTACCTTGCGTCCTAGTGCGCAGTGTCCTTCCAACATGCGTCGGGGTGTGTTCTCGAGTCCATTTCGACCACTTTGCTTTGTTTTGCTGCATTTCTTCCATTCCTTGTCAATTTTACCTCAAATTTCAAGGCAAAATCAACAATTCTCCACCTTGACTTGAAATTCACATTTATCTTCTTTGTCTCTGCCCCCAATAGGACCTATTATTTGAGTCTGCAAACATTAATCAAATCCAAGCAATGCTCGAATTTGGTTCCTGGAATAGCCTTAGTCAACATGTCGTCCGGATTATCCTTAGTCCTAACTTTGTCAACCAACATGACTCCTTGGGATACCATATCCCGAACAAAGTGATACCTTACATCTATGTGCTTTGTTCTCTAATGAAATGCTTGATTCTTTGACAAGTGTATGTCACTCTAACTGTCACAAAATACCTTAGTGATCTCAGAAGTCATACCCATATCATCGATCAGCCCCTTTAGCCAAATGCCTTCCTTAACACCTTCAGCCAAAGCTATGTACTCAGCTTCTGTTGTAGACAATGCAACTGATGACTGCAAAGTCACCTTCCAGCTAACCATACAACTTGATACACAAAACACATAGCCTATCATGGACCTTATGTGGTCCAAATCTCCTGCATAATCCGCATCCACATAGCCAATAATTCTTGTAGTAGAATTCGATTGACTATACCTCAAACATCTGCCTGCAGAGCCTCTCAAATACCTCATGATCCATTTCACAGCCTGCCAATGAGTCTTTCCTGGCTTGTGCATATACCTGCTCACAACACTGACTACATATGAAATGTCTGGCCTAGTGCACACCATGGCGTACATCAAGCTACCCATTGCACTAGCATATGGCACATTTGACATGTGCTCCACCTCCTCCTCAATACTTGGTGATAGATCTGATGAGAGCCTGAAATGAGCTGCAAATGGCGTACTAACTGGCTTGGACTTATCCATCCCAAATCGCTCAAGTACTTTCTCAATGTAATGCTGTTGAGACAAGTACAACAATCCTGTGTGTCTGTCTCGGATGATATCCATGCCCAAAATCTTCTTTGCACTGCCCAAATCCTTCATCTCAAATTCTTCACTTAACTGAGCTTTTGATTGGTTGATCTCAGATATGTTTCTAGAGGCAATCAACATATCATCAATGTACAACAACTATACGAGAAGGCTATCACTACAAATTTTGTAATATACACAACAATCAAATTTGCTTCTAGTATATCCTATCCTGGTAATAAAAGCATCAAACCTTTTATACCACTGCCTGGGAGACTGCTTTAGGCCATATAATGACCTCTTCAAAAGACATACTTGATTTTGTTTCCCGGGAACAACGAATCCTTCTGGTTGACTTATATAGATTTGTTCTTCCAACTCACCATACAAAAATGCTGTTTTCACATCCATCTGCTCCAGCTCCATATCAAACAGAGCAACCATGGCAAGTAAAACACGAATGGAAGTATGTTTTACAACTAGGGAGAATATTTCATGAAAGTCAACTCCCTCTCTCTGAGTAAAACCCTTAGCAACCAATCACGCCTTGTATCTAGCATCTTCAACACCGGGAATCCCTTCCTTCTTCTTGTAGATCCATTTGCAACCTACAATCTTCTGCCCTTTGGGTACATCAACCAGCTCCCATGTGCTATTCTTGTGTAGAAATTCCATCTCTTCACTCATAGCTGCAACCTATTTATCAGAATCTGGCCTGGAAATTGCCTCTTTGTATGAGACTGGATCATCTCCTACAAACTCCTCAACTGAACTCAGAGCATAAGCTACCAGATCTGAGTAAGCATCTGCTGTGGTGGTTTGGTCTGCCTCCTCTCCCTATCGCAAGCCAAGCAATAATTTTGTAGTGGTTCATTTTCCTGCTGTTGATTAGGTGGTAATGTGCTCTCACCAGCTTCATCTACCACCTTCTGTTTCCCTTTTGAAACTTGTGGAGGATCAATATGAATCTCTACCTTTTCCTTAACGCCCTGTTGACCGCTTTCCTGCTGCTCCACCTTCTTCATCATTGCAGACTCATCGAATGTCACGTCTCTGCTGATAATCATCTTGGAGCCCTTGTCATCATTACACCACAAACGATAACCTTTGACTCCATCTGCATAGCCTAGAAATATGCACTTCCTAGCCCTTGGCTCAAGCTTCCCATCCCGGACATGAGCATAGGTTGGACACCCAAATACTCTCAGATTTGAGTAATCAGCAGGAGACCCGGACCAAACTTCCATTGGTGTCTTGCAGTCCAAAGCAGTTGATGGTGACCTATTCACCAAATAACAAGCAGTGTTAATTGCTTCTGCCCAAAAATCCTTGGACAATCTGGCGTTAAAAAGCATGCATCTAGCTCTTTCCAAGATAGTCTTGTTCATCCGTTCTGCAACTCTATTCTGCTGTGGTGTATGTACAACTATGCGATGCCTCACAATTCCTTCCTTCTTTCAGAATTCCTGAAATTCCTTGTTGTAGAACTCCAATCCGTTGTCAGTCCTCAAGCGCTTGATCTTATTTCCTGTTTGCTTCTCAATTAAGGTCTTCCATTGCTTGAAGTTGACAAACACCTCATCCTTATGCTTCAGCATGTACACCCATACTCTTCGTGAGAAATCTTCTATGAATGTCAGTATGTACCTTGCACCTCCCTTTGAAGGAATCTGAGAAGGCCCCCAAAGATCTGAGTGAATGTAATCCAAGGTACCTTTGGTCCTGTGAACTGCAGTACCGAATTTCACCTTATGTTGCTTGCCCAACACACACTGCTCGTAGAAATCCAGTTCTCCAGTCTTCTCTCCGCAAAGCAAACCTCGTTTGCTCAGTTCTGACATCCCTCTCTCACTCATATGCCCAAGCCGCATATGCCAGAGTCTCGTAGTATCATTAACTGATGAAGAAACCACTGCAGTACCAGAAACTGTGTTTCCCTGCAATATGTAAAGGCCGTTCTGCTTTTCTCCCTTCATGATAAGCAGTGCACCTTTGGAAACCCGTAGAACTCTATCTCGAGCTCTGTACTCACAACCATTCTTGTACAGAGTACCTAGCGATATCAGATTTTTCTTCAGATCTGGAACATGACACACATCTGTTAGGGTCCTTACTATCCCATCATGCATTCTGATACAAACTGAGTCAATTCCTACAACCCTGCAAGAAGCATCGTTTTCCATAAGCACTTTACCACCATAATATTTATGGTATGTGGTAAACCAATCTTCTCGTGGGCACATGTGGTAGGAGTAGCCACTATCCAAAATCCATTTAGAGCTTAGTAAAGTTTCAACAACGTTGAGAACAAGCCCACCATCAGACTCATCCTCAACAATTCCTGCGACATCATCCCATTTCTGATCAGAAGTTTCACCTGCATCCTTCGCCTTTCCTCGTTCCGGACAATTCCATTTCCAATGCCCATAAACACTTGTCATCATTTCTAGGCTTGGTTCGGGACTTCGATCGGTCTCTACTCCTTCCCCTTTCTCTTGGTCTCCATCTTGCCACCAATCCTTCCCCACTTTCACCGTCGTTGCTGCCCAGGACATGTTTTCTCAACTCGTTGGAATTCAATGAGGCCTTCACATCCTCCATTGAAATCGTATCTCTCCCGTACAACAAAGTAGTAACCAAGTGCTCAAAAGATTTTGGCAAAGAACACAAGAGAATTAAAGCTTGATCCTCATCATCAATTTTGATATCTATACTAGCGAGATCCAGAATCACCTTATTGAAAAAATCAATATGTTGAGTAATAAATGTACCTTCCTTCATCCTCAATGTGCATAATCGCTGTTTCAAATACAATCGATTTGTCAAGGACTTCGTCACATATAGACTCTCCAGCTTCTTCCATAAATCCGCTTGCGTACTTTCCATGGCGACCTCTCTCAGTACGTTATCCGCTAATGATAACACTAGAGTACCATAAGCTTTCGCCATGAACTCATCCTTCTCCTCGTCCTTCAGCATTTTCGGTAGGGAATCTCTGCCCTTTAACGCTCTCTGTAATCCTTGTTAACAAAGGAGGGTGTGAACCTTCATCTCCCACAACCCAAAGTCGTTCTTCCCATCGAATTTCTCACCTCGTACTTCATTCCTGACATCTGATCCAACCTGCTCCGATACCAATTTGTTGAAACCCAGGAGGATCTATTGCGAAAATAATGAAATAATAGTAAAGTAATTCGATGTAAAGTGACAACAAGATTTAACGTGGTTCGATGATGTGCCTAATCCACCCAACAAAGAAAAGAAATTTTATTGATCTCAAATCAAAGTGTAAGTATAAATTTGAATCCCACAAATCTCACGAAAACACCTAACACCCTCGTTCTAAACTCCGTCTTGAGAGAATTACTCAAAAGCAGTAAAGAAGCCCTTGTGTTATGTTCATGATACTTTCCTGGAAGAAAAAATGTTAAATTTATACCCAAAAATGAAGCCCAAGGCCCGTGGGCCTGCGTCCGGCGCTGGGGTGCACAAAACTTGTGCCCCGGCGCAAAGTTACTATTCACTGCACACCGCGTCTTTTTGTACCCTTTTCGCCCATGTACACGCCTTGGCGCACCTTACCTTGCGTCCCAGCGCGCGGTGTCCTTCGAACATGCGTCGGGGTGTGTTTTCGAGCCCATTTCGATCACTTTGCTCCGTTTCGCTGTATTTCTTCCATTCCTTGTCAATTTTAACTCAAATTTCAAGGCAAAATCAACATGCATATATATTCAAATAAAATCTCTATACAGTTGATCATGTTATGGTGCATATACAATATTCCAATTTACGATTTTATCTTGTTCATAAAGGAGGTAACATGAAACCCAATTATTAACATTTATCTACTATTATTGTGTCAGATTTCGTCCAAACCACATGTGAAAGTTGGTCCTCATCATATCTTTTTAGCATATCAATCTCAAATGATTTTGAGTGATATTATCCTCATAATTATGACTGATATTCATAATTTGAACTCCAAATAAATTCTCCTAATGTGTATATCTGTATATAAATTAAAAAAATAATAATATTTCTGTCAACTTTTATTTAAAAAGTGACATGAGATAGGTATGTTGATTTAAATAAGGGAGAAATTCAAAGTTTTAACTAAATCATAAAATTCGTTATCCATATGATTGAGTCCGTGAGATAGCAAGGGTTTGATGACATAACTGATTGACATAATTAATAAATTGATTTCCATAGATATCTAATATGCTTGAAATTTACTTATAATATATAATGTAAAATATAAGATAAATTACCATATCAAATAAAGGATACTTCCAGAGGCAAATGCTATTAATTATATAAAGACCAAGTCTGAGCCAATTTTGTGCCTCAGTTCAAACCATTTCTCATCTTAGCATATATAGATGGACTGTGGTGATGTAATTAGTGAGAAAGAGAGATGAGGCTTGGTGGGAAGTTGATTTCTCAAATTACCATCAAATCCCCTTCAACTGCATCTTTAATTTCCAGAAAAAATATTCTTGCTTATTTCGGCAATTCTCAATACAGAAGAAAAAAGTAGGGCATTACTAAATATGAAACTTTAGAAATACATTACATTGGCATTTCATCCTTTATCACATACCATAAATAAATGCAAAATGAACCATACATGATACAAACACGCTAACCACTCAATAAAAGTAGGAATGAACTATGGTACAGAATTATAAGAGTTCAAATGCATCATTTTGGAATTTACAGGTGAACGTAGTAACTGACCTAGAAGAAAGTTTTAGGCGTTTCAAAAAAATTCACCTTCAAGTCTAGTGGCTCGTAGCTCAACGGCATCAATTTTCCTTATTATGTAAGAGATCTTGTGTTCAACTTGGAATGAGTGCGTTGTGCACATTATATGCATCGGATTATATTGTACTTCAATTTGCTTGATTTGATAATAAGATAATATTGACTTATTGAAAAGATTAACTTCGTTATTTATAATATTCTCTCAAAAAAAAAAAAAAACCCCTCAATGATTGTGTCTACTTTGGCATACACAGATTGAAAGTTAAGTACAAGAAATTATCCCACCACCACCCCCCTCCCCCCCCCCCCCCACCAAAAAAAAAAATACAAGAAATTAACTAATGGAGCTATAGAAGTGTGATTCATCCTTGTTCCCATCTTCAGCCAGAAAAAATAGAGGGTAAAATATATATCCTATTAAATCCCAAATTAGATGATGTCAATCAGACATGTAACAGATAGATAGACCAACACTACGGCTCTAGGTACCCCAAGAATACATGCAACTAACATGTGTGTGTGTGTACATGTGTGAATATAAACTTGAAAGCAATTTTCTATAATTTGAACTTACTATTATGTATTATATACTATTTCTTTAATATAAGACATTAATAAATTTAAACTTTTTATAATTGATCAAATTTTAAATTTTTTTCAAAAAAAATTAATAATATAAATACATGAAAAATGTTGAGATTATTCAAGTAAATGTCTTAAATAGTTTAATTAATTTTTATTTTGTTCTCCACTATAATAGTTAATATAATTTTTGTTATATTTAAGCAAAGTAAACTTTCATTTTCACATAACCTTATCTATGGACGATTATACATCTTCTGATTTTGATTCAATTATTAGAATTACACATTGATTATTTTCACACTCAAATTTAAAAATTACATTATATTGTATTGACAAGCTAAATATGATAATTTGAACATTTTATTTTTACAATTAATGATAATTAATTGAGGATTTGAGATTGGATAAACGTATCCTATATATATATATATATATCTTCTAGGTGAGATTATTCATCCTAAAATGAGAGGATTTCATATGACGACTTAAAATACAATAGTACACTCTCATCATTTAAAATATGTATGTTTATAACTTAGATAAAATAGCACACCTCTCCTAACAACCAAAGTAAACGAGATCTCAATTTTCTTAAGTGGTAACAATTGAATAAGTATACGTGCATCATCTCATAAGGTTGGGTTGTCCAATCAAATTAATGATTAAATTAATGGCCATTTAACGCCTAAGACTCTACGGAGATAATGAAGTGGAATTCATATGTATCTAATCGACAATTATTCATATCTTTCATAGATTTAAAATAGCACTTTGCATCCCCCATTTCATGTCTTTTACAATTTCATGGGAAGTGTATTTGATTCTCAATTAATTATTTTCATAAAGAAATATTTAATACACATTATATATTTATGAAATGAAATAGAAGATAAAATAAAAAATGAAATAGATAATATAGACAGCTAAAATAATTGTTGGAATAATTGATGCGTTGATCAAACATATGCATTTTCCATTATTTTATTTTAGTATTTTATATACCATTATTCTTTTGGCTGCTCTCAAATAAATTAATATCTATTATCTAATTTATTCATAAATATAATTAATATGTATGCAATATAAAATATTTACTTATCCTAAACGCACAATAAAAAATACAATATTAGTGACAAAATAATAAGTGATAATGTTAAATTTTTGACTAATGATATGTAGTAAGTAATAATAGCTTTTATAATTTTATCATTAATGATACTTTTTAAGTGACAATAATTTGTGTTTTGTCACAATATGGCTTAATAGTGATAAAAATTATGCTTTAAGTTGTTACAATTAACAATTAGTGATGCACCATACAGTAACAACCTAGTGAAAATAAAAATTATCGCCGTAATTTATGACAAGATTTTCACTGTCACTAATTTATCATCATAAGTGTGTCACTAATTGTTAACAATAACAACTTAAACACTATCCTTATCATTATTTAGTTTTCAAAAAATTTAAAATGATAAGACAAAATCTTTTGTCACCTAATATATATATATATATATATATATATTAGGTGACAAAAGATTTATATATATATAATTAGTGACAATTTTTGGATTAAGTGACAGTGCTAATTATGAATGATGCGATCAGCATTATTTTCATACAATATTTCAAGTTGCAAGGGAACAAGCTAGTATATAAAGACCATAGGTGTGATCCATTTTCTTCATATCATTTCTCATCTCTTATAGATATAAATATTAGTGATTAAGTGTTGTTAAAACTTAATCTATTAGAAAGAGATGGGACTTAAGGGGAAGCTGGTTTCTCAAATTGTCATCAAATCTGATGGAGATGTGTTCCATGAGATATTCAGAGATAGACCACACCACATCTCAGGCATGAGCCCTGACAAAATTCAAAAGTGTAATTTGCATGAGGGCCAGTGGGGAACCATCGGATCCGTCATCTTCTGGAACTACACCCACGGTAAGTCATAACACTAGTACATCTATTTATCTCAAATACTTTCTATCTTTCTCTTTCTTCTCCTTGGATTTTATCTTGTTGTAAAATAACTCATAGATGGGAAAGAGAAGGTAGCGAAAGAGATAGTTGAAGCCATAGATGAGAAAAAAAAGTTGGTGACATTCAAAGTAATTGAAGGAGATTTGATGGAGTTGTATAAGACTTTCAAAGGAACTGTTCATGTCGATACCTATGGAGAAAACAACTTGGTCACTTGGACCCTTGAGTATGAGAAGAAGAGTGAGAATATTCCCGATCCACACACATTCATGGAATTCTTGCTTAATGTCACTAAAGATATTGAGAGTCATCATCTCTCCAACATTTCTACTAGTTAATATCCATAACATTGTCCAAGAATGAATAATGAATCGTGCCTTAATAAATCTTGGCTATGGTTGCTAAAGAAGTCATGGGACAAACATATAGTGTTATTTGTCAATGAGTGTCATGTCTTATGCTAGAGATATGTACTAGTTATGTGAATAAACGAACTGTGTGGCGATGTCTGGGGCTTGTTGCTTTATATAGGTGACTACTATGAATATATATGAATAAACAAAGTATATGGCGATGTGTGTACACGTGATTACTATGATTCTATGAATATGTATGAACATGTCATGGTTTCTATACTTGCAGAAGAAATTGTTGATCTTTCTAGTGAAATTTTTCTTTGTTTTGTTTCGCCTCTGTAAATGCTAATGACCGCATCGTGCCTTCTCAAGATTATCATTTTCTTTCCTTTATTAAGAGGGTGTTTGGGTGAGCTTATAAGCTCCTTAGAACATTTTATAAGATGTTTAAGAACTTATAAGTTGATAAAAAAGTGTTTGGTTATTTTTTTTAAAAAATTGCTTATAAGATTCTAAAATAAAATATTAGGAGTTCTATAAGCTCTTTTTAAAAAAGTAAAGAGACTCTAATTTATTTTTAAAGTTTTAACAAACTTCATTATTTTTAACTATTTTAATTCCAAAATTGTTATTATTAACAACTTATAAGCTCCAAAATCTTATGCTATGTTCACTAGCATTTTGGGGAAAATTTTCCCAACTCCCAAAAAATATACACATTTTCCATTTTCCCAAAACACAAAAAATTTATATCCAAAAAACCGTCAGAACTCAATCTCAAAAAGACTCTACACACTACCCTAGCCCTACCTTAACCCTACCTAACACTCAAGTATATATATACACACACCATCAAAGTATATATATATATATATATACATACACACACACATTACATAAAAAAATAATTTTTTCCTACAAACCAAAAAAAAAAGTAACTGATTTGATATTTACAATAAAATTTGTCCCCCTATCAAAACATTAGCAAACAAACAACTCATTCTCAATCCATTTTCCCTATTTTCCCAAAACATAAACAAACACTTGACACTTTTTCCAAGTTTTTGCCCAAAAACTCATTCTCCCAAAATTTTTTCTAGAAAATGGCCAAAATGCTAGTGAACAAGCCCTTATTTTATCTGAACACTTCAATAACTTATTTTAAAAATGAGATCTAATATTTTACAAGGTCCAAAAATATTTTATAAAATATTGTAAGAGCTTGCAAGATGTTTTAAATAAATTTAGCCAAACACCCACCCTCTAAGTATTCTAGAATCTTACCTTTGATTTTGTTCTTGTCGTCGTGCATGAGAATTCAATTTACAACTTTTTTTTTTTTTTTTTTTTAATGAGAAGACTACAAAAATGACACACCCAGCTACTTATTAAAGATTTTCTACTGTCAGTACTTTGGATTTAGTACAAAACAAGCAAAGTGAGATTAGTTGGGCCTGTCTTTTAAAAGTTAGATATTATCAATATTAACAGATATGTCACTTACAAACAAAACCCGAATTTTTATTCTAATAGGGATACAGAAAACGTTTCGACTTGAATAAGAGCAAAACATGGATTCTTGAGTAAATTACTTAAAAAATTGAAGGGCTATAAGCAACATACAAAAAAGCGAAGAAGATGAGCTACAATGCTGCAGTTGTTAACTGCTTTATATATCAAAGCACAATGTTAAGATTTAAAATAACAAACAACTTAGTAATTCTTAGTTATAACACCACAAACACAATCTTGGTAAGGAATTAATACAAGCAGTCTCATCGACAAACTGCTGCTTCTTATTTACAGCTGGGTCTAATCTGCTTATGCAATTGCTCATTGGGAGCCCTTTTTTTTTTTTTTTTTTTTTTTTTTTCTTTTATTTTTTTAGGCCCCTTTTCATTCTTGGGGGGTAATATGATTTCTGAAGGATATTGTGCAAATTCTCTGCCACCTTATACCTGGAGATATTTGTTACCTGGAAGATCGATCCATTCGATCTGGATTTCTACTTCACCACATTAGACGTTGTTAAGTCTGAGAACCATGTCTTGGGTCATTTTGCCTTGGTTCCAAATGATACAGCTCTCATCAGCTAGGCAATTGTGCCTGTTTGGCTGAACCCTGTCAACTTTAGTGCCATCTGGGAGACCTTCCAATCCCATCTTCAGGCATTCCATTAAAGGTTTGATGTCTATTTGAGCCTTTCCCATGCTGTCATCCACAGTGAATGTGTCTTTGCCATACACAGACTGCAAAGTATGAACACATACATAATGGTTACTACTAATATTATTGGGCCAAATTACCACTCGACTAGTTGTCCAATTACTTGACACTCCAATAGCCATTTGCTCACTTCCTTCCAATTACAATTGGGATGGTTCTATTCTCTTGAACTTTATTTTATGATAAGGGAGTCCCCTTGCTGATTTTGACTGTTTGAATTCTCTTATTCTTAATGCATCATTTCATTTCGCCAAAATAAATAAATAAAATAGCTGAAGTTGATATTATATCTCACTGACTGTATATTATTCATATTTTTCAAAGATTCTACAGCTACAATAATAGATGCAATTATCAACAGTATCGAATTCCCATTTTAGCTGGTTGTAAGTGACAAAAGTATCAAATTCCCATTTTAGCTAGTTGTATGTGACAGCTAAGATATTATAGCATATATACCATTATTCCTTTGTTTGGCTAGCTGATCTCAAATAAAGTTATATTTATCATATATTCAATTCATATGTGGACGGAAAATTTAACTTATGCTAGATAGTTTTAATGCCATCAGCATTAGATGATATTTCAAGTTGCAAGAGGACATGCATGCTTGTATATAAAGACCAGAGGAATGAGCCATTTTCTTCAAACCATTTCTCATCTCTACTAGATATACTGTATAGTGATTAAGGGTTTTTTGAGTATTTAATTAATCAGTCAAAAAGAGAGTCGATGAAGCATACCAGAAAGTTGGTTTCTCAAATAGCCATCAAGTCTGATGGAGGTGTGTTTCATGAGATTTTTAAAGAGAGACCGTATCATATTTCATGCATGAGCCCTAACAAGGTTCATAAGTGTGATTTGCACGATGGTTAGTGGGGAAAAGTCGGATCCATCATCTTCTGGAACTACATCCATGGTAAGTCTGTAACACTAGTATATACATATATTTGTCTCGAAGTTTCCATACATCTTTCTTTTCTTTTATTTTATTGATTTGATTCTTGTTATAAAATAATTTAAGATGGCAAAGAGAGGGTGTTGAAAGAGATAATTGAAGCAATAGATGAGGAAAAGAAGTCGGTAACATTCAAGGTGATTGAAGGAAATCTGATGGAACTATACAAGACTTTCAAATTTATTGTTCAAGTTGACACTGGTGAAGAAAATAACCTGGTGACTTGGACCTTTGAGTATGAGAAGAAAAGTGATGATATTCCTGATCCACACACACTCATGGACTTGTGCCTTGATCTCACTAAAGATATTGAGAATCACCTTCTCTACAACGTTTCTACTAATTAACATTTATAATATTGTCCATGATTAGTGAAAGGCGAATCGTGCCATAATTAATCTTGATTATGGTTGCTAAAGAAGTCATGGACAAATATATATATATATATATAGACACACACACACACACACAAACACACACCGTAATAATGGTGTTGTTTACCAATAAATGTCATATCTTATGCTAAAGTTATGTACTTTTAATTAAAGTTGAACATTAGTCAGCCTGTCTTTTAAGTTAAACATTATCAATATCAAGTGATATTTCACTCACAGACAAAGTCTAAACTTTTATTGAAAGAGGGAGAAAAAGAAACACTTCTGCTTAAACAAGGGCTAAACATGTATGAGTTTTTCAGTAAATTACTAATAAAATTAAAGATCGGCAAAAAGTTACTTTCGGAAAACAAAAAAGATATGTACTACTATTTAAATAATTTGTATTACAAACAAAGCATAACGTTAAAATTTGAAGTAACAAACAACTAAGCCGTTCTTAGTAGTACCACAAAAACACAATCTATAATTGTCACTTGGTAAGGAATTAATACGTTTTTCTTCTATCATTACATCAGATTTGGCAGAAACCACATGAATTTTATCAAGTGATATTTATGTGACCAAGTGCACAAACACAAGTGTCAGGAAATGTATGTAATGTATTATTTAATTTAAGAAGATCAAAGTCTTTTCTTTGTTAAATATTTTGAAATCTTCTCTCTGATTTAAAATTTCAAGTATTAATCTTACAGTTCAAATCTTCTATTTCAAAATATTTTATCAATCTCAAACTATATTTTTCTAATTATTGAATGATATATTAGTCCATTGACATCATATCGCCCTTACACATACAAGTATGAGGGCAATAATCGTAATGTACCATCTTTGAGAAGATCAAAATCTTTCCTTCATTAAATATTTTAAAATCTTCTTTGTGATTGAAAATTCTTAAGTATCTATGTACAATTTAAACCTTCTATTTCTAACGATTCGATAATATTATGATTTAAGTTCCAGTTGCTTCGACTGAATAAATCTAATTAGTGGAATAATTAAATCATAATCTATTGATTGATTGTATCATTTATCATTCCTTTTTATTGGTACAACATACTTATAATGAATCAATTAGTTTTTGTGGCTTCGTTGCTGCTGTTAGATTGACTGCGAATGACTTGTTTCCATTGTCCCGGTCATTGTTTTACTATAAATCCGACAATTAATTTTAAATTAGATTTATGATTTACTCTCAAAAAAGTGGAAAATAGAGTCATCATTCCATTTCAATTGAGTCAAGTGCATGAAAACGAATTAATGTATCTTAATTCAAACTCCATCAATGGCATTTTTCAAAGAAAATAGTATTTTTGCTTATTTCAACAATTCTTGAAATAGAGAAAACAATTTGAGTATTGCTCAATATGGGACTTCAAAATACATTCAAATGATCTTTTTCGTCTATTCCACATCAAAAATAAAAAAACAAAAGTGATTTAAATATTTCTTTAATAAAAACATGCAATTGTGGATCACATACATTATGTGTGTGTGTGTGTGGAAAATGACTTAAAAATTAAAACTTATATATAGTCAAATAAAATTCTATATATAGTCGCTCAAATTATGGTGCATATACAATATTCTAATCTATGACTTTGTCAATTTTTTGCAAAATTACAAAATTCGTCCTGTAACTTTACCTCATTTGGCTTTTTGTCCTATAAATTACATAATATCAATTCTAGTCCTATAAGTATTAAAAAATTATCATTTTTCGTCCTTTTTTTCGCCAGAGCCGGTGAAACTTGCCGGAAAATGTGATGTGGCACACCGGGCATGTGGACATTACTTGTTTTTGCCACATTGACAGCTGACATTGCAGACAAAATTACAAAATTTGTCCTGTAACTTTACCTCATTTGGTTTTTCGTCCTATAAATTGCATAATATTAATTCTAATCCTATAAGTATTAAAAAATTATCATTTTTCATCCTTTTTTCGCTGGAGCCGACGAAACTCGTCGGAAAATGTGACGGGGCACACCGGGTGTGTGGACATTTCTTGTTTCTACCACGTTGGACTGCCTAGGAGGCATTTTTTGTCTTTTTCTTGCTTAGTTGGCAGCATGCAATCTTTTCTTTTTTTTTTTTTTTAAATTTCAAATATATTATATAATTTATATATACACACACATATATACACATCTATATATATATATTTATATATTACATATCATCATTTTCCCTCCAAAACACAATTTTTTTTCCTTGAATATCCTTCATTATCGCCAAAACTTTCCCATTTTTTAATATATACATACATATATTATATATACATCATATATATATATTTTATTATTATTATAAGAATAAAAAAATTTCTCAATTTCATTTTCACCCCAAAAATCTAACAAAAAAGCATTATTTGACTGTTACAGTAAAAAAAATTTCTCCCTCGAAACATAAACAAACATACCAAAATTCTCCAAAATCAATTTTTAACTAAAAGTTAAATAAAAGAAATTATCTAATGGTGACCACTACAATGTGTGATTCATCGTTGTTTCTATCTTCAGCCACAAAAATTAGAGGGTAAATCATTGTTTTGAAGTTTCCTCAACTCAATTGTGCGCACTAGCTCAGGGACAATTTACACATATACTTAAAAGCAATTTTATATGATTTTTGTCACGCCCCAAATTCGGGACATAACACGGCAGTGTCCCTAAACCCAAAGACTTAGAGACACTTAGCCTAAAATCCAACAAAGCTTACTGAATTCCCACAATTTTATTTAAATAATTCAAACATAGATCGTCTCAAATGAATAATTAAATACTTGTCTTACAATCAAACTCAAGAACCCAAACTTCAAAGAAAATTTCCTATCCAACTTAAACATCATATAAAACCTATATAAAAAAGTACCACTCTCTTGTCACCATTCCCAATACTGCTTATCTTCCTCGTCCTGAACTAAGTTATCTACAAAATGGTGAATTGATATCTTATGAGCGACACTTCGCTCAGCAAATAAATCTCCTTTCTCTTTCTACTGGATTTGAGCATGAATAAATATCATGAAAAATTATTGAAAACAAAAATATTCACTTTGCAAAAATATAACAATTAATGTAAAAGTATTCGTTTTCAGAAGTATAACAATTAATGTGCAAAAATTCAAGAAATATCTTATCAAAATTTCAGGACATACTTTCAGAGTAATTCAGAACAGAAGTTACACAACTTATCAAAAACTTTCAATTCATTAATTAACGATGCTCATGAACTTTTGGATTCTAATCGATTATCTTGGCCAAGATCTTAACTACAATGCAGTTAAGTGGCTTCAGAATTCTTAACTACAACGCCGTTAAGTGGCTTCAGAAATCTTAACTACAATGCCGTTAAGGGGCTTCAGAAATCTTTTGCTACTGTAACCCTAACTACAACGCCGTTAAGTGGCTTTAGAAATCTTAACTACAATGCCGTTAAGTGGCTTCAGAAATCTTTTGCTACTGTAACCCCATAGCACAGTTACGGAACTCATTCCTACCGACAGTTTCTCGATTATTCAGAGCATAGATCATTTTTATTATTTATTTTGACAAAAAGTACTATATCTTGTGCAAGTATTCAAAAAGATTTTATTTTACACGCTAAAATCCTAAAAAATAAGTTTTATGCATGCAGAAAAATCTTATAAACAGTTAAATATTTGCAGATAGAAAATTCTACAATAAATACCTTTAGATCTAAGAGTCTAATAAATAGAACATATCATTTATTTTTGATGCATAAATCATTCGTGCAGAAAATATTTTCAATAGAAGAAGAATAGAGATTTACTTGCACCAAAATCTTAAAACCGAAAGTTTCCTTCATATTTGATATACCACTTAAGCCTTCTCCACTAATTCTACGACAGAAACAATAGTATGTTAGTATCCAAGAATAAATTTCCTACGAATCTTCTGAAGAACAGTAGAAAATTGATATTTTTCTCACCTCTGCTTATTGGCTTCTCTATTTCCTAATATAGATGTATTTATACTACTAGGCTAAGTATTCCAGATAAACTAGAATTCATATCTTATTGAGATAAGAAGGTCACTCTAATTCTAACTCCTCAGATTTGATCAGATCTCAATCCAAAATAATGATAACTGAAAACCATAGAGTTAGTTGTAAAATCTTAACTTCTTAGGATTCTAATTATTTTAGACTTTGTCTAGCTATTGTCATAGGTTAGTAATTACAAGGATATGAAATATTAATGAATTTTCACATGAGAGTAAAGAGGAACAAAAATTAAGGTTCTAGGATTGCATATCACCTATATTTACTTGGTTTTAGCTAACCAATATGACTAGATACCTTATGGGGGTCAAAAACTATCCAAATAGAGTTCTAAGATGATGGGAAGACCTCTAGAATTATCCATCTATCCATAAATCCGGAAATTCTGTAAAAATAAGTTTTATTCATCTTTAACTTGATAATCATGGACCTAAACGCGTAGTTACTTCATAATATTTTGTGGGCTTATTTTCTACACTATTTATGGGCTTAATCATAACTAAAATAAACTAAATAGATTGGGCTTGATACATCTAACAAAATATGGACCAAATATTAATAGTTCCTTTATAAAAATATAATCAGGGCCTACATCATATTGTCAATTCCCAAAAGAAACCCAATCTTTTAAACATAATCTATCTACCTCTAATGTTTATTCACATACGATTCATATAATGATGGCCCAAGTCAAATAACCTTGAATGAAAGACTAATTTTTAGCTCCAAAATTAATATCCATGGAGCAACTAACTTAACTAGTAATATAAAACTCCATAAATAAAGTTCCATCAAATAATTGTCCTAATAAATTCTACATCTTCAATCATCACCAAGCAATCCTAAAAAATCTAAAACGTGTATCCTTGGAATCAAAATGAGTACCAAAATTAGGATCCCATAACTATTTTCTATTAAAATCCCTTAAATATTGATCGAGTTCCAAATAAATTTGCATGCTCAAACTCTAGGAGAAGAGCAACCCAATACTATAGTGAAAAATCAAAATCAAATAATTGTACTCCATAATTTCTACCATCCAATATCATATCTATATTATAATAACTTATATAAAGACTTGGGGTATTACAATTTTGACATATATATTGTCATTTTCTAATTATTAATTTTGTTATCAATGTTCATTTTTTCTGTAATGTGCATGGTAAGCTTAGTTTCTTCCTTCATCAAAGAATCATTTCAATCTTCTATAAGTGGTGATAATTGAATTAGTATACATGTATCATCATGGTAAGGGTAGGTGGTCCAATCAAATTAATAATTAATCAATTAATTGGGAAGTAGGTGTAGACTTTGTGGAGATAATTTGAGGTTGATATGATACGTATCCAGTTTTTTACTTAGCAACCACTGCTAATTAAAAGTGATGCTACTATCAGCATTATTTTCATAAAATATTTCAAGTTGCAAGGAAACAAGCTAGTATATAAACACCAGAGGTATGAGTCATTTTCTTCAAACTATTTCTGATCTCTTATAGAATCTCTTATAGACATATAGAAAGAGAGATGGGGCTTAATGGGAAGTTAGTTTCTCAAATTTCCATAAAATCAGATGGAGATGTATTCCTTGAGATCTTTAGAGAGAGACCACATCAAATTTCAGGCATGAGTCATGACAAGATTCAAAACTGTGACTTACATGATGGCCAATGAGGAACTGTCGGCTCGATTATTTTTTGGAACTATGTTCATGGTAAGCATGTAATTAACACTAGTACATATATTCAAGTTTCCAACTTATACACCCTTTTTCTTTATCCTTGATTTGATGCTTGTTATAAAATAACTTATAGATGGTAAAGAGCAGGTGGTGAAAGAAATAAACAATTGAAGTGATAGATGAGGAAAAGAAGTCAGTGACATTCAAAGTGATTGAAGGAGATCTAATGGAGTTGTACAAGACTTTCAAACTTGTTGTTCATGTTGATACCAGTGGAAACGACAACCTAGTGACTTGGACTTTAGAGTATAAGAAGAAGAGTGAGAATATTCCTGATCCACATACACTCATGGAATTTTGTCTTAATGTCACTAAAGATATTGAGACTCGCCATCTCTCCAACCCCTCTAGTAATTAAGATCCATAATATATGTTGTCCATATTAATGATGAATCATGCCTAGCTTAATGGATCTTGATTGTGGAAGTCATTGGACAAATTAACATAGATGTGAGGTAGTAATGGTGTTGTTTGCCAATTAATGTTATGTCTTATGCTAAAGTTATGTACTTGTAATGTGAATAAACAAAGTTAAACATTAGTTGGGCCTATCCTTTAAGTTAAATATTATCAATGTTAAGTGATATATTTTATTTATAGAGAGAATTAAAGTTCTTATTCAAAGAGGGATAGAAGGGAACACTCGGACTTGCAAAATATGTATGGGTTTTTTAGTAAATTACTTATAAAATTGAAGATCTACAAATTATTTACAGCAAATAAAGAAGATGAAATAATTCAATCTTAATTTATTGATTGATTATATAATTAATTTTTATTGATGCAGCGAACTTATAATGAATCTACTAATTTTTGTTGCTTCATCATTGTTGCTTGATTCACCATATGGCTCTCTTCCATTATATTGGTCATTATATTATCATAAATTCAACCATTCTTAATTTATTAGATTTTTTATTTATTCTCAAAGAAGCTAAAAAATCGAGTCATCATTCCACTCCAATTGAGTCAAAATATGATAACAAACTAATGTATCTCAATTCGAATCCCATTAATAGCATTTTCTATAAAAATAGTATTCTTATTTATTTCGGCAATTCTTGATATATAAAAAAAAGAGTCTAGACATTACTAAATATGGGACTCCAAAATACATACAAATAATATTTCATCCTCTATTTTATATCATAAATAAATACAAAGTATAATAAAAATGCATAGATGTGAATCACAAACATTATATATATATATACGTGTAATGAATTAAAAAATAAAATATATATTCAAATAAAATCTCTATATAGTTGATCATGTTATGGTCCATATACAATATTCCAATTTACAACTTTGTCTTGTTCATAAAAGGGGGTACTAACGCGAAACCCAATTATTAACATTTATCTACTATTATTGTGTTAGATTTCGTCCAAACCACATGTGAAAGTTGGCCTACATATCTTTTTAGCATATCAATCTCAAATGATATTTGATTGATATTTTCTTCATAATTATGAGTGAGATTCATAAGTTGAACTCTAAATAAATTCTTGTTGATTTTGCCTTGAAATTTGAGGTAAATTTGATAAGGAGCGAAAGAAATGGAGCGAAATGGAGCGAAGTGGTTGAAATGGCCTCGAGAACATACCCCGGCGCGTGTTGGAAGGACACCGCGTGCCAAGGCATGGACATGGGCGAAAAAGACATGAAAACACGCGTCGTGCGCCCCGGCACAAGATTTTTTGCACCCCAGCGTGTAGTGAACAGTAACTTTACGCCCTAGCACAAAGTTTCTGCCCTAGTACAAGAAATGCACGTTGGGGCACAAGTTTTGTGGGCCCTAGTGCACGGTGTAGGTCCACATGCCTTGGGCTTCGTTTTTCGGGTATAATTTAGCATTTTTTTCTTCCAGGAAAGTATCACAAACATAAAACAAGGGCTTATTTACTGCTTTTGAGTAATTCTCTCAAGACAAAGTTTAGAACGAGGGTGTTAGGTGTTTTCGTGGGATTTGTGGGATTCAAGTTTATACTTGCACTTTGTTTTGAGATCAATAAAATTCCTTTTCTTTGTTGGGTGGATTAGGCATATCGTCAAACTACGTTAAATCTTGTTGTCATAATTCCATTGAACTACTTTACTGTTATTTTATTGTTTCCGCAATAGATCCTCTTGGGTTTCAACAAATTGGTATCGAAGCAAGTTGGATCAGGTGTCAGGAATGAAGTACGAGGTAGAGAAATTTGATGGGAAAAATAAATTTGGGCTATGAAAGATGAAGGTTCATGCCATCCTGTGTCAAGAAGGTTTACAGAGAGCGTTAAAGGATAGAGATTCCTTGCCAAAAATGCTGAAAGATAAGGAGAATGATGAGTTCATGGCAAAGGCTTACGGTACTCTAGTGTTATCATTGGCAGATAACATATTGAGAGTGGTCGCCACAGAAAGTACGCCAACAGATTTATAGAAGAAATTGGAGAGTCTATATATGACAAAGTCCTTGACAAATCAGCTGCTTTTGAAACAACGATTATATATATTGAGGATGAAGGAAGGTACATTTATCACTCAACATATTGATTTTTTCAATGAGGTGATTCTGGATCTCGCTAATATAGATGTTAAAATTGATGATGAGGATAAAGCTTTAATTCTCTTATATTCTCTGCCAAAATCTTTTGAGCACTTAGTTACTCCTCTATTGTACGGGAGAGATATGATTTTAATGGAGGATGTGAAGGCCTCATTGAATTCCAAAGAGTTGAGAAAACATGTCTTAGGCAGCAATGATGGTGAAAGTAGGGAAGGATTGGTGGCGAAAGGGAGACCAAGAGAAAGAAGAAGGAGTAGAGGCCCATCGAAGTCCCGAACTAAGCCTAGAAATGGTGACAAGTGTTTTAGGTGTGGTGGAAAGGGGCATTGGAAATGAAATTGTCCGGAATGAGGAAAGGCAAAGAATGAAGTTGAAATTTCTAATCAGAAATAGGATGATGTCGTAGAAATTCTTGAGGATGAGTCTGATGGTGGGCTTTTTCTCAACGTTGCTGAAACTTTACTAAGATCTAAATGGATTTTGGATAGTGGCTGTTCCAACCACATGTGCCCAAGAGAAGATTGTTTTACCACATACCATAAATATGATGGTGGTAAGGTGCTTATGGGAAACGATGCTTCTTGTAGGGTTGTAGGAATTAGCTTAGTTTGTATCGGAATGCATGATGGGATAGTAAGGACCCTAAAAGATGTGCGTCATGTTCCAGATCTAAAGAAAAATTTGATATCGCTGGGTACTCTGTTTTAGAATAGTTGTGACTACAAAGCTCAAGATGGAGTTCTGTGGGTTTCCAAAGGCGCATTGCTTATCATGAAGGGAGAAAAGCAGAAAAACCTTTACATATTGCAGGGAAACACGATTTCTGGTACTGCAGTAGTTTCTTCATCAATCAATGACACTACAAGACTATGGCATATGCGGCTTGGGCATATAAGTGAGAGGGAAATGTCAGAACTAAGCAAACGAGGTTCGCTTTGCGGAGAGAAGACTGGAAAACTGGATTTCTGTGAGTAGTGTGTGCTGGGCAAGCAACATAGGATGAAATTCGGCACTACAGTTCACAGGACCAAAGGTACCTTGGATTACATTTACTCAGATCTTTGGGGACCTTCTCAGGTTCCTTCAAATGGAGGTGCAAGATACATACTAACATTCATAGATGATTTCTCAAGGAGAGTATGGGTGTACATGCTAAAGTATAAGGATGAAGTGTTTGCCAACTTCAAGCAATGGAAGACCTTAATTGAGAAACAGACAGGAAAGAAGAACAAGCGCTTAAGGACTAACAATGGATTGGGGTTCTGCAACAAGGAATTTCAGGAATTCTGCGACAAAGAAGAAATTGTGAGGCATTGCACAATTGTACATACACCACAGCAGAATAGAGTTGCAGAATGGATGAACAGGACTATCTTGGAAAGAGCTAGATGCATGCTCTTTAACGTTGGATTGTCTAAGGATTTTTGGGCAGAAGCAATTAACGTTGTGTGTTATTTGGTGAATAGGTCACCATCAATTGCTTTGGACTGCAAGACACTAATGGAAGTTTGGTCTGGATCTCATACTAGTTACTCAAATATGAGCGTATTTAGGTGTCTAGCCTATGCTCATGTCCAGGATGGGAAGCTTGAGCCATGGGCTGGGAAGTGCATATTTCTAGGCTATGCAGATGGAGTCAAGGGTTATCGTTTGTGGTGTAATGATGACAAAGGCTCCAAGATGATTATTAGCAGGGACATGACATTCGATGAGTCTGCAATGATAAAGAAGGTGGAGCAGCAGGAAAGCGATCAACAAGGCGTTAAGGAAAATGTAGAGATTTATATTGATCATCCACAAGTTTCAAAGGGGAAACATAATGTGGTAGATGAAGCTGGTGAGAGCACATTAACAACTAATCAACAGCAAAAAAATGAACTACCACAAAATTATCGCTTGGCTCGTGATAGGGAGAGGAGGCAAACAAACCACCACAGCGGTTTGCATACTCAAATCTGGTAGCTTATGCTTTGGGTTCAGCTGAGGAGTTTGTAGGAGATGATCTAGTCTCATACAAAGAGGCAATTCCAGGCCAGATTCTAATAAATGGGTTGCAGCTATGAGTGAAAAGATGGAGTCTCTATACAAGAATAACACATGGGAGCTGGTTGATGTACTCAAAGGGTAGAAGATTGTAGGTTGCAAATGGATCTACAAGAAGAAGGAAGAGATTCCCGGTGTTGAAGATGCTAGATACAAGACACGATTGGTTACTAAGGGTTTTACTTAGAGAGAGGAAGTTGACTTTCATGGAGTATTTTCCGCAGTTGTGAAGCATACTTCTATTCGTGCTCTACTTGTCATGGTTGCTCTATTTGATATGGAGCTGGAGCAGATAGATGTAAGAACAGTGTTTCTGCATGGTGAGTTGGAGGAACAAATCTATGTGAGTCAACCAGCAGGATTTATTGTTCCCGAGAAACAAAATCAAACATATCTTTTGAAGAGGTCATTATATGGCCTGAAGCAGTCCCCCAGGCAGTAGTATAAAAGGTTAGATGCTTTTATTACCAAGTACAAGAAGCAAATTTGATTGTTGCGTATATTATAAAATTTGTAATGTTAACCTTCTCGTATATTTGCTGTTGTACGTTGATGATATGTTGATTGCCTCTAGAAAAATATCTGAGATCAACCAATTAAAAGCTCAGTTAAGTGAAGAATTTGAGATGAAGGATTTGGGTGGTGCAAAGAAGATTTTGGGCATGGAGATCATTCGGGACAGACACGCAGGATTGTTGTACTTGTCTCAACAACAATACACTGAGAAAGTACTGATTTGGGATGGATAAGTCCAAGCCAGTTAGTACGCCACTTGCAACTCATTTCAGGCTCTCATTAGATCTATCACTGAGTACTGAGGAGGAAGTGGAGCACATGTCAAATGTGCCATATGCTAGTGCAGTGGGTAACTTGATGTACGCCATGGTGTGCACTAGGCCAGACATTTCGCATGCAGTCAGTGTTGTGAGCAGGTATATGCACAAGCCAGGAAAGACTCATTGACAAGCTATGAAATGGATCATGAGGTATCCGAGAGGCTCTGTAGATAGATGTTTGAGGTATAGTCAATTGAATTTTACTATAAGAATTATTGGCTATGTAGATGCGGATTATGCAGGAGATTTGGACAACAAAAGGTCTATGACGGGCTATGTGTTTTGCGCATCAAGTTGTACGGTTAACTGGAAGGCAACTTTGCAGTCATCAGTTGCATTGTCCACAACAGAAGCTGAGTACATAGCTTTGGCTGAAGGCATCAAGGAAGGTATTTGGCTAAAGGGGCTGATCGATGATATGGGTATGACTTCTGAGATCACTAAGGTATTTTGTGACAGTCAGAGTGCCATACACTTGTCAAAGAATCAAGCATTTCATAAGAGAACAAAGCACATAGATGTGAGGTATCACATTGTTCGGGATATGGTGTCTCAAGGAGTCATGTGGGTTGACAAAGTTGGGACTAAGGATAATTCGGCAGACATGTTGACTAAGACTGTTCCAAGAATCAAATTTGAGCATTACTTGGATTTGGTAATGTTTGTATACTCAGATAACAGGCCATATTAGGGGCATGGACAAAGAAGATGAATGGGAATTTCAAGTCAAGGTGGAGAATTGTTGATTTTGACTTAAAATTTGAGGTAAAATTGACAAAGAATGAAAGAAATTGAGCAAAGTGGTCGAAATGGGCTCGAGAACACACCTCGGCACATGTTGGAAGAACGCCGCACACTGGGGCGCAAGGCAAGGCACGTCAAGGTGTGGAAATGGGCGAAAAAAGCATGAAAACACATGTCGTGCGCCCCGGCGCAAGATTTTTTGCACCCCGGTGTGTAGTGAATAGTAACTTTACACCGGGGCACAAAGTTTCTACCCTAGTACAAGAAAGGTGCGCAAGGGCCCATGCTTTGCAACTAATGACTGCATAGCTATTAAGCTAAACGGCGGGAGAGGCCATACCGTCATTAATGTGGAGGTGACAAACGGTCACAGCAATAAATACGATTGGACGGGTGGTTGAGGCGCATTTAATGTGGCAAATGGGACAATGCAGACCGCCATCATTAGTCACTAAGCACTTGACTTTGCTTCAACTAGAGGAAAGGTCGAGCGAATTAACCTCTATGGTCAATCCAAGACAAGGGTCTCCAAACTATTTGACCAATCATGGGTATGGCTGAAGGAAGCCCTAATAACCTGGTCGATTAGAAGTGATAAAGTTTGACTTCATGGTCGAACCCAGAGTTGGTTGTGCTTGGGCCGAGTAAGCTTAATGGGCCTTAAGAGCCCTAATGGACTAGTCCCATATCGTGAATAATGATATGACGAATTAAGTTTCTAGGGATAAAAAGGTAAAAATTGTTTAAAATGACCTAATTAAGTAAATAATAAATAAAGTAAAAAAGGTTAGAGAGTCCGATTAATCAAGCCACCAAAACGAGCATTGAGATCCAACTGGGCAAAAGCCCACTAAGGATTCAGTAGCTTAAAGACCAACTCCCAAAGTCAAACAAAATATGAAAAATCACTTGTAAATAATTGAGTGCTTCGATCCCCACGCAAGTACGTTCCAAAACAAAGAATTCTTTAAATTCCCTGTCTTCAGAAAATTAACCTAGCTCAATTTCTAAGCAGCATAAATAATAAACTAGCATAGAATATTTCTTTTATTGATAAAAAGAACTTATTATGAATCCATAATTTTTGTTGTTACGTTATTGCTGTTAAATTGGCTGCATGATTTTTTTTTTTTTTTTTTGGTACTAAATATTAGAAATCTTATCATTCTTTATTAGATTTCTAATTTATTCTCAAAGAGAAAAGCCATCATGTCATTGACTACAATCGAGTCAAGAATGTGCAATCAAACTAATATATCTCAATCGAAATTCCACCATGACACTAATTTCTCATATAAATAGTATCCTTACTTAATCCTCAATATCGACAAAGAGTTAGAACAATATTATTAAATATAGGACTCTAAAAGAATATCTAATTGACAATTTCGTCCTTTATTCCACTTTTATAAATAAAAACAAAGTGTATCGAATATTTTCTTAATACAAACACTTTGTTATGCAGATCATATATACTTAATATGTATCCTTAAAATGATCTAAAAAGAAAAATAAGATCACCCATCGATATGACTAATAAAGTCCACAAAGGTCAAAAAGTAAAAATGAATTAAAAATGCTCCATTAATTAAATAAATAAATGAATAAAAAAGATCAAAGAATCCTATTAACTAAGTCCACCAAAAAAAGCACCCTTGGTCCACGCGAAGTTTTTTACCAAAGGCTAAGAGCATTTTTGACATGTTTTTTTTCAAAGGTTATTATTTTATTAACATTACAAGCTTAAAACTTTTTCATTGCATGATTGAATCAAATATTCTCTGATGGATAAACTCTCAAAATTGCAATAAATATCTTGTGCATGTGGTCATAATTAAGTAGACGTGTATCATGTGTGGATGATCCAATAGAACATAATAATCCAAACTATATAAAGGCCTAAAATAAGTGTGAGTAACTTTAGTTGATAAGATATGTCTTTCTCTTTTGTTATTATTATTATTATTATAGAAGTTGATAAGATATGTCGCTGATTATTATTTATTTTCTTTCACAGTTTCTTCAGTAAGTGATGACGGGTACCAAATAATTGAAGTACCAACCGAAAGTAGAAATTTTCAGTACAAGTTTATGCGATATATGTGGATTGATTTCCAATTAAACATATATAATATACCGTAATGCAAACCAGCTAGTTTATGTGAAAATTTTGAGATATTACATATATAATAGTATTCTATTACCTCAGATAAATTTATGATTTGTCAAATAATTAATTGATATGAAAATAAAACAAGCAAGCAACCGAAGTATGATCTGGTGTTTTGAATTATTTATTCTAATTAGTATTTATTATTAATTATTTTAATTTTATAAATATATGTCAAGTATTATTGATCTATATTTTTATAAAGCAATATTTAATACACCTTGTGTATCGTTACAACGTAATGTAAAATGAGAGATGAATCTACATTATTAATAAAACATCAGCCCATTTGCTGTATTTTTGAGTCATGTATCTAAAATGACATCATTTTTATTTTTTTACCCTTATAATATAAAGTAATTAAAATTTAAAACTCGCTCCATATTACTATTTTCGTTAACCTATTGTTCTTATTTATGTAAACATTTAAACAAATATATTACGAATTATTACAAATAATTTATTAGTGTACCAATGAGCTAGTTTCAATAATGAAGTAGAGTGGCTTGGAGCTGATTTCTAGTGGCAAATACTATTATATAAAGGCCAAAGGCGTGAGCCATTTGCTTGCCTCAGACCTAATCATTTCTCATCTGTGCATACATAGATAGAGTGTAGTGATCTAATAAGTGAAAGAGAAGGATGGAGCTTGGTGGGAAGTTGGTTTCTCAAACAGCCATAAAATCTGATGGAGATGTATTTCATGAAATCTTTAGAGAGCCACATCATATTTCAAGTATGAGCCCTGATAAGACTCAAAAGTGTGATTTGCATGATGGTCAGTGGGGAACCGTCAGCTTCGTCATCTTTTGGAACTACACCCATGGTGCGTAAGTCGTAAAAGTTCGTTCTTAGTTTCTAATAATAGCTATAGTCAACAAGTAGCAGCATTTCCGTACTAAAAAAATTTAAATCAATTACAAATGATAAAGCAAAGGTGGCGAAAGTAATAGTTGAAGCCATAGATGAGGAGAAAAAGTCGGTGACGTTCAATGTGATTGAAGTAGATCTATTGGAGTTGTACAAGACTTTCAAAAGCAATTGTTCATGTTGAAACTGGTGGAAGATAACCTGGTCACCTGGAGATTTGAGTATGAGAAGCTGAACGAGGATATTCCTAATCCAAACACACTCATGGACTTCTGCATTGGTCTCACTAAAGATATTGAAACCCACCATCTCTCCTACATGAAATCTTGATTTCAAGGGCTAATCTATGTTACTGTGTACTATGTGGTTTCTTGATTATATATGGTTCCATAAGAAGTCACTAGACAATTATATGTGTCGTGTGTGTGGTAATATTACTTTTGATTGCCAATAAAGGTCATGTCTTGTGCTAAAGATATGTACTTGTGAATAAACAAGGTGCATGTGTTGATCGTTGTGGTGAAAATTTTTCTTCCGTTTTGAAGATGCCAAATTGTTTCATTTCTTTAAATGATTTGGTTTCCTTTATGCCAACGGGCAATCAACATGATATACCATCTTAATAGGATCAAAATATTTTCTTGGTTAGATATTTTAAAATCTTCTCTTTCAATTACAAATTCTTAATTATATAAGTGCAGTTCAAATCTTTTATTTTTTTATGATTCAATATTAATATTATTATTTATATTCAACGTTCTTACTTTGATTGGATGAATCTTATTTATGAAATAATTAAAATAATAATGTATTAATTTATTGTATCATGAAGCCCACCCCCCCACCCCCACCTCTTTTTTTTTTTTTTTTTTTTTTTTTTTGCGTTTTTGGGTAACAAGACTTTCAATGCGACAATTTATGTTGACACTAGTGGTAAAAAAAACATAGTCACTTGGACCTTTGAATACGAGACGTTGAATAAGAATGTTCTTGATCCAAACAAGCTTATGGACTTGTGTCTTAATCTCACTAAAGATATTGATACACACCATCTCTACAATGCCTTAGTAACTAAGATTAGTGCACATGAATAATGATCGTAGCTTGAGAATTCACTACCTACTTTACGTATTATATGTTTTTGTTTGTGGTTGTATAAGAAGTCGTCAGACAAACGTATGCCGTACATGTAGTAATGGTTTCGTATGAAGATAAATATCATGTCTTTTGCTTAAGTTAAGTTCTTGTGAATGAACGAGGTGTGTTGATAATCTTTCTGTTCTTTTCGGTGATTTTTTTTTTTTTTTTTGGCAAATCAGTCAAGCTATTTAAATGATATTGGTATTCTTGTTGTTGTATGCACGAAGATCAAAACCTATACTTCGTCAGATATTTCGAAATCCTCAGTTTGATTGAAAATTCTTTTTTTTTTTTTTTTTAAGTTAAAGATTATCAATTTTAAGTGATATTTCTCTCACTTTTCATTTAATGGATACAAGAGAACACTTTGAATTAAACATGAGTGAAACTAAGATTTTTCACTAAATTATAAAATTTGATACCTGGTTGGTTGAATCTATGAGATAACGAAAGCCCCGGCCATCGTCATAAATTGATTTTGATTGGAAACATTTTTTTTTTGAAACTATTTTGATTGGAAACTTGTTTAGTCCAAATCAATGTATTTCCTTATCCTCATCTGTCCGTTAACGTGTCAGATATACAGAACTTGAGTTGCTCATGATTTCATCAATCAATTCGCATCCAAAACATTCAATATATATTCATAGCATCAAAACATTCTTAATTTTAATTAGAAGATAGTTCAATACATTTTAGCTTATTGTTGGGTTAAGATATTCATAATGCTGCTATCTCCAGAAAAAATTGGTTGCTCAGGATCCCTAAAAAAGAAAAGGGGTTATAACAATTGTATTCCGGCCATCAATTTTCAATAGTAAAATTTCAATTAATTGCTTTAATAAGTATATATGACTCAAATGGAAAAATAAAGAGTATTCAAGTGGTTATTTTAGGCTTGTACGATAAAACAAAATTATATTATTAAATGGAAAAAGAATAATAATATAATTCTCCCGTGGAGAAATTCCTCTCAAACTCCACAATTCGAATTCGCGTTTTCACATCACACTCGCAAAAATTGAGTTAGCTCCCAACAACAGTTGAATAAAGAAAAAGAAGAAACAACAAATTAATGTGGTAACAATTCTTGCCATAACATGATATGTTATATATCCACTCGTGAGTTAAGAGACTTCATATTAGCTGATGAATATTTTGTCTATTACAATGTTCACATGGAAAAATTGGAATTCAACCTCAATAAACATATATATATATATATATATATATATATATGCACATGTAGTTGTCATCAGGGACAGAGCTAGAAATCTTTATTACATGAGATGAAATTGAATTACCAAAAATATAATATATTGTAAATTTAAAATGATAAAGAAGAACAATGGCAAAGTGAATATCGTTAATAAGAGGAATGGCCATTTTATAATTTGAGGGATGCAAAATTATAATATTTTAAGATTTTCTATATAAAAAATCAAATTTGAAAAAATCAAAAGTACAAGAAAATATCTACTTATAATTTATGGTGACTACTAATGTGTGTGGTTTATCCTTGTTTCAATATTCAACCGGAAAAAATAGAGTAAATTATTCCATTGAAAACAAAAACGATGGCAATCACACATATGACAAATATTTGAAACAATAGATCTATTTGTATGTGATACTCAAACTGTAAACCGGCAATCACACCTTTAAGAGCAATTTCTATGATTTCATCATTATCATTTATATTTATGATTGATTATATTATTTTTTCTGCAATATAATGAGATGACGAATTAAGTTTCTAGGGATAAAAAAATAAAATTGATTAAAATGACCCAATTAAATACATAATAAGTGAAGTAAAAAGGTTATAGAGTCCAATTAATCAAGCCCACCAAAATGAGCATTTAGATTCAACTAGGCTGAAACACACTAAAGATTCAATCACTTAAAGACCAACTCCCAAAGTCGAACAGAATATGAAAAGTCACTTGTAAAAAATTGAGTGCTTTGATCCCCATGCAAATGCGTTGCAAAACAAAAACCTCTTCAAATTTGTTGTCTTTCGAAAATAAACCTAGCTCAATTTCCAAATTCCAAGAAGCATACATAATAAACTAGCATAGATTATTTCTTTTCTTGGTAAAAAGAACTTATTATGAATCCACAATTTTTTGTTGTTACATTACTACTATTAAATTGGCCGCACGATTAGTTTTTGTTGTACTAGATGTTTTAATGTCATAAATCTTATTATTTTTTTATTAGATTTCTAATTTATTCTCAAAGAGGAAAATCATCATCTCATTGACTTCAATCAAGTCAAGAATGTGCAATCGAAATAATATATCTCAATTGAAATCCCATGATGGCATTAATTTCCCATATAAATAGTATTCATACTTATTTCTACGATCCTCAGTATAGATAAAGACTTGGAACAATATTATTAAATATAGGACTTTAAAAGAATATATAATTGATATTTAATTTCATCCTTTATTCCATAGTTTTATAAATAAATACAAAGTGTATCGAATATTTTCTTAATACAAACACTTTGTTGTAGGTCATATTTACTTAATATGTATCCATAAAATGATCTTAAAAGTAAAATAAGATCACCCACAAATGTGACTAATTAAGTCCACAAGGGAAAAAAAAGTAAAAATGGATTAAAAATGCTCAATTGCTTAAATAAATAAATGAATAAAAAATGTCAAATAGTTCAATTAATTAAGTCCACCAAGAAAGGCATTAAAATCCTAATGGGCCGAAATCTATTAAAAAAAAAAGACTATAAATATTATGCCCAAAGTGAAATTGAGCATAAAAAATCATATTGAAAAAAAAAATCTTTGTTTTGAAGATGCCAAATCATTGGATTACTTTGTCGTCCTCTTATGTGAACAGGCAATGACAATATTAGAGAAACTTACAAAAAATCCATCAATTTCTGCTGCTCTAGTTATTGTTGCTAAATTGGCCACGCTACTATAAATTTAACTTTTTTTTTTTTTTTTTAATCAAAACTCTAATTTATTCTGAAAGAGGCAAAAAAAATAGATAGGTGTCCCATTCCAATCGAGTTAAGAACGCAACAACTAACTAATGCCCCCTTCAACTATCTTGATTGAAATCCCCATCAATTTACTTTTTCCTAAAGTAATACTTTTATTTATTTTGATGATTCTCGATACAAACAAAAGAGTTCTGAAAATGGTATTTCATGTTTTATTATATATCATAAAAAATTCAAAATATATTAAATATTTTCTTAATATAATACTTTAAAATACTTTCAGCATGTATTTATGAACTAAAATAAAAATAAAATAAAAAATTCGAAACAATTTCCATATTATAATTATTCATGTTATGGTGCATACGCGGATTTCTGATTTAGACCATTTCATTTTCCTATGAAGAGTGTACAACATAAGATGATAAGAACTCCCAACAAGTGCTTGTTTGATTTTGTTTTCAGACACCCTTTTCATTTTTTGATGAAAATGAAAATAGAAAACTATCAACTTCTCTCCTATTTTCACCAACATTTTCATTGTGAAAACATTCTCCAAATCATACTATTAGACTCTTTCTCCATTTTCACTTTTCATCACTTTTTATTTTCTTCTACTCACGTTTGCACTACTTTTAATACAAAAACAACGTATTTTCCAAATACAACTCATTTTCAACCCTACACAATCATTATATTTTAAACAAAACCTCCAAACAATATTTCATTTTCAAATTCAAATTAGTGACAATGAAAATGTCTCCTAAAAACAAATCCAAATGGCCCGAACTTTTTGTAATAAACCATGTGAAAGTTGGCCTAGCTGTCTTCTGAGTTGATATCAATTATCAATCTCAAGTGGTATTTTTATGAATTTATATTCAAAGATGATACGAGAGAACACTTGGAATTAAGCAACGTTAAAATTTAATTTCGTTATTAAATTATAAAAAAAATTTACCCAGCAGATGATTGAGCTGATCATGAGACGACAAGAGCCCATGACTATAAATTGATTTTGATTTGACGAACAACTCCAAATCTCATATGTTAATTCAGGCGTCGGTCCACATAGAAACTATAGAAATTAAAATGTTTTTTTTTTAATTTATAGAAAAAAGCGGAGTGACTAACAATATAGAAGAATTTTTTACCCATTTCAATGTTGATAAATCAAAATTCGTCCTCAATTATATGTAGTCTAATGGGACCGTAAAATATGCACTGTTCATCCTTATATCCATCTTCAGCCAGAAAAATTAGAGGGTAAATCATTTTATTAAAACACAAACTAAATGATGGCGATCACACTAATAACACATAATCCAATGTACATCAATGTTTTTAAAATCGGACCGGACAAAGAACCAACAACATAATTGGCTCTTGGTTTTACCCATTCAACTGGTTGGACCACTGGTTCGACCATAATGATGTAATAATTATATTTAATTTTATAAATATATATAATATTTTAATATTAACAAAAAATAAAACTTTCAATAATATAAAAAAAATATTATTTTAAAAAATTTCAATTCTTACTCATTTTTAAATATGTTCTTTAAAAAAAATAAAAACTTCACAATTAGTCAACTATAAATAAATAAAAAATAATATTTTATATTAATTTAAATAATCATTCGTTTCATAATTTAAAACCAAGTAAAAACAATTTTTTATACACTAAATATTTAACACAATTTAAGAGAGATTAAACAAAATAAAACAACAAAAGAAACATAAACATCCACATATAACTACTACTTCATTAAATTTTAAGGAAATAAATCATGTTTCAAAAAACTACATGTTCAAAATCTTTAGTCATCATCTTTAACTCATAATTCTTTTTTGCCTTTTTATATTTTTCATTTTTTTATATAAATTAATTTTTAAATTTAAAAAAATAGAAAAATAAGTAAACCAGTGGTCAACCGATCGAAGCACCATCGGTTGAACCAGTTTTGAACGATTTTGACCGGTTCAAAAGGCCACCGATTTTTAAGCTTCAATCGAATCAAACTGGCCTCTAATCACCAATCCAACAAATCAATACAGTCCGATTTTCAAAATATTGATGTACATTAATAATTGAAGTTTCCTCAAGTGATCAATTATGCGCACTATACTAGCTCAGGACCACAATTAGCATATATATATTTGAAAGCAATTATTGTCATTTACTAATTATTTCATTATCAAAAAATCCATCACAAAAAATCTGTTGCAAGATGATAATCTTTGAAGAAATTAAGTTTCAAAACTAAGTTTGACCTTTTGCAATGGAAAAAATCCACTGCAAAAAATGAAAAAAATGTATAAAACATTTGCGACGGAAAAATCCGTCGCAAATGTGAAGATTAGGGACGGATTCGAATCCATCGTTAATTTTTTAAAAAGTTCAGAAAATTTTGCATCTGATTCAAATCCGTTGCAAAATTTAAGTAAAATCGGTTGCAAAACCTGAAAAAATAAAAAAGGAAATAAAATTGTTTGAATCCATCGTAAATTGTCGGGAATGCAATTAGCATATATACTTAAGAGCAATTCTCTATGATTTCAACATTATCATTTATATTTATGATTGATTATACTATTTTTTCTATAATATAATGATATGATGAATTAAGTTTCTAGGGATAAAAAAGTAAAAATTGATTAAAATGACACTATTAAATAAATAATAAGTGAAGTAAAAAGGTTAGAGAGCCCAATTAATCAAGCCCACCAAAATAAGCATTTAGATCCAATTGGGCCGAAACCCACTAAGGATTCAATCACTTAAAGACCAACTCCCAAAATCAAACAAAATATGAAAAATCACTTGTAAAGAATTGAGTGCTTTGATCCCCACACAAATGCATTCCAAAACAAAGAACTCTTGAAATTCGTTGTCTTCCAAAAATAAACCTAGCTCAATTTCCAAGCAGCATAAATAATAAACTAGCATAGAGTATTTCTTTTATTGGTAAAAAGAACCTATTTTGAATCCACTAATTTTTGTTGTTACGTTATTGCTGTTAAATTGGTCACACAATTTGTTTCTGTTGTACTAGATGGTTTAATATCATAAATCTTAGCATTCTTTATTAGATTTCTAATTTATTATCAAAGAGAAAAGTCATCATCTCATCAACTTCCATCGAGTCAAGAATGTCCGATCGAACTAATATATCTCAATTGAAATTCCATCATGACATTAATCCATACAAATAGTATCCTTACTTATTTCTACAATCCTCAATATAGAAAAAGAGAGTTAGAACAATATTATTAAATATATGACTCTAAAAGAATATCTAATTGATATTCACTACTAAAAGAACTAGTTTTGTGATGGAAATTTGCAACGAAAAAAATCCGTCACAAATTGCAACGGATTTTTGTGATGGATTTTCCGTCTCAAAATCCATTGCAAAATGGCATTTTTTGAAAAAAATTAATTTTGGCTTTATTTTCTAAAATTTCAAAAAAAATTGCGACGGAATTTTTTCGGTCGCAAAATTCAATTTTGGGATGGAAATTTTGCCACGAAAAAAAATATGTCACAAATGTCAATTTTGGAATTTTCCATCTCAAATTTAAAAAAAAAAATGAGAGAGAAAAAAAATAAAAATTTTTGCAATGGATTTTGAATCCGTCACAAATAGGTGGGAGTGGGAAACAAATCCTAACTCTCCCACCCATACACAGTTGTAGCACCTTCTGCAAGACATCACTTCTCCCTTTTCTACCATTCATTTTTTTCATTTTTCCTTCTTCTTTATTGTGGCCGATGGCCAGTCGCAGCTAGCAAGTGTTGGCCGCATCGGCGGCCTGCAGCCAGCCATGTCTAGCCATTTTTTTATTTTTTTTTAATTTTAAAAATGCTAATGATTTTTGTTTACATATTGTTTCAGGTTTGGAGAGCTTATATTTTGCATTAATCCCCACTAATTAAGGTAATTTTTTAATTATAATTTATTTTGTTAAAATTTGATTTATGTATTAGTTAAAATTTGATTTATGTATTTATGTATTTAGTTAAGATGTGATTTATGTATTAGTTAAACTCAAATAATGATTTATTTATTAGTAATATAATTTGACTTACACAAATAATGATTTATGTATTAGTTAAATTTGAGTTGAATTTAATTGCATATTAAATGTTGTTATATTTTGTTATAGTTATGTTTTTATGTGAATTAAAAATTTTATTAGAATTTTGATTGAGTTAAATTTTATGTTAGTATATATTGAATTATATTACATTTATAAGTTTTAATTTAGTTTATGGAATTATGATTTACGAATAAATATATGCACTTGTAACATGTGCCTACTGACATAAGCTATCTTAACTGCGGTGGATCCTTTTTGTGAGAGTTGAATTTTGTGGAGCATTTAGAGGTAAGTTTGCATATCTTCTTTTGATTTTATATATTTTTTTAGTAGAATACATTAGAAATATTTAGAGTTGGTGGAATTAGGAAGGAGGATGGGACGTTAGAAGAAAGGGTAAATCATTCTCATTTGTTGCTGATTGATTTTAATTGCTTGCATGATGATTATGGGTATAACGAGAAGTGTTTATGTGCCATTACGTGTTGATGAATATTATTAATTGTAAATGTTAGTTTAAATTATGATTTATTATGTTAGTTTAAATTTAATTTATGTATTAGATTAAATTATGTTAGTTTAAATTTGATTTATGTATTAAATGTTGTTATATTATGTTAGATTTATGTTTTTATGCGAATTAAAAATTCTATTAGAATTTTGATTGAGTTAAACTTTATGTTAGTATATGTTGAATTGTATTAAGTTTATAAATTTTAATTTTAGTTTATGGAATTATGATTTATAGATAAACATGTGTACTTGTAAGAAAATTTTAGATTGATAATCACTTTGTAAATTATGATATATATTGTTTTGTTATAGTGAGGGACACATATATCCAATTTTTTGATTCAATACATGTTTATAAATATTATCAACTGTTTTTAATTGAAGTAATGCTATTCATTTTGTTGACTCTTGTTTTTTTTCCTGATAATTTGAAGTATTCTATTTAAGGGAGTTTGAGATAAGAATTATTTCAAGCATAAATTATGCTTTTTCTTAATTAGATTTCAAAATATATATTTCTCTAAGTGTTTTGAATTTTTTTTATGTGCCTCGTAGTTTATGTTTCTATTTTTCATTATTCTAATTTTATTTTTGCTTCAAAATTGCAGACTTTGATATCTCAAGGCATTGAAATTTAGTATAAGTCTTTGTATGAGTAAGATAATTTTTTTGGCATTATTTTGTGAATTTATATTTTAGTTAGGACTTGGTTTATCATATTTTTCAAGAGTTTGTTGTATTTGTTGAGTTTTATGTATTTATTTATTTGAATTATTATTATTTTGGCATTGCTATTTAAAATGAGGATGTATAATTTTTTGGTGGATTATAGATACCAAACTTGGTGTAGGATGCATAATTTATTATTTTTTTTTAAATTTGCGACAGAAATTTCCATCACAATTATTTTTTAAAAAAATTTACAATTTTGCGATGGACACAAATCCATCTCTAAATCCGTTGCAAAAATTTTCAACGAAGGATTTTGCGACGGAAAAATCCATCATAAATAGCAGTTTTTTTAGTAGTGAATTAATTTCATCCTTTATTCCACTTTTTATAAATAAATACAAAGTATATCAAATATTTTCTTAGTACAAACACTTTGTTGTAGATCATACATACTTAATATGGATCCATAAAATGATCTAAAAAGTAAAATAAGATCGCCCACTAATATGACTAATTAAGTCTACAAGGGTAAAAAAGTAAAAATGGATTAAAAATGCTCAATTGATTAAATAAATAAATGAATAAAAGAGGTCAAAGAGTCCAATTAACTACAAAGAAAGGCATCAAAATCCTAGTGGGCCAAAATCTATTAAAAAAAATATATGTAAAAACTGAGTCCAAAGTGAAATTGAGAATAAAAAATCATTTGGAAAAAAAAATCTTTGTTTTGAAGATGCCAAATCATTGGATTGCTTTGTTGTTTACGCGAATAGACAATGACCATATTCGAGAAACTTATCAAAAACCCACCAATTTTTGCTGCTTTAGTTATTGTTGCTATTTTGGCCACGCTACTATAAATTTAACTATTTTTTTTTTTATCAAAACTCTAATTTATTCTCAAAGAGGCAATATATATATATATATATATTCGATGTCCTATTCCAATCGAGTTAAGAACGCAATAACTAATTAATGACCCCTTCAACTATCTTGATTGAAATTCTTATCAATATAATTTTTCCTCAAGGTAATACTTTTATTTATTTCGATAATTCTCGAAACAGAAAAAATAGTTTGGGTATTAAATAAGGGATTTCAGAAATGCATTCAATTGGTTCATTTTTTATTATATATCATAAAAAATGTAAAATATATTAAATATTTTCTTAATATAGTACTTTAAAATACTTTTAGTGTGAAATTATGAATTAAAATAAAAATAAAATAAAATTTCAAAATAATTTTCATATTATAATTATGCACGTTATGGTGCATACTTGGAATTCCGATTTAAAGCACTTCCTTTTCCCATGAAGAGTGTACAACATAAGAACTCCCAACTACTACTTAGGCTTTGTTTGGATGTCAATTGGGGCATTCTCCCAAAATTTTTTGGGAGAATGGATTTTGGAAAGTGGGATTGGGGAATGTGATGGTTGTTTGTTTGTATTTTGGGAGGTAGGTAAGAATAAATTGGGGGGAACAAGATGTCACATCAATAACTTTTTTGTTAGATTTGTTGGGTAAAATGAGTAATTTAAAATTATTTATATATGTGTTTATATAGATTGTATGAGTGGTTGTTGTATGTGTATATATTTGTAATGATGAGATAATTGATTGAAACTCTAGGGAATGTGTTTAGAGTGTGAATAAATTTGTATTTTGAGAGTGGAATTCGGGAATATGTAGTTTTTGCTTGTTTAAGTTTTGGGAGTTAGAAAATAAAATGGGAGTTTGTAAACAAACAAGCCCTAACTTTTCGTACTAAACCATGTGAAAGGTGGCTCAGCTGTCTTCTAAGTTGATATTTTTATGAATTTATATTCAGAACACTTTGAATTAAACAACATTAAAACTTAATTTTGTTATTAAATTATAAAATTTTTATACCCAGCAGATGATTGAGCTGCCCATGAGACAGCAAGAGCCCATGGCAATAAATTGATTTTGATCTGACTGCTTTTTTAGAACAAATCCAAACCTCATATGTTAATTCAGGCGTTGGTCCACAGAATTTTAATGCATAATTCTGAGGAAGAATTTTTACAATTTTATTGTCATTAATTTTTAACACATTCAATCAGAAATGGGCAAAATGAACCATACATGATAAAAGTACATTAACCACTCAATAAAAGTAGAAATGAGCTGTGATATATACGGAATTATAGAAATTAAAATGCTTCATTTTTAAATTTATAGAAAAGCGGAGTGACTAACAATATAGAAGAATTTTTTACCCATTTCAATGTTGGTAAATTAAAATTCGCGCAGTCAACTGTCGAAGATTGGACATTTGGCGTAACTCAACCCCAAAAGCTAGCTCAATAGGTGAGGGTTGTCCAAAATCATATATAGTACCACTATTTATTTATTTCACCGATGTGGGATACTAACATACCCTGCACATGCCCCGGAATAAACATTTGGAGCATGGAATAATTTAAAATGGGTGGCTCAACAACACTTAGTAGTCCAACATGGGGAATGAGTGGCTCTGATATCACATTAATGAAATAAATAAATAGTGATCTCTATGTATGATTTTGGGCAATTCTCACCTCTTAAACTACCTCTTGGGATTGAGTTAGCCTGAGGTCCATTCTTTGACATAGTATCGTAGCCACCCATTCCCAATATTGGGTTACCCAGTATTGTTGGTCCACCCATGTTATTCCACGCTCCAAATGTTTATTCTTGGGCATACGTGAGGTGTGTTAGTATCCCACATTGGTGAAATAAATAAGTTATGGTCTCTATATATAATTTTGGACAATCCTCACCTCTTGAACTAACTTTTGGAGTTGAGTTAGACGCAAGATTCATTCTTTGACACGCACTCAATTATCCTCTTTGGCATACACTGACTGAAAGTTAAGTGTAAGAAATTATCTAATAGGACCATAAAATATGGTTCATCCTCATATCCATCCTCAGCCAGAAAAAAATTAGAGAGTAAATCAATTTATTAAACCCAAATTAAATGATGGCGATCACACATATGACACATAACCCAACGTATATTAATAATTGAAGTTTCCTCAAGTGATCAATTGTGCCCACTGTACTAGCTCAGGACCACAATTAGCATATACATATTGGAAAGAAATTCCCTATAATTTTGACAATATTATCGTTTACTAATTATTTCATTATCAATATTATTGATCACAGAATCATTTCAACCTTTTATAAATGGTAAATAGTTGAATAAGTATACGTGCATCATCTAGTAAGGTAAGGTCATACAATCAAAATTATTCATATCAATATTAATTAATGGCCATTTAACGCTTGAGATAATTGTGGTAGTAGCTATAGACTTTGCAGAGATAACTAAAGTGGATATGAATTATGATATGTAACTAGGTGAATATTATTCATATCTTTAGGGGGTTGTGGAATAATTAATTGATGCATTGATCAAAAGTATGGAATTTCCATTATTATATATTAGGATTTTACATACCTTTATTCCTCATAATATTGCTCTCAGATAATTAATATTTATAAAAATTAATTCATAGATATAATTAATAATAATATATGCAAATAACATATTTACTTATCCTAAACACTCTAATTAGGGATGATGCATTCCATCAAAATTATTTTTCATAAAATATTTTAAATTCTATTAAGGGTACAAGCTAGTATATAAAGACCAGAGGTATGAGCCATTTTCTTCACACCATTTCTCATCTCTTATTTATATACAGTATAGTGCTTAAGTGTTGTTAGCATTTAATCTATCAGAAAGAGAGATGGAGCTTAAAGGGAAGCTGGTTTCTCAAACACCCATCAAATCTGATGGAGATGTGTTTCATGAGATTATTAGAGAACGACCATATCACATTTCAAATATGAGTCCCGATAAAATTCAAAAATGTGATTTGCATAATGGTCAGTGGGGAGCTGTCGGCTCCATCGTCTGCTGGAACTACACTCATGGTAAGTAGTAATACTAGAGTGTGTGTGTGTAAATATATATATATATATACACATATTATCTTAAGTTTCCTTCATTCCTTTTTTTTCTTGATTTGATTTGATCCTTGTTATAAAATAATATATAGATGGCAAAAAGAAGGTGGGGAAAGAGATAATTGAAGCCATAGACGAGGAAAAGAAGTCAGTGACATTCAAGGTGATTGAAGGAGATTTGATGGAACTATATAAGACTTTCAAATTTATTGTTCATGTTGATACTAGTGGAGAAGACAACTTGGTGACTTGGACTTTAGAGTACGAGAAGAAGAGCAAGGATATTCCTGATCCACATACATTCATGGAGCTCTTAATTAATATCACTAAAGATATTGAGACTCACCACCTCTCCAACGTCTACTAATTAAGATCCATAATATATATTGTCTATGAGCGAACAATGAATCGTGCCTAGCTAGCTTAATGAATCTTGATTATGTTCACTAAAGAAGCTATAGGACAAAATAACATATTACATACATATGTGCCCTAATAATAAATACTGTTGTAATACTTGTGCTATAATTGTGCAGTTGTAATATGAATAAACCAAGTGTGTGGCGATGTCTGGAGCTTGTTGGTTCTTGTACAGGTAATTACTATGAATACATATATATATATATATATATATATATGAACATGTCATGGTTCTATACTTCGGGAAGAAATTGCTGATCTTTTTTGTGAAATTTTTCATAATTTTGTTTCTTCAATTTAAATTTAATTTCCAACGACCGCAACGTCCATCTCTCAAGATTATTAAAAAATTTCCTTCATTGAATATTTTGAAATCTTGTCTTTGTTCTTGTCGTTTTGCGTGAGAATTGAAGATAAACCAACATTAATTGAAGTTCCTGATCAAGCCAATTGCGCAAACTAGCGCAAGAACACAATTAAAGTATATACTTTTAAAAAAAAAATAAAATTAACATATAAACTTAAAAGCAATTTTATAATTTGAACATGATCATTTAATAATTCATTATTAATTAATATTATTTTTTCTGTAATATGATAAGCGTAGAGTTTTTCATGGATTTAAAAATCATTACAATCTTTGGTAAGCATGGACAGATGTAGGGGAAGCAGGGGCTTTGTTTGTCTAAGTTTTTTTGAAAATATTTTCCAGCTTTCAAACTAATATCAAATGTAATGGCATATTTTTTTAATTTTACTTTCCAAAAAACACTTAAAATTCTATCCAAATACCCTTTAAAATTACTCAAAACTCACTCAATCATTTCTTTACAATCAAATAATAATCATATATTAATTATTACAAATATATATAATATTATCTTCATTTTTTAATTTTATAATATATTCTGGACATTTATATATATGCATTATAAAATATATGTTATTAACTTATTACATCCTTCAACTGAAAGTAACCTGAATTTTTTATGGTTTTAGATTTTGGATCTGTCACTGTCTGTAGAAATAATTGAAAAAGTAATACTTATTGTTTATTTATATAGGTATTTATTAAGTTTGAGTCCCCAACCTTATATTTTATGTGAGAGACTAATATTATTAAGTTAAATGGCCACTTATTATCCGGTCGTCCAATTACTTAATAGACCAATAGCCATTTGCTCACTTCCTTGCAAAATAGGCCGAGGATTACAATTGGGATGGTTTTGTTCCCTTGAACTTTTTACCCCTGATGTACTGGGAGATCCAAATCCCCTTACTGATATTTTTGACTGTTCGAATTCTGTTATTTCTAATGATGATTTCATTTCAACCAAAATAATAATAATAATAATAATAATAATAATAATAATAATAATAATAATAATAATAATAATAATAACTGAAGTGGATATGATATTTAAATTATTCATATTTTACAAAGATTCTACAGTTATGGGGACCAAGGCAAATAATTGATGCAATTATACCGAATTCCCATTTTAACTAAGGCATCAAATTCTCGTTTAACTAGTTCCAAGTAGGGGTGTAAGATAAGTCGAGCCAGCTTATGAGAATCATGAGCTGGCTCAATTAGCAGTGGCAATCGTGTCGTGTTGGGTTGTTTCGTATTGGGTTAAGGTGGGGATATCACAAAATTTTGCTCAACACGAACCCAACCCAATAAGCACTCAACCTGAACCCAATCTGAAAGTTTTCGTATCAACCCAAACCCAACCCATTTCAGCTTATGATTATTTTTCATTAATAATTTATCTAAAAAACCTACACATTTTATGTTCAACTAGAATTTTAATAAAATAATCAATTTATACCAAGATTTTGAGAAAAGACAACTTATACAAAAAATTTAGAAAAAATCAACATTATACTCTAGCAACCCAACTTTTGTACCATAGAACAATTTTATAATTGGACTTCATTTAATTTCCTCTACGACATCAATAATATACAAATTTTCATGTTAAACCAAAAGTTTTGCACAACTTAATTTTAACAACAATGAAGTCGAATTCTAACAAAGTAGTCGAGATTTATGTAGTAAATAATAATCATTAATTCTTACAAATCAATCTAGAGTTAAATTCTTCAAACATAACAAGTCATTACTTAAAAATGCAAAAAACATAGAAAAACTATCAAATTATCGTGTTTTCAGGTTATTATTGAATTATCCGAAACCAAACCCAACCCAACCCAACCCATAATTTTCATGTTGTTTATCGGGTCAACCCAATATCGACCCAACCCAAACCCAATAATATCGTGTCGGTTCGTGTCGTGTCGAAAATTGCCACCCCTAAGCTCAATTATAGCTCAACTCGAGCTCGAGCTCAAGGTTTATATGAGTTGAACTCAAGTCTTGATTCAGTTGTCCAGCTCGTGAACTTTTTTCTATTTTTAAATATTTTTATATATTAATAATTTACTTATTTTTATTTTTAAATATTTTTTCTAGTTTTAAATATTTTATATAATATCAAATAATTATTATATATATTAATAATTAACTTTTATTGAGCTGAGCTGAGCTCGAACTCAATAAGCTCAAGCCAGATTTTTTTTTTTCGAAATCAAACTCATTTAAAACCCTAGTTCCATGTGATAACTAAGCTACTATAGTATTAATGGAGTAGTCCACAAAATGTTCAGCCTAGTCCATATTCAAGATACAACCCACAAATATGGGCCCATAACCAAGTGGCCAAAAAAATGTAATTTTACCCCAACTAAATATTACTATTTTTGTTAATCTATTGTTCTTATTTATGTAAATAGTTAAACAAATATATTAAGAATTATTACAAATAATTTATGAGTGTACCAATGAGCTAGTTTCAATAATGAAGTAGAGTGGCTTGGAGCTAATTTCTGGTGGCAAATACTATTATATAAAGGCCAAAGGCATGAGCCATTTTCTTGCCTCAAACCAAATCATTTCTCATCTATACATACATAGATAGAGTGTAGTGATCTAATTAGTGAGAGAGAGGAATGGAGTTTAGTGGGAAGTTGGTTTCTCAAATAGCCATAAAATTTTATGGAAATGTGTTTCATGAGATCTTCAAAGAGAGGCCATATCATATTTCAAGCATGAGCCCTAGTAAGATTCAAAAGTGTGATTTGCACGATGGCTAGTGGGGAACCGTCGGCTCCATCATCTTTTGGAACTACACCCATGGTATGTAAGTTGCAAAAGTTCGTTCTTAGTCTCTAACAATAGCTAGTCAACAAGTAGCAACATTTTCATACTAACAAAATTTAAATCAATCATAGATGGTAACGCGAAGGTGGCAAAAGACGTAGTTGAAGGTGACAAAGAGAAAAAGTTGGTGACGTTCAATGTGATTGAAGGAGATGTGTTGGAGCTGTACAAGATTTTCAAAGCAACCGTTCATGTTGAAACCAGTGGAGAAGATAACCTGGTCACCTGGACCTTTGAGTGTGAGAAGTTGAGCGAAGATGTTCCTAATCCAGATACACTCATGGACTTCTACATTGGTCTCACTAAAGATATTGAAACCCACCATCTCTCCTCCATGAAATCTTGATTTCAAGGGCTGATATATGTACTATGTAGTTTCTTGATTATATATAGTTCCATAAGAAGTCACTAGACAATTACATATGTCGTGTGTGTAGTAATAGTTTTGCTTGCCAATAAATGTCATGTCTTGTGCTAAAGATATGCACTTGTGAATAAACAAGGTGCATGTGTTGCTCTTTTTGGTGAAAATTTTCTTCCGTTTCGAAGATGCCAAATTGCTTCGTTTCTTAAATGATTTGGTTTCCTTTACGCCAACGTGCAACCAACATGATATACCATCTTGATAAGATCAAAATATTTTCTTGGTTAGCTATTTAAATCTTCTCTTTCAATTATAAATTCTTGATTATTTGTGTGAAGTTCAAATTTTTCTATTTTTGATGATTCAATAATATTATTATTTATATTCAAAATTTGACGAATCTTATTAATGAAATAATGAAAATCATAATTCATTGATTGATGGTCGCATCATAAATCTTTTATTCTTTTTTTTTTAACAAGCCTATCATGGATTCACTAATTTATATTGATTCATTATTGTTGTTATATTGATCAATATGGCCTCCTTCTATTATACTGGTTATTGTAATATATTGCAACCATATTCTACTACATCTCTAATTTATTTTTAAAAAGGCAAAGAAATAAATTCATTACTCTACTTCAATCTAGTTAGAATTTGAAAATGAACTAATGTATGTCTATTGGAATCCCATCAATATCATTTTCATATATAGAAATAGTATTCTAGCTTATTTCAACAATTTTTTTTACAAAAAGATAGAGTTCAGCTATTACTAAATATGGAACTCTAGAAATTCATTAAATTAGTTTTTCATCTTATACTTTCAAGTTTCAATTCATAAATAAATAAAAGGCATATTAAATTTTTTCTTCATAAAAATACTTGATTGTGGATCTATCACATACACTATACATATATTCATTAAATAAACTGAAAAATAAATATAGATGTGATGATTCATATATAAAGTTCCGATTAATTTATGACTTCGTCCTTTTCATGACATCCCAATTACTGACGTTTTTTGCTATTATTGTGCCAGATTTGATACAAACCATGTGAAAAATAGCCTTTATGTCTCTTAAGTTTCATATTATTAATTCGAAGTGATTTTTTAGGTCGAATAGCATCGCCCTCATACATATAAGTATGAGAGATGCGTGAGGGCAATGATCATAATGTGCCATGTTGAGAAGATCAAAATCTTTCCTTGGCTAAATATTTTTGGCTAAATATTTTGAAATCTTCTCCTTGATTGAAGATTCTTAGTATTTCAATATTCCATTTTTGATGATTCATCAATATTATTACTTATATTCAAAGTTATTAGTTGCTTCGATTGGATGAATCTTATTGATGGAATAATTAAATTATAATCCATGCAGTAAAAAGAATTTTAATTGTAATTTTTTGTGTTGATTGTATCATTAATCATTTCTTTAATTGGTATAATGAACTTATCATGAATCCATGCATGTAAACACCCCCAACAATTCAAATGTCTGGCATTTTGAATTATTTACAAGAAAAATATTTAATAAATTTAATAATTTATTTTTAATATAGAGTATGAGATAAAACATCTATATAAAGATGAAATGTATGAGGCACTACCAAAAAAATAGTTTTTTGTGACGGAATTTGCCACGGATTTTGTGATATTAAAAATCTATCTCAAAAACTCGGTCGCAAATTTTTGCGACTCCCCCTTATTTTACGACGGATTGTCGCACCACTTTTGCGATGGATTTGCACGATTTGCGAAGGAAATCTCCATCACAATTTTGTGACAAATTTTGCGATGGAAATCTGCATCGTAAATTTGGAATTTTACGAAAAAATCCGTTGCAAAAGAATAATTTTCTGATGGATTTTTCATCCGTTGCAAATTTTCAATTTTCATAATAGTTTTCTGTGATAGAATTTTCTGTCACAATACGTAGTTTGTGAAGAATTTTTTTGTTGTGAAATATTTTTTTTTTTTATTATCTTGCATTATTTTTTCCTATATAAAAAACCTATAATGAACAAATAGTATATTCATAAATTCAACAGCACCATAGTTAACAATATTTATAACCACCAAATGATAAAATAACGATATCCTACATAACATCCAAATGTAACATCAAATAAACAAAATATTCATAAACTTAACAACATAAAAGTATTCAAATGTAATTATCAAAGCGTAACCATCTTCACACAGTATATAACTAAACACTAATACATAAGCCAATCAAACATCATTCTCATCATTTATGTTTCTTCGTGGTTGTTCATTAGGGGATCTAAATGAGGATAGTGCAGGAGATACCTTTGGCCAAGGGAAATCTGAGCTCGAGTGCCGTGAATGAGAGATTTGTAAGCAGATAATATGACAATGATATGGTGATAGGGTATTTTTAGGTGGATAATAGAGCAACGAAATGATGATGGGATATGCATACTTTGCTGCATCAACATTTGTCGCGTCACCATCCCCACATCTATGAATTTTTTCTTAAACATCATATTTTCTTCTATTAACATCATTGTTTCTTCTTCCAACTTCTTAATTCTTTCATAGGACTCAACATTTGGAGGTCGTCTAGATGCGTGACACGAGACAGAGGAAGCGTTACTTCCAAGTCCATAGATCCACCCATTCTTCGATTCGCCTATCGTATCTTTCCACACCTACATAAGTAAAATTTACCACAAATTAATAAAAATCAAATAATTCCATTAAAAAATAATACAAAATATAAATTAACAACTTAGAACTTTCACTTGAAGTTGAGATAACATGGGCAGCGAAGAACTTTCAACACCATCATTTGAACTTTGACTAGAGAACCCTTTCAATTGACTGTTGAACGCATTCTATACATGAAGTACACAGGATGATCAAATTTATATATATGTATATATAACATAAAAATCATAACATCTAAACTTTCTAAATTAGATGTTTTTAATAATACACTACTACATAGTATTATGTGCATGCTCATTGACCCATATGCGATCACCTTTTTCATTTAATGTACAATATGTACGGATAAATGATTCTACAAGTCCAGGTGGATGTCTATGTTATTTCTCCTACGCCCAAACACATTTATTAGGAATCAATTATAACTAAAATTAAATGTTGATACTTTTATGAAAATTATTAATTTATCTATATGTGATAAGTGTGAAAGACAACCATCTTGATGAAGTAGAAATCCCACACCACACTTTGATGCCCGATTCGCTTTATTTTGAGCACTTATCTTCTTGAATCCATCCTTGCCGCATCTCCTCAAGCAATTTGCCCCAAATTTCATCTCTCATCCAAATAGGTTTCTTTTTGGATTGGCGCGCTCGGTGCAACTTATTTTTTAATATCTTCGAGCCTCGATACTCAAATATTTTGCAGATCCTTGCTCTCTAATGTTCAAAATAAGTTATTCGCGACACAATTTCCCAAAAGATTTGAAGAATTAATAAGTTTCGCCATTCAATCAAAACATCTTTGAGACATATTATAGTCAGATTTTATGCACATCATTTGTAGAGCCATATACAACTCACAATAAGTTTCACAACCTGACCACAATGGTTGTTGGGAAGCAACATACATTTCATAGAAGGCTTGAGCATCTATATTTTGAGGTTCTTCTTTATTCAAATTTATGGTTTCCTCATGATTAATTTTAGCAGTATAAAAAATAGGTCCCATCACATCAGAAATCATTTTACATACCTATTGTTCACGACATCAAAATAAAAATGAGCATTACTAGGAGCTCATTTATACACATTGAAATCCAGAGCTTTAGTCCCCCCATGTGCAGTCCAATACCAATCATTAGGCTAAAACCCATATTTCAATAAATGTACATGTACTTCATCGAGTGTCAAAATTTTTAGATTTTTATCTTTTGAACAATGATATCTTATTTCTCCATCTTTCGAACATTGAGGTTGGATGGATGATTAATCATTAAAAATTTTCACCCCAACAACAAATTCTCTTGGATAGTCTTTTCGATTTAGCAAGAGCCTATTATACATTTAACTACGTTCAGCATGAACATTCATGTTTTGTAAGGAGTAAATTCATTAAAATCAATTTCAATTTGAATGATGCAAAAGTAATTTTATTATAAATATTTTGATTTTGATGAAATGATTTTATTATTTAGTTTATAAATATATGTTTGTTGGAAAGTAATTGCTTATGGTATATTATTATTATTATTATTATTATTATTATTATTATTGTTGTTGTTGTTGTTGTTGTTGTTGTTGTTGTTGCTGCTGCTGTTATTGTTGTTATTATTGTTTAGAGATGAATACATTTGGCAAATAAAAAAGGAGAAGTCTAATCGACAAAAGGATGGAAGGATGAGCTAACAATTGAAATGGGTAAACAAATTATTTGGTGTATTATGGTTTCCTTTGTGATTATTAAAAAAAAAATTAAAAAACTCAAGAGATCCAAATTTTTCAAAAAACAAGACACAACAAATTGAGGAGCATCATTTCAATTGAAAATAATTAATAATATTCGTAAACACATAATGACACATAAACACCCCCCCTTATACCCATCATCACCATGTAAGCAACTAAAAACCAATCAGTAATAAATGAGAAGGCTCCACCCCTTCTCCCAACATCCCATCCTCCTTCTTAATTCACCAACTCTAAACAATTTTAATGTATTCTGCTAGAAAAATATATAAAATCCAAAGAATGTATGCAGACTTACCTCGAAATGCTCCACAAAACTCAACACTCATAAAAAGTATCCACCACAGTCGAGATAACCTATGTCATTAGAAACATGTTACAAATGCACATATTTATTCAAAAATCATAATTCATAAACTAAATTAAAACTTATAAACTTAATACAATTCAATATATGCTAACATAAAGTTTAACAAATCAAAAGTTTAATAAAATTTTTAATTCACATAAAAACATAACTCTAACAAAATATAACAACATTTAATAAAAATATAAAATTTAACTCAAATTTTAACTAATACATAAATCATATGTGTTAACTAAATACATAAATTAAATTTTAACTAACGTAATAAATCATAATTAAAAAAATTACCTTAATCGGTGGGGATAATGCAAAATATGAGCTCTCTAAACCTGAAACAATAAATAAATAAAAATGATTAACATCACTTAAAATTAAAATAAATTTTTACAAAAAAAACATAATAAAAAATAACAAAAAAATAAGCCAGATCTGCTCGGCTACTTTTGGCTGCACTAGCACGCTGCTGCACGACCAGCACCTGCTGGCCATGGCGCCAGCTGGCCAACCACTTTAACAAAGAAAAAAATAAAATAATAGGAAAAAGATGGAGAACTTACCTCAAGAAGCAAAAGGGAGATCCAAGATTGAGTAGGTAAGGGAGTTAGGGTTCAATTTTCTCCTCCCGACTATTTGCAACAGATTTCAAAATTAAATTTTTTTTTCTTTATTTAGTTTTGCGACGAAAAAAATCAAAGATTTTTTTTCGTTACAAAATTTTCTAAGATAATTTAAAATTTTAGTGATGGATTTGGAATCCGTTGCAAAAATTTTTTACTTTTTATTTTTTGGATGAATTTTTTCCATTTTGTTCAAAGATTGTCATTTTGCGACGGATATTTTTATGACGGATTTCCATCAAAAAATTCATTGCAATTTGCATCCAATTTTTTCCATCATAAAACAGTTTTTTAGTAGTGACATTTACATGTCTCATATCAAATCATTTCTCATCTCTTTTGTGATTAAGTGTTTCTAGCTTTACTATGTTAGATAGAGAGTTGGAGCTTAGTGGAAAGCTACTTTCTCAAGTAGCAGTTAAAGTTGATGGAGATGTTTTCCATAACATCACCAAAGAGAGAGCACAGCATATATATTTCAGGCATGAGCCCTAACAAGGTTCAAAAGTGTGATTTGTAAGACGGCCAATGGGGAACCGTTGGCTTCGTCATCTCTTGGAACCATTTGTAAGACGACCAGTGTGATTTGTAAGATGGCCAATAAGATATCCATGATAAGTAAATTGTAAAAGTTTATTCTTAATCTAACAAAAGGTAGCTAGCTAAGACTAGATTAGTGGCCTTTCTATACTAATAGAATTAATTAGATGATTATCAGATAGTAAAGTGAAGATGTTAAAAGACATAGTTGAAGCCATAGACAAGGAAAAGATGTCAATGATATTTAACGTGATTAAAGGAGATCTGCTTGAATTGTACAAGACTTTCAAAGTGACAATTCATATAGAGATCAATGGGGACAACAACATAATCACTTAGACCTTTGAGTATGAGAAGTTGAATGAGGATGTTCCCAATTGATAAAGGAGGCCAATTTTGTTATTTTATTTTTTAAATTTTTGATTAATTTTGTTATTTTAAAAGATAGTGATAAAATTGTCATTTTACCAACTTCGTCATCTTTATTGATGGATCGTTGACATTAGGGGGCATTTGTAATTTTTTTTATAATTATGAATCTTTTTATAACTAAGCCTAATCTCAGGTGGTGTAGGTAATTAACTCTTAAATTATTAAAGGATATGATTTAATTTTTATTTCTATTAATTTAATTATGGCGGAGGTGGTTCCTAAGAAAACCATGATTTTTCAATTTGTAGTGGTTCTAAGGGGAAGATTAAAGCATCTAAATATCAATGGTTAAAAAGTGGGTACATGACAAAGTTAAAACCATGGGTACCCTAAAAAAGCCCATTTGAATCGCTTGAAAGGAAAAAAAAAACAACAACAGTTAAATAAAGAAAAAGAAGAAGACAGCAAATGCGGTGGTAACATTTCTTGCCATGCATGGACGACCTTTATATATATACTAGCTCGGTAACAGGGTAAATTTATGGAATATATACATAATATGATGTGTTATATATCCACTTGTGAGTTAAAAGACTTCAAAACAATAGATTTGTATGTCATACTCATCAAAACTATTAAATGACGACAATCACACATTTAAAAAATAAACCAACATAATTGATGTTCATATATACTTAAGAGCAATTTTCTATGTCGACATTATCATTTAAATTTATGATTAATTATATTATTTTTCTGTAATATAATTGATATGACGAATTAAGTTCCTAGGGTTAAAAAAGTAAAAATTGATTAAAATGATCCAACTAAAAAAATAATAAGTAAAAGGTTAGAGAATCCAATCAAGTCTCCCATATTATATGGGTGGTCTCATCTTCGAACCTGAATGCATTCCTTTGTGCACTTTATGTGTGCTTCTGGTTGTAGAGTTGTACTTCCATTTCCTTAATTTGATAATTAGATTTATTGATTTGTTGTAAGGCGAAGCTTCTTAATTTGATAATTGGATTGTTCAAACTTGTTGTAAGGATACTTTTCGTCATTTGTGATGTTCTCTTAAAAAAAAACAAAAAAAATCCAATTAATCAAGCCCAACAAGATGAGCATCTAGATCTAAGTTGGCCGAAGCCCACTAAAAATTCAATCACTTAAAGATCAACTCCAAAGTCAAATAGGATATGAAAAAGCACTTGTAAAAAATTGAGAGCTTTGATCCCCATGCAAATGCATTCCAAAACAAAGATCTCTTCAAATTCATTATCTTCTGAAAATGAACCTAACTCAATTTTTCGAATAACATAAATAACAAACTAGCATAGAACATTTCTTTTATTGGTAAAAATTATTATGAATCTACTAATTTTTATTGTTTCGTTGTTGTTGTTAAATTGGTTGCACAACTTGCTTTTGTTGTACTAGATGTTTTAATATCATAAATCCCATCATTCTTTACTAGATTTCTAGTTTATTTTCAAAGAGAAAAGTCATCATTCTCCAATTGAGTTCGAACAATATTATGAAACATAAAACTCTAAGAAGAACATTCAATTGATATTCAATGTCATCCTCTGTTTCACTTCTTATAAATAAGTACAAAGTGTATCGAATATTTTCTTAATACAAATACTTTGTTGCGGATCATAGATATTTAATATGCATAAAATGATCTAAAAAGTAAAATAAAATCTTTCACCGATATGACTATTTAAGTCCAGAAGTGTAAAAAAGTGAAAACAAATTAAAAATGCCCAATTGAATAAATAAATAAATGAATAAAAAAGCCAAAGAGTCCAATTAACTAAGTCCACAAAGAAGGGTATCAAAACCGTAATGGACAAAAGTTTATTAAGAAAAAAATATTATAAATACTAAGTCCCAGAATGAAATTGGGCATAAAATGTCATCTTTAAAAAAATTTCTTTGTTTTGAAAGATGCGAAGTCATTTGATTGCTTTGTCGTCTTATGCGAACAGGCAATGACCATATTCGAAAAACTTATCATAGATCCACCAATTTCTGCTGCTTAATTTGTTATTGTTGTTCAATTGGCCATGCTACTATAAATTTAACCATTTTTTATCGAAACTCTGAGTTACTCTCAAATAGAAGGCAAAAAAATAGATTCAATATTCCACTCCAATCGAGAATGTGAGAACCAACTAATGCCCCCTTCAACTATCTTGATTGAAATCCCCATCAATATAATTTTTCCTAGAAGTAATATTCTTATTTATTTCAACAATTCTTGATATAGAAAAAAGAGTTTGGATATTAAATATGGGATTTTGGACATGCATTCAACTGATATCTCATCTTTTAGTATATATCATAAAAAATACAAAATATATTACATATTTTCTTAATATAATATTTTAAAATACTTTTAGTATGTATTTATGAATTAAAATAATAAAAATGAAATGGAAAAATCAAAATAATTTCCGTAATATAATTACTCACGTTAGGGTGCATACGTGGAATTCCAATTTAAAGCATTTCCTTTTCCTACTATGAAGGGTGCACAACATATATAAGAACTCTCAACTAATAAGTAATAACGTTTAACAATTTTTTCTTTGAATTTCGAACTAAACCATGTGAAAGTTGGCCCGGCTGTCTTCTAAGTTAATATTATATATCATGCTTAAGTGATATTTCTATAAATTTATATTTAAACAATGATACGAGGGAACACTTTGAATTAAACAACGCTAAGATTAATTTATTTATTTTTTATTAAATTATAAAATTAATTTTGATGCCTAGATTGTGTAAACGGATGTTAAACGGATCGAATACACTGTTTTTATATTCTTATTTGTTTAACTTTTCAAATATTTGGATATGGACACATATTTTACAGATATTTAAGAATGATATCTGAATTTGTATCCGTTGGATATCAGTTGAATTCGGATACATTTGTATTTGATTATAATTATTCAGATGCATTCATATTTTTTGATATTCATATTCAATAATAATTATTTTAATATTTATTTACGAATATCCAAATACATGAATCTATGAACTTATAACAAATACATATTTTAATTAATAAAAGGAATTATATAATTTCATTATAAAAAAAAGCTATAAGACAAATAGCATAATTAATAATTAATAATTAACTTTATAATTGATTATTAATACTCATTAATAATAATATCATTTAAGTATATTAATTATAAATTCAATCAACAATAATTATGTTGATTAATTTTATTCTTCAATTTTTTTCTCTATATTACAATAATTTTTTAAATTTATTCTTTTCTCTTCCCAATTTTTTAATTATAATTATATATATGGATTATTTAATAAATATACATTTGGGGCGGATATTAAATGGATCGGATACTCATTTACTATATCCGTATCCATTTATAATCAGATATCTATTAATCGAATATGGATAATATCCACTTTAGACTGATGCGAATAAATTTTGTATAAACGGATATGAATGCAAACGATAAACGAATTTTGATATAATATCTATTTACAACCCTACCCAAATAATTGATCCCATGACAATAAATTGATTTTGATTTGACGGCTTGTTTAGAAAAACTCTGAATCAACCTGTTTCCTCCTCTGTTAATTCAGGCGTCCGTCCACAAAATTAATTTTAATGCATAATCCTGAATAAGAATTTTCAAAAGTATGTAATTATTATTATTATTATTATTATTATTATTATTATTATTATTATTATTATTATTATTATTATTATACATATCTTTATTCCTCGTGTTGCTCTCAAATAAATTAAATATTTATCAAAATTAATTCATAGATATAATTATAATAATATATGCGAATAAAATATTTACTTATCCTAATCACTGCTAATTACGAATGACGCCATCAATCAACTTCCAAGGGGACAAGCTAATATATAAAGACCAGGGGTATGAGCCATTTTCTTCGCACCATTTCTCATCGCTTATAGATATACAGTATCTAGTGATTAAGTGTTGTACACACTACAAGAAAACATGATTTCAGATATGGATTTTTCTGTCTCTAAATCCTTATTTTCCATCTCTAATATAAAATTGAGACGGATTTTACAGTCACCAAACCTATGGTTGAAAGCCTCGTCTCTAATTCAGCAGACTGAACAACTTCTGTCTCTAATTTTAGAAACAGATTAAATCCGTCTCTAAGAATGTCTCTAAATTCTAATACTTTTTAATTAAAATCCATCTCTAATTCTGTAAACTTGTCATCTTTAATTCCGTCTTTGAATTTGTAAAATATTTAAAATGATATATCTCCTTTTGTCTCAAATCCATCTCTAATTTGGACTTATTTATGAATAATTCATCTCCAGTATCATCTAAATTGCCTCTATTTAGATATGTAGTTCTATCGTTGAATTTATTAATTTGGGTCTCTTATTTTGTTTTTGAATCGATCTCTAATTAATTTTTCAATTTATGATCTATAATATTTTCTCTAAACCAAATTGAAAAAATGCTCCTGTAACTTTGTGCAAAACTAAATAATATCCCACTAACCATCCACAAACAACTTAACTTATTAAAAATATTATAATATATTTTACCAACCAAGTCATTTTAATCATCCACAATAAATATAAATTAACACAATCAGGGATGAATCCAGAACTAAGACTTTGGGGGGGCGAAAATTATAAAACATAAAAGTTCAAATATAAGTTTTATAATCTATGAATTCGAAACACAGATCATCGAAGTTGAGTGCGACGCTCTTTCATGTCATAAAATTCATCAATGATCGAATCAATGTCAAAATTTTAGCAATATTTTTCTCAATAGAAGTAACTAAACAATAAGCTAAAAAATTATCTTCCATCTTATTTCTAAGCCTATTTTTGACTAATTCTTGTATTATCACTGACTTTTCTCTTGAAAAATGAACCGATGGTATTAAGCTTGCCCGTGATTATTTTATCTCTTTGTCTCAATCCCATTACAGTCAAAAGGGAGAGGTTTTAATTGTTTTCTGAGTTCTTATAAAGTTGTAAAGGTTTTCTTTTGCTAGATCCCTATAAATATATTCTCAAACAAATAAAATAAAAGTATCCTAATGGGCTTAACCTAATTGTGAATTATTTAATTGAAAATATGGGCCTAAAAATTCATTTTTAAACATTCCAAAATTAAAATAGGTAAAGAATTAATAAAATTTATTACTAAATATTTAAATATATACAAACTAAAACTTATTACAAAAGTTCTCCCTCATCAAGCACTCTAAGTTGCCTAAATTCATTATTTCAATAAAGTTTGGGAATTGGAAACATTCATGGGGTGAGAGGAAAAGAGAAACTAGGCCTTCTCTTTTGGTTGTATCTTGGTGCAGTGATGATGGACACTTTGAAATTTAAAGGAACTTACTTGTATACTTCTTTGCACAAGTATAGTCCCATTTCCACACTTTTATCCAAATTCAAATGTCTGCGTGAGTACTAACAAATCAAAATAATGCAACCTAGTATAAACAAAATCAGACTCAAATCTGGTATTAGAGGGGATCGAATAATTAGCAGTTCCATGGAACTATGTTTTAAGAGGCAAGAGAGAAACTGCTTCTAGTACTTAGGTCCTGCACCATGCTTTTGGAGAATATAGCCATAAAGATTCTTCCCTTCCACTATGTTGTCCACGTAACATAAACCAATTGTGAAATGATATAGAACTAGACAAGGTAGTGAAAATAACAACAAATGGATGTATTAGAACAAGAAACCAAGTTGAAGCTCATATCTTTGAAACATTGAGGGCTATAAATCTCAACTATGGAAGTCATCTACCTAGTTGAAAGATTGTATCTGTCAATAAATGTTTTAAAGTCATTTACATATATTTCAAGTATTAACACATATAAATACAAGAAATGAAAATGGAAATTTGTTCAAACCACTTAAAATTTCCAATTTCTCCTTTCTTAAAGGAAAAACAATACATGGAAGCATTTAGCATTCAATAAATGGAAAAAGATAATTTAGTATTTAGCACATCGAAAGCAAAAACAGAATAATAGAAGTCTCTCTCTTTATTTTTTATTTATTTTGTAATTTCTTTTAACTAGTATAAATCAAAATTAAAATAGGATTGAAGAAGAATTCAAGAAATGGTCATGATTTGGAGAATACCCTAAACTTGCATACATGTTTAATACTCCAAAAGGCAGTAGTGCTAATAATATGTAAATTTATTTCCTTTGGAAAAAATTAATCATGACTTCTAATTGCTCTTTCTATTAACCAATTTGATGGCATCCAAGTATGATGAAGACCCCCAAATTTATGCATCAAGTCTAGTCCCTTTGTGGCAAAGGAAGATCATATTATTGTGATATATATTCATATTGTGTTTTTGTTGTTGTCAGTTAAGATTCATTAAAATTATAAATTACTAAAAATGTATATAATATTGGAGGTGGGCATATTGAATGCATTTGTGATGAAGAAATCGCAAATTGAGGAACTGTAAATTGATACAACCTAGTGATCATTTCTATTAGAAAAAATTGAGCTGGAGTACCAATAATTTATCTCAAATTTCAATTAGAAAGAAGATAAATATCTTATTCTAAACCGCAACTAAATTAGTCGCCACTAAATGGTAGTTGCACCCTGTGCTTAACACTTTATATCTCTTCTCGAATCAACACAAATTTTTTTTTACCTCTACTGTTGAAATGGCCACACTCAAACCTGCCAATTTCTTACATTTAGAAATTTCCAAATTCCAAACAAAAGAGCTCAATAATTTAAACCTAAGTATATATCATGAGTAATACTTTGCTTTCATCATGTTCATGAAACTTTTGATGCAAATTCTATTCACCAAACACATATCATAACACAAAAAAAGAGAAAAGAATTACCGCTATAGTTGGGTGGTACCTTGTAATTTGGGCAATATTAAATATGTAATATGAGGATGCAGTATTAATAGGAGGGTGCATTTGTAATGTTTGATGAATTTCTAATAGAAACATAAAGATGAGGGGGTTTTTTGCAAATTTATTAGACAATATGGGGTTTATTGAAAGTTTATGTAAACTTGGAGGAGTTTATTTTAGTTATTTTACATTTTTATGCCCACACAAAATTTGAAGCATTGTTTTATTATTATTATTATTATTATTATTATTATTGTATTGTACTGTAGGTTGCTGAAGATTTCTTGAATGAGGTTGCTGCTAATGACTTTTTTCAGAGCTGGGTTTCAATGAAGATGAAAATAATATAACTGATGATCCAAATGATGGGGGTGAGTCAGAGACAAGTTCCTCAGAGTCAAGTGAGGAAAGTGAGGAAGAGAAACGTGAGGCAGGGAAAGTGAGGAAGAGGCAGATGAAGAAAAAGCAAGTGAATTTGATAAAGAGTTTAGTGTTCTTGGTGATTCAGTCTCTGAGTTGTCTGACTACCAGTCAGATGATCATTGTGAGGTTCAGAACTCATTAGATGAGGAGATTCTAGATGATCCTTGGGGAGATGCTGTAGTGGATAGATAGGAATTCACCATTCCAGAAGGTTCACCTTCAGAAATCAAACTTCAGAAGGGAATGGTGCTCTCTAATGTGTATGCCTTCAGAGATGCATTACAAGAGTATGTCATTAGAGCTGGATTTGAGATTATTAAGATTAGGAATGATAGAACTAGAGTGATTGCCAAGTGTGCTGCTGATGGTTGCCCTTGGAGGATCATGCCTCCACCATGCCAGATGGTGTTACATTTTCTATCAAAACAAAAGTGCCAGATCACACATGTATTAGAGTTGATCGCACCAAAGAAGCTTTTGCAAAGTGGATGGCTGGGAAGTTGAAAGAAATGCTGAGAGATAATCCCACCATGAGGCTTAGCGACTAAGGACCGAGCTGAGAAAATATGGGATTACTCCTACTTATATGCAGTTTTACAAAGCCAAGAGAAAGGCACTTACTGATATTGAGGGCAGCCACAGTAAGTCATATGCTCAGCTGCCTTCATATAGTCTGATGGTGATGAGGAAGAACCCTGGTTCCATTTTTAGCATGCAATTTGAAACAAATTAAGAGTCTGAATATGGTGCTGAAGTAGTTCAATACCACATAAACCTACTTTTAAGAGATGCTTCATGGGATTGAAAGCTTTGAGAGATGGTTTTCCCAATGGTTCTGAGCCCTTTATAGGATTTGATGGATATCACCTGAAGGGGCTATATAGAGAAGTTATGCTGGCAGTAGTGAGTCTTGATAGAAACAATGGGCTGTTTCCAGTTGCATTTGCAGTTGTTGAAACTGAATGCAAGAAGAGTTGGGGATTTTTCTTTGAGTGCTTGGGGGATTCAATAATGACAAGCCCCAAACCTTTATGACAGATATAAGGTATTCCTATATTATGTTGTATTTCTGCAACTTAACTGGTTTTATTGGTTATTTTTCACATACTTAAATGCCTTTTTGGTTAGGTTTGTAAACCTTTAAGAGGGTAAATGTAATATTATATATAGATTTTATATGGTTGCCTTTCAGACTCTTTGTTTGTTACATATGTATAATTTGAGAGGGGTAAAGGTAGGATTATAACTATTTGAAGGATGTGCATTTTATATTTGTTATAGTTAAATATTTCATTGATATATATGTACAAAATTGTAGGCTTTAAGGTTTCATTTGTTATATGTACAGATGTTGTCTTCTGCATGCAAAGTTTTATGGGTCTTTGTTAGGCTTCTGAAATATTAAAGGGGTAAATGTAATCTTAAAATTACCTTAAGGGGGTAAATGTAATATTGACAATACATAAAGGGTTTTTTTGTTTTCTGTTAGAAAGTTAAATGGTTTCTGTGATATTATTTGTAACTTCTTATTTTCTATTGGTAGGGCCTCATTGAAGCTATAACTGAGCTTACTCCTAATGCAATAAATAGGAAGTGTTGCAGGCATATTTATGTCAATTTTAGACCACTTTCCAAGAGTGTTTTTGAAAAAATATTTTTGGATGGCTGCGCATTCTTACAATGCCCAAGGTTTTAATTGGGCAATGTATAAGATCAGAGAGCATATGCATGCTGCACATGATTGGTTTATGGGAATTCCTATTCAGCTATGGGCAAGGCATGCTTTTGATTCAAAGTTGAAAAATGATCATGTCACAAATAATATTTCTGAATCTTTCAACCACTTGATAGGTGAGCTGAGGTCAAAACCAAGTTTAACCCTTTTTGATGGTCTTAGAACAAAGTTAATGACTAGGATGAGGATGAGGTTTGAGAGAGGGCGGAGGTGGGCTAACTATGTCTTTGAGAATGTGGTCTCAAAGATTGATGGTTTGAAGGAGGAAGCTGTATCATGTCAGTTGACAATTAGTAGTGCATATAAGTTCCAGGTGTTGGATAAAGGGATGCATTATATTGTCAACCTTGATTATAGGAGCTGTGATTGCAGAGATTGTAATATTATTGGCATTCCATGCAAGCATGTTGTATTAGCCACATCCCATAGGAGAGAGTCAGTAGAGCTTTATTCAGATATTAGCTTCTACAGCACTGTTTACCTGAAGGCCTACTCAGAGGTGATACATCCAATTCCATATATTGACTTTTGGCCTTCAGACTTGAATCCACAGCCACCAAAAGTTTTTCCTCCTAAAATAAAGAAGTTGCTAGGTAGGCCCAAGAAGAGTAGAAGAAGAGAGTCAAGTGAGGCACCAGCTGTCACACAAGAAAAAGATCATGTGCTCTTAGATACGGCACCTGCCAGTCATTTGGGCACAACAAAAAGACCTGCAACCAGCCATCTCAGTCCACCTCTCAGAACAGCAAGAAGGTTTGAAGTCTCTAATTGATGATACTGAGGCTTATTTGAACATTTAGAACTTGTTGTTTACTATTTTATTTTCTCTATGCAGAGAAAAGTGACAAATCTGTCCACTTTGATGCTAATACTCCTTTGGCCGAAATTCTAAGAGAAATGAAGAAGAAAAAGAAGGCACAAACCAGCTCTACATCTGCTGCGGCGCGTGAGCACATGGGGGTGGAGGACAGTCTGGAGGAGATGTTTAAATCTGTCCTTCTGTTTCTGTTGTCAACATGAATTTTTGAAAAACTCTATATTGGGGTTTGTTATTTTATGATTGTTTTGGAACCCTACAATGGATGTTTTTGTTATCTTGCTGGATAATTTTCTGATTATTTTTGCAAGTATTTGGATGATGAATCTATCAAACTTGTCATATTTGAAGGATTGAAATGTAAGACTTTTGCATTATTTATAGATGGTGCACAAATTTCAGCTTTTCTTTCTAACATGTTGTGCAGTTTTATTCAAAGTTCAGGGTGGTATTTGCAATGTGTCTCAATTTTTATTTATAAAAGGATTGGATTATTCAATTGATATAACCTTTTTATTATTCTAGGGGGCGGGGGAGGGGGGTAACAGTAATGTTGTATATAGGTCATCTGAAAAAAGAAATTATATATATATATAAATGTATTAAGGGCATAAAAATTATAATTATATTTTTAAATGTAAAATCAATTGTTAAACAAATCAAAATTGATAATTTTGTTAAACTGTCATATGCAATGCTTTACAAAAAAATCAACAAATAAAACCTCATAGTCTTAAAGTTATTACAATTAGGTCCAAAGGTATTTTGGTCTCAAAAATAACCATAACAGTATCCTAAGGGCTTTTTTGAATTTTCATGTAATTTTTTTGATGGCGTCAGCAATTTTTTTGACGGAGCTTAACAGACTTTCAAAATTGTAAGACAGGACAAAACCTCAGGGGCTTTTTTTGTAATTTCCCCAAACCTTTGAGTTTATTTGTAAATAGGCCAAACCTCAAGGTGGTATATGTAATTAATCCTATAAAATTTGATACCTGGTTGGTTGAGTCTATGAGATAAAAAGAGCCCCATTATCATATATTGATTTTGATTGGAAACCTGTTTAGTCCAAATTAATGTATTTCCTCATCCTCATATGTCCGTTAACGTGTTAGATATACAAAATTTGAGTTGCTCATGATTTCATCAATCAACTCGCATCCAAAACATTCAATATATATTCATAGCATCAAAACACTCTTTAATTAGAAGATAGTTCAATACAATTTAGCTTGTTGGTTTAAGAAATTCATAATGCTGCTATCTCCAGATGAAATTGGTTGCTGAATCCCTATGAAAGAAAATGGGTTATACCAATTCCGGTCATCAATTTTCAGTAGTAAAGAATATTCAATTAATTGCTCTAATAAGTATATACTACTCGAATGGAAAAATAAAGAGTATTCAAGTAGTTCTTTTAGGCTTGTACGCGCGATAAAACGGAATTATATTGTTAAATGGAGAAAGAATAATAATATATTCATTTTAGCTGACGAATATTTTGTTTATTACAATGTTCACAATGGAAAAATTAGAATTCAACCCGAATGAACATATACATGTAGTTGTCATATATACATGCATAGAATAAAAAGTACAAGAAAATATCTAATTATTATAATTAATGGTGATTACTAATGTGTGTGGTTTATAATATATATATATATATATATCCTTGTTGCAATATTCAGCCAGAAAAATAGAGAGTAAATTATTCCACTGAAAACCAAAACGATTGGCAATCACACATATGATAGATATTTGAAACAATAGATTCATTCTCAAAACTGTAAATGACGGCAATCACACATTTAAAATATAAACCAACATTAATTGACGTTCCGTGTTGCCAATTGCAGTAGCTCAGGAACACAATTAACATATATGCTTAAGAGCAATTTTCTATGATTTCAACATTATCATTTATATTTATGATCAATTATATTATTTTTTCTGTAATATAATGATATGATGAATTAAGTTTCTAGGGATAAAAAAAGTAAAAATAATTAAAATGGCCCAATTAAATAAATAATAATTGAAGCAAAAAGGTTAGAGAGTCCAATTAATCAAGCCCACCAAAATGAGCATTGAGATCCAACTGGGCTGAACCCACTAATGATTAAATAACTTAAAGACGAACTCCCAAAGTTAAACAAAATATGAAAAATCACTTGTAAAGAATTGAGTGCTTTGATCCCCACACAAGGGCGTTCCAAAACAAAGAACTCTTCAAATTTGCTATTTTCAGAAAATTAACCTAGCTCAATTTCTAAGCAGCATAAATAATAACTAGTGTATTGTTATGCTATTGCTGTTAAATTGCCCACACTATTTGTTTATGTTATTATCATTCTTTATTGGATTTCTAATTTATTCTCAAAGAGAAAAGTCATCATCTCATTGACTTCAATCGAGTCAAGAATGTGCAATCGAACTAATATATCTCAATCGAAATTCTACCATGGCATTAATTTCCCATATAAATAGTATCCTTACTTATTTCTACAATCCTCAATATAGATAAAGAGCTAGAACAATATTATTAAATATAGGACTCTAAAAGAATATCTAATTGATATCTAATTTCATCCTTTATTCCACTTTTTATAAATAAATGCAAAGTGTATCGAATATTTTCTTAATACAAACACTTTGTTGTAGATCATATATACTTAATATGTATCCATAAAATGATCTCAAAAGAAAAATAAGATCACCCACCAATATGACTAATTAAGTCCACAAAGGTAAAAAAGTAAAAACGGATTATAAATGCTCAATTAATTAAATAAATAAATGAACAAAAAATTTCAAAGAGTCCAATTAACTAAGCCCACCAAGAAAGGCGTCAAAATCCTAGTGGGTTGAAACCTATTAAGAAAAAAGACTATAAATACTAAGTCCAAAGTAAAATTGAGCATAAAAAATCATTTGAAAAAAAAAATCTTTGTTTTGAAGATGCCAAATCATTGGATTGCCTTGTCGTCGTCTTACACGAACAGGCAATGACCATATTCGAGAAACTTATCAAAAATCTACCAATTTCTGCTGCTTCAGTTATTGTTGCTGAATTGGCCACGCTACTATAAATTTAGCTATTTGTTTATTGAAACTCTAATTTATTCTCAAAGTGGAAAAATAAATAAATAAATAAATAAATATATTCGATGTCCCATTCCAACAAGTCAGGAACGTGAGAACTAACCAATGCCTCCTTCAACTATCTTGATTGAAATCTCCATCAATATCATTTTCCCTAAAAGTAATGCTTTTATTTATTTCAACGTTTCTCGATTCAGAAAAAAAGAGTTCGGACATCAAATATGGGATTTCGGGAATGCATTCAATTGGCATTTCATGTTTTATTATATATCATAAAAAATGCAAATTATATTAAATATTTTCTTAAATAATACTTTAAAATACTTTTAGTGTGTATTTATGAATGAAAATAAAAACAAAATAGAAAATTCAAAATAATTTCCATATTATAATTATTCACGTTATGATGCATACATGGAATTCTGATTTAAAGCACTTCCTTTTCCTACATAGGGACTCCCAACTACTAACTTTTCGCACTAAACCAAATATCACCTTAAGATTTATAATATCAACATATTGTCAATCTTAAGTGATATTTTTATGAATTTACATTCAAAGATGATAACGAGAGAACACTTTGAATTAAACAACGTTAGAACTTAGTTTTGTTATTAAATTATAAAATTATTATACCCAGCAGATGATAGAGCTGCCCATATATGAGACAGCAAGAGCCCATGACTATAAATTGATTTTGATTTGACGAACAATTCCAAATCTCATATGTTATAATTCAGGCAGAATTTTAATGCATAATCCTAAATAGGAATTTTCACAATTTTATTGTCTTCATTAATTTTTAACACATTCAATCAGAAATGGGCAAAATTAACCATACATGATAAAAATGCATTAACCACTCAATAAAAGTAGAAATGAGCTATGATACGGAATTATAGAAATTAAAAATATGCTTCATTTTTAAATTTATAGAAAAGCAGACTAGTGATCACTAACATATAGAAGAAATTTTTTACCCAATTCAATGTTGGTAAATTGAAATTCACCCTCAATTATATGTCGTCTTTGGCATACACTTAAGTACAAGAAATTAATTACCTAATGGGATTGGGAGTTGGGACCATAAAATATGCATATATATATGGTTCATCCTTATATATATCCATCTTCAGCCAGAAAAATTAGAGACTACATCATTTTATTAAAACCCAAATTAAATGATGGCGATCACACATATAACACATAACCCAAACGTACATTAATAATTGAAGTTTCCTCAAGTGATGAATTGCACGCACTGTACTAGCTCATTAGGACCACAATTAGCGTGTGTGTGTGTGTGTGTGTATATATATGTATATATGAAAGCAATTCCCTTTAATTTTGACAATATTGTCATTTACTAATTATTTCATTATCAATATTATTGATCACAAAATCATTAATTTCAACCTTTTATAAATGATAAATAATTGAATAATTATACGTGCATCATCTAGTAAGGTAAGCTCGTACAATCAAATTAATAATTAATTAATGGCCATTTAGCGCCTCAGATAATTGGGGAAGTAGGTGTAGACTTTGCAGATATAACTAAAGTGGATATGAATTATGATAAGTAACTAACTGACTATTATTCATATCTTTAGGAGGTTAGGGAATAATTGATGCATTGATGAAAAGTATGGAATTTCCATTATTATATATTAGCATTTTACATACCTTTATTCCACAGAATATTGCTCCCAGATAATTAATATTTATCAAAATTAATTCATAGATATAATTAATAATAATATGCGAATAAAATATTTACTTATCCTAAACACTCTAATTAGGGATGATGCCATCAGCATTATTTTTCATAAAATAATATTTCAAGTTCTAAGGGGACAAGCTAGAATATAAAGACCAGAGGCATGAGCCATTTTCTTCACACCATTTCTCATCTCTTATAGATATACAGTATAGTGCTTAAGTGTTGTTAGCATTTAATCCATTAGGAAGAGAGATGGGACTTAAAGGGAAGCTAGTTTCTCAAACAACCATCAAATCTGATGGAGATGTGTTTCATGAGATTATTAGAGAACGACCACATCACATTTCAAATATGAGTCCCGATAAAATTCAAAAATGTGATTTGCATAATGGTCAGTGGGGAACTGTCGGCTCCATCGTCTTCTGGAACTACACTCATGGTAAGTCATAATACTAGTGTGCGTTTGTGTGTATGTGTATACATATTATCTCAAGTTTCCTTCGTCCCTCTTTTTTCCTTGATTTGATTTGATCCTTGTTATAAAATAATATATAGATGGAAAAAAGAAGGTGGGGAAAGAGATAATTGAAGCCATAGACGAGGAAAATAAGTCAGTGACATTCAAGGTGACGGAAGGAGATTTGATGGAGCTATATAAGACTCTCAAAGTTATTGTTCATGTTGATACTAGTGGAGAAGACAACTTGGTGACTTGGACTTTAGAGTACGAGAAGATGAGCAAGGATATTTTTGATCCACATACACTCATGGAATTCTTAATTAATGTCACTAAAGATATTGAGACTCACCATCTCTCCAATGCCTCTACTAATTAGGATCCATCATATATATATATATATATATATATTTTTCTATTAGCGAACAATGAATCGTGCCTAGCTTAATGAATCTTGATTATGTTCGCTAAAGAAGCTATAGGACAAAATAACATATTACATATATATGCGCCCTAATAATAAATACTGTTGTTACTTGTGCTATAGTTATGTAGTTGTAATATGAATAAACCAAGTGTGTGGCGATGTATGGAGATTGTTGGTTCTTGTACAGATAATTACTATGAATATACATGAGCATGTCATGGTTCTATACTTGGGGAAGAAGTTGCTGATCATTTTGGTAAATTCTTTCATTATTTTGTTTCGTCTATTTAAATTTCCAACGGCCGCTTCAACGTCCCATCTCAAGATTATTAAATTATTTCCTTGATTAAATATTATGAAATCTTGTCTTTGATTTTGTTTTTGTCGTCGTGCATGAGAATTCCAATTTACAACTTTTTTCTTCTTGATGAAGATGAAGGGACATACTATACATATAAATACGACAATCCAGCTACTAATTAAAGATTTTTGTACCATATATTACTTTGGGTTCGATACGAGACAAGATAAGGTTAGTTGGGCCTGTCTTTTAGAAGTTAAACGTTATCAATGTTAAGTGATATTTCACTTACAAACAAAATTTGAATCTTTAATTTATTCTAATAGGGATACAAGAGAAAGGGAGAAAGATGGTTTTTCAGTAAATTACTTATAAAATTGGCGGTCTATAAATTACTTTGATAAAAGCAAAGAAGTTATGCTAGCTAGCTGCAGTTGTCAATTAATGCATGCATGCTTTATATTAATTACAAACAAAGCATAATGTTAAAATTGAAAGCAACAGACAACTCGGCAGTCCCAAAACACAATATTAGCTAGTAAGGAATTAATTAATACAAGTAAGTACTCTCATCACAAGCTGCTGCTTCTTATTTACTGTACTTAATCTACTTATGTAATTGCTCTTTTTGCAAGTCTTGTTTTAGCCCTATTGTCATAAATTGATTTTGATTATTGACAACTTGTTTAGTCCGAATAAATGTGTTTCCTCACTCCCATCTGTCGGTTAGCACATGGATATATATATATATATATACATACAAGATTGAGTTTGCCCATTTTATCAGTCAATTATATTCATATGCAAAAATATTCAGTACTACTCACAGCATCATCATATTTTTTTCGTTCTGGCTAAAAGAGAGTTCAATACACTTTTTAATTTGTTGGTTAATTTAAGAAATCTCTAGTGCTGTTATCTCTCAAATTAAAGAATGGTTGGTTGGGAAACCTTCAATCAAGGAGAAGAATTAAAGAAAAGGGATGATGCGTCCAATCCCGACCATCGATTCCAACAATAAACAAGTCATTGCTTCAATAAGTACTATACGGGAAATAATCAGCGTTCATGAAGTGGTTTTTTAAGGCTTGTACATACTATCAAAAAGAAATTATAAATTATAATTTATATGTTATTAACTTATTGCATCCTTCAACTGAAAGTAACTTGAATTTTTGTGTGGTTTTATGCCTTAAGTGAAAAGAAATGTATAACAAAATAAATGTTTGATTTATTCTTATAGATATTACAAAAAGTTTTAACATTGAGAAAAAACATTGCTAGAGTTGTTACATTAATTCACTAGTCATTGATGTATTTTATGATATGAAATAGTTGTATACTCAATCTTGATTAAGATATGTATTTTAAATTTGTTAATTATATAATTTTGTATTTGAACTTATATATTTTATAATGTTTGCCTCCCAAACTCTCGTTTTTGGATCTAATACTATCTATAAGTAGTAATAATTGAAAAGGCAATGTGTACCATATGATATAGCAGGGTCATCCAATTACTTGTTTTTTATTTATACATGTATTTATTAAGTTTGAGCCCCCACCCTTCTACACACACACAATATATATATATATATATATATTAGTGACAAAATAATAAATTACAATGTAAAAATTATCATTATTGACATGTATTAGCGACAATAGCTTTTACTTTATCATGACTAGCGATATTTTTAGGTGACGATAATATTTGTTTTATCTCAGTATGACTCATTAGTGACAAATATTAATGTTTTAAATTGTCATCATTAGTGACACCCTTATGCTAACAACCTAATGACAATAAAAATTGTCATTACAATTTTTGATAATATTTTCATTGTCACTAAATTGTCAGCATAAGGGTATCATTAGTTGTCAATTGTGACAACTTAAATACTATTATTGTCACTATTTAGTTTGTAAAAATCATTAAAGTGATAAAACAAAATTTTTTGCCATCTAATATACATAATAAGTGACAACTTTTGTATTGTGATGCATCATTTTCTCACTCACTAATTATTATTATTATTATTTTTTGCAGTAATACTTTATATGCAAAACTAATATTATTGAGCCAAATAACCACTCGACTGATCATCTGATTACTTGATACTCCAATAGCTTGGGATGGTTCTATTCTCTGAACTTTATTTTATGATAAGGGAGATCCCCTTACTGATTTTGACGGTGAATTCTCTTATTCTTAAGGCATGATTTCATTTCACCAGAATAAATAAATAAAATAGCTGAAGTTGATATTATATCTCACTGACTGTACATTATTCATATTTTTCTAAGATTCTACAGTTATGGGGACCAAGGCTAATAATAGATGCAATTATCTATAGTATCAAATTCCCATTTTAGTTGATTGTAAGTGACAAAAGTATCAAATTCCAAGCGAAATGTGACAACTAAGATATTATAGCATATATACCATTATTCCTTTGTTTGGATAGATGCTCTCAAATAAAGTTATATTTATTATATATTCAATTCAAATGTGGACAGAAAATTTAACTTATGCTAGATAGTTCTAAGGCCATCAGCATTAGATGATATTTCAAGTTGCAAGAGGACATGCTAGTATATAAAGACCAGAGGAATGAGCCATTTTCTTCAAACCATTTCTCATCTCTACTAGATATATTGTGTAGTGATTAAGGGTTTTTTAGTATTTAATTAATCAGTTAAAAAGAGAGTTGATGAAGCGTACTAGAAAGTTGGTTTCTCAAATAGCCATCAAGTCTGATGGAGATGTGTTTTATGAGATTTTTAAAGAGAGACCATATCATATTTCAAACATGAGCCCTAACAAGGTTCAAAAGTGTGATTTGCATGATGGTCAGTGGGGAAAAGTCGGATCCATTATCTTCTGGACCTACATCCGGGGTAAGTTTGTAAAACTAGTATATACATATATTAATTTGTCTCAAAGTTTCCATGCATCTTTCTTTTCCTTTTTTTTTTTTTTTATTGATTTGATTATTGTTATAAAATAATTTAAGATGGCAAAGAGAGGGTGTCGAAAGATGTAATTGAAGCAATAGACGATGAAAAGAAGTCAGTAACATTCAAGGTGATTGAAGGAGATATGATGGAACTGTATAGGACTTTCAAATTTATTGTTCAAGTTGACACTAGTGAAGAAAATAACCTTGTGACTTTGACCTTTGAGTACGAGAAGAAAAGTGATGATATTCCTGATCCACACACACTCATGGACTTGTGCCTTGATCTCACTAAAGATATTGAGAATCACCATCTCTACAACATTTCTACTAATTAAAATTTATAATATTGTCCATGATTAATGAACGGTGAATCGTGCCATAATGATTCTTGATTATGGTTGCTAAAGAAGTCATGGACAAATATATATATATATATATATATGCACACCATAATAATGGTGTTGTTTACCAATAAATGCCATGTCTTATGCTAAAGTTATGTACTTTTAATATGAATAAATGAAGTTAAACATTATCAATATCAAGTGATATTTCACTCACAGACAAAATCTAAACTTTTATTTAAAGAGGGACAGAAGGGAACACTTCCACTTAAACAAGGACTAAACATGTATGAGTTCTACAGTAAATTACTAATTATAAAATTAAAGATCAGCAAAAAGTTACTTTCAGAATTAACAAAGAAGATATGTGTAGAATGATACTACTATTTAAATGCTTTGTATTACAAACAAAGCATAATGTTAAAATTTGAAGTAACAAATTAAACAACTAAACCGTTCTTATAAGTTCTAGTACCACAAAAACACAATCTACAATTGTCAGTTGGTAAGGAATTAATATGTTTTTCTTCTATTATTACATCAGATTTGGTAGAAACCACATGAATTTTATCAAGTGATATTTATGTGACCAATTGCACACATACAAATGATATTTACGTCAGGAAATGCATGTAATATATTATTTAATTTAAGAAGATCAAAATCTTTTCTTTGTTAAATATTTTGAAATCTTCTCTTTGATTTAAAATTTTCAAGTATTCTTACAGTTCAAACCTTCTATTTCAAAATATTTTATCTATCTCAAACCATATTTTTCTAATCTAATGATAAATTGGTCTATTGACATCATATCACCCTTATACATACAAGTATGAGGACAATAATTTTAATGCACCATCTTTGAGAAGATCAAAATCTTTCCTTGTGATTGAAAATTCTTAAGTATCTATATACAATTTAAACATTCTATTTCTAACGATTCAATAATATTATGATTTAAGTTCCAGTTGCTTCGACTAAATGAATCTAATTACTGGAATAATTAAATCATAATTTATTGATTGATTGTACCATTTATCATTTCTTTTTATTGATACAACATACTTATAATGAATCCATTATTTTTTGTTGCTTCGTTGTTCCTGTTAGATTGATTGTACGTGTCCATTGTACCGGTCGTTGTTTTACTATAAATCCGACAATTAATTCTATATTAGATTTATGATTTACTCTCAAAAAAGTGGAAAATAGAGGCATCATTCCACTTCAATTGAGTCAAGTGCATGAAACGAATTAATGTATCTTAATTCAAATTCCATCAATGGCATTTTTCAAAGAAAATAGTATTTTTTGCTTATTTCAACAATCCTTGAAACAGAGAAAACAGTCTGAGTACTGCTAACTATGAGACTTCAAAAATACATTCAAATGATATTTTTTGTCTATTCCACATCAAATATATATATATATATATAAGTGTTTTAAATATTTCTTTAATAAAAACATTCAATTGTGGATCACATACATTTAATATATATATATATATATATGTAAAATGACTTAAAAATTAAAACTTATATATATTCAAATAAAATCTCTATATATAGTTGCTCATATTATGGTGCATATACAATATTCCAATTTACGACTTTGTCAAAAAAAATTATTTACTATTTCTCCTTCTATTTTTTATTTTTATTTTTTTCATTTTTACCTTTTTTTTTCTTTTTATGCATCAGAAACTCGGTTTTCTCTTGTTCACAAAGGGAGTACAAAAACGAGAGACCCAACTACTAACATGTATATACTATTATTGTGTCAGATTTGGTATAAACCACTTGTGAAAGTTGGCCCTCATGTTTTTATAATTTTAACACTATCAAGCTCAAGTGATATTTCTATAATTGAATTTTCAATTAATTAAGTGGTATCATTTTCATAATTATATATATGAGATCCATATTTAGAATTTTAAATCAATTTTTTGATGTGTGTGTGAGTATATAATTAATTAAAAAAGATAATATTTTTATGAACTCTTATTCAAAAAGTGACACAAGAGACCACGTTCACTTAAACAAGGGAGAAAAAGTTTTTACTAAATAATAAAATTTGTTATCCAAATGATTGATTCGGGGCTGTCAATAGAGCAGATTTTAATCCGAATTCGATCTGATTATTTAGAATCTTTAACCGATAAAAAATTCGATGGATATGATTCGATTAAAAAATTTGGTAATTCGAAATAAATAAAGCGAATATGGATATGGCTTGATCCGGTTCATTAATAATCTGAATTTAAATATATTTAGTATTACATATATTGTATTATACATATATATATATATACACAGGGTCTTATAGCAATGCCAAAGTGGATATTTGGATGAAGGAAGTAATGAACTCCTATGCAAATTATCAAATTAGGTATTTTTCATATAAATTATTATATTTTGAGCTTATTTATTTCATAACTACATCACTTATTTCTTTATTAAATGATGCGGGAAGAATAATGAGTAGGAGTTGAATGCCATGATATGGCAAGAATGAAATGCAAATATCGATTTAATCAAAATGAGTTTCTTTTTTTTATATAAAACTTTGATTCTATAGTTAGTTGATTGAATAATCAAGTATAATTATGTATTTATAATGCCAAATAAGTACTATTAAAATGTAATAACCTGGTGAATGAATGTGATTAAGTTAAATTCTAATTCTATTGTTGCTTTTAAGTCATCAATAGACTTGAAAATTTATTCATTAATTTGTTGTGTATTTTTTTAAGGATGACTGTTTTGAACTTTGATTCTACTAAATTTTTAGAAAAATAATAAATATATCAAGATTTTTTAAGTTTTCAAATTTGAATTTTTTTGGATATCCGACTTTTAGTTGGGTTCAGATATGGTTATACCAACTATAGATCCTATAGATCTTGGATCGGATTTGGATCTAGCATATTACTTTTGGATTCAGACTTGGATCCAGCACGATCCAATTCGAATCCGACCCATTAACAATCCTAATTGAGTCCACGAGATATCAAGAATACGATGACGTAAATTGATTGACATAATTAAATTATTTTGTAGATATCTAATATACCTAATATTTATCTATAGTATAATGTAAAATATGGGATAAATTACCATATCAAATAAAGGATATTTCTAGAAACAGATGATGTTATATAAGGACCAAACATATGAGCCATTTTCGTGCCTCAATTCAAACCATTTCTCATCTCAACATATATAGATAGAGTGTTGATCTAACTAGTGAGAAGGAGAGATGGGGCTTAATGGAAAGCTGGCTTCTCAAGTAGCCATTAAAGTTAATCGAGATGTGTTCCATGAGATTATTGGAGATAGACCACACCATATTTCAGGCATGAGCCCTGGCAAGATTCAAAAATGTGATTTTGCACGATGGCCAGTGGGGAACCGTTGGCTCTGTCATCTTCTAAAACTACATTCATAGTAAGTGTTAAAGTTTATTCTTAATTAGTGTAACACAATAAGTAGCTAGCTAGGAATAGATTGGCGGTCTTTATGTCCAAATAGAATTTAGATGTTTAATTAACATATGGTAAACAGGAGGTTGCAAAAGATATAATTGAAGCGATAAACGAGGAGAAGAAGTTGGTGACATTCAAGGTGATTGAAGGAGATGTATTAGCGCAATACAAGACTTTTAAATTAATTGTTCATGTCGATACCAATGGAGCAGACAACTTGGTTACTTGGACCTTTGAGTACGAGAAGAAGAGTGAGGATGTTCCTGATCCACACACCCTCATGGACTTCTACATTAATCTCACTAAAGATATTGAGGCTCATCATCTCCCCAATGTCACTAATAACTAAGATTAATGTCCATGAAATCGTGTTTTCATGGTCTAATCTATGTAGTATAGGTTCTTGTTATATATGGTTCCATAAGAGGTCGTTGGACAAACATACGCCATGTAGTAACGGTGGGTTCTTATTATATATCATTCTGTAAGAAGTCACTGGATAGGCTAGTCAATGGGGCGGGTTTTCCTTAAACCCGCCCCGCACTTAGAAAAATATTTTGAAACCCGCCCCGTGGGTTTTAGATTTGAAAATCTCAACCCACCCTGCATTAAATATATAAAACATACAGCCGCCCCACTCCACCCCTCCTTGATCCGCTCAATTCACAACAACTTAGTACAATTTCAAACAAAACAATAGCTTTGTCTTTATAAATATCATAGCCACAAAAATCAAACACAGATTTTGTTACGTCTTTCAATAATCTGTATAATACGTCAACTTATAACAATCTCATGAAAGTAAAGATAATTTAACATGACAATATCCAAATATGCCAACAAAAAACTAGAATATAAAAAAGTCAATCATAAAAATAATAAAATCTACCTTTATACTCTAGCATAACTCTCCATCATCATCAAGCAAGTGGTAGAGGAGAATCTTTGTCATCTTCGATATCATCATTAATTGTAACATAGTCATCCAACTCAAGAGGTTTACCATCTAAAATTAAAAAAAAAAAAAATGTTAATGCTATAACAAACTAATATATAAATAATTTGATACAATTTAATGAAAAAAATTGAATCATAAAAAATAAATAAAAGTTGAGTAGGGTTAAGTAACTTAAGTTTTATTTTACATTTTTAAAAATTAATAAATATATATATACCCGCCCCCGCCCCCCGCCCCACACAAAATTTGCACTAAAACCCTCCCCGCCCCATGCGAATTGGGTTTTTCACCCGCTCCGGCGGGGTGGATTGGAGCGGGTACCCGCGGAATGGGTTCAAATTGCCAAGCCTATCGTTGATGAACATATGCCATGTAGTAATTAATGGCGTTGTTTGCAAATACATGTCATGTCTGGTGTTAAAGTATATGTACTTGTGAATAAATAAGCAGTACTAGTGTTCATCTATTTGGTGAAATTTTTCTTTATTTTGAAGATGTCATATTATTGGATTCCTTTATTGTTTTATGGCAGTGGGCGACGACCATAATATATCATTTTGAGAAGATCAAAATCTTTTCATTTAAATATTTTGAAATCTCCACTTTGAATAGATATTTTTAAGTGTATCTATCCAGTTTAAATATTCTATTTTTGATGATTCAATAATTACTTAAATTCAAAGCTTTGAATTGCCTTAATTGGATGAATCTTATTAATGAAATAATTAAATTATAATTTATTTCAACAGCTTTAGTTATTGTTATTGAATTGGCCATACTGCTTGTTATTACTTCATCCCAATCAAGTCCAGAACGTGAGAACCAACTAATGCCCCTCCAACTATCTTAATTGAAATTCGCATCAATGGTATTTTTCCTAAAAATAATATTTTTGCTTATTTCAGTGATCCTCTATACAGAAAAAAGAGTTTGAATACTAAATATGGGACTTCAAAAAATGCATTCATTTGTTTTATACTTACATACGCCCACACACCAAGAAATTATTAAGGGTTTGAACGCCAAACCTCAAGAATACAAGTTTGAAAACAATGTCTTCATATTAATTATCCACCTAGAAAAAATGCATTCAATTGGCATTTCATCCTCTATATATTCCATATTATAAATAAATGCAAAATGTATTAACTATTTTCTAATATATATAATTTTTTAAAATAAATTTGATATATACTTATGAAATAAAATTAAAATAAGATGGAGAATTCAAAATAATCTCCATATTGTAATTGTTCACATCATTGTGCATATGTGAAGTTAATTCCAATATAAGGCATTTCCTTTTTAATGAAGGGAGAGTACCGACACTACAACCCCGCACCACTGACGTTTTTCTACTATTATTGCATCCGATTTCATCCAAACCACGTGAAATTTGGCCGTACTATCACTATCAACTATATATCTTAATTCTTAAGTGATATTTAATTATATGAATTTTTGTTTAAAGCGTGACAACTGATGCGAGATAACATTTTTTAATTAAACAAAGATAAAAACTTTAATTTTTCACTAAATTATAAAATTTGATACCTCAATGATTGAGCCCATGAGACAGCAAGAGCCCTTGACGTACAATAATTAAATTGATTTTGTTGACAGCTCCTTTACAACAAGTCTAAATCAAGGGGCACTTATTAAAAAGTACCAAATGCACTTTTCAATTTAGTGATCAGTCCCTACTTGATTTTTATTAGAACAAACTCCCTAGTTTTGTTAAATTGTTGGAGATTACTACCTACTCATTTGATTTGACAAAAATACCCTTAAGTATCATATTTTTCATACATTTTTTCTCACTTCTTTTCCAACCAGATGAGCAAACAGTAAACCTTATCATACACTCATTACCAGAAACAGAAAGAACAGAAAAAACGCAACAAGCTGCACGGCGAGAGCCAAAAACCACCAACCCGACAGCTGCATTGTCTTTTTCTCTTTTTATTTTCATCATTTTCGGGTTTCATCTTCTTCTCAGTTTCTTCCCAGTTGCTTCTGAGTTTCTTATATTTTTCCGACAATGTCAACCAATAGTGAAGCAAGTGTGCTCAATCAAGTGTTGGGGAGTTGCCGCTACAAAGACCAGCTCCATATAATGTCAATTAAAGATAGTATGACTTTAATGGATATGTACATTAATCTCGCAAGAAAATGGAGTGAAATCAAAGCAGAGCACTTCCGTTTGTAATATATAGCTCCACATCAAAGATTGTACGTGAGTTTAACTGATGACGATGATGTCATGAATATGGTCTTACTGCATTTGACATTGAAGATGAACATTGTTGACATCTTGGTAAACCGAAAGGATGAATCAAGCAGCAGAGAAAAGAAGAGCAGTGATGTTTTAAGGTAATACCTCTACAGAATTTCAACTGTACTATAGTTTGTAAAGTTTTGTACTTGAAGTATTCTAAAATTGCACTCTGTTTATTTGAAAATCTTTCAGTACTTGGAGCGTTCTAAATTATACTTCATTGCAGTTAACATTGTACATCATCTCACAAAAATTATACTTTATTATGTAAGTTTTATACTTCAACTATCCTATACTAAAGGATTATCTAAAACTGTATTGTAACTTGTAGAGGTTTATAATTGAAGTGTTCCAAATTGTACGTAATCTATACAAAATTATACTTTCTGTTTTCTGAAATTATTCATTTAACTGAAACTGTACTGAAGTTGCCAGGGTTTTATACTTCAAGTGTTTAAAACTTGTTCTACACTTTACATAAACTATACTTCTATTTTTTAAAATTATACTTCATTTTATACATCATTTTATATATGTCTGTACTTTTGTCACTGAAGTTATATACTTCAGGTGTTCTGAAATTGTACTTCATGTAAACAACACTCTATTCATTGAAGTTCTATACTTCAAGTGTTCGAACTTGGACTTCACTTTATCTGAAGTTGTACTTCATTTTCTCTGAACTTGTACTTTAATTTCTAAACCTATTATTTTTCTTTTAAGCATGTAATAATGTATCATCCCAAAATTATACTGCAAGAGCCAAGGTTTTATACTTCATCAGTTCGAAATTGTACTTTATATTTTCAAAAGTTGTACTTCAAATTTATGAACTTATATTTCAGTTCTTACATAATTTCACATAAATCTGTATATTCTTTTCTATGAAGTTCTATACTTCAGGTATTCTGAATTTGTACTTCACTTTGTTAATATTGTACTTCTATTTTTTGAAATCATACTTCATTTTATACGTCATTCTACTTAAACTTGTACTCCATTCATTAAACTTCTATACTTCAAATGTATGAAGTTGTACTTCATTTTATCTGAACTTGTACTTTAATTATCTTCACCTATTATTTAACTTTTAAGCGTGTACTAATGTATCATCCCGAAATTATACTGCAAGAGCCAAGGTTTTATACTTCAGTTGTTCTGAAATTGTACTTTATATTTTCAAAAGTTCTACTTCGAATTTCTAAACTTATATTTTAGTTCTTACATAATTTCACCTAAATCTGGTATATTCTTTTCATTGAAGTTCTATACTTCAGGTATTTCGAATTTGTACTTCACTTTGTTAATATTGTACTTTTATTTTTTGAAATCATACTTCATTTTATACATCATTCTACCCAAACTTGTACTCCATTCATCAAAGTTCTACACTTCAAATGTATGAAGGTGTACTTCATTTTATCTGAAATTGTACTTTAATTACCTGAGCATATTATTTAACTTTTAAGCGTGTACTAATGTATCATCCCAAAATTAGACTACAAGAGCTAAGGTTTTATACTTCAGCTGTTCTGAAATTGGTCTTTATATTTTCAAAAGTTGTACTTCGAATTTCGGAAATTATATTTCAGTTCTTACATAATTTCACCTAAATCTGGTATATTCTTTTCATTGAAGTTCTATACTTCAGGTATTCCGAATTTGTACTTCACTTTGTTAATATTGTACTTCTATTTTTTGAAATCATACTTCATTTTATTCCTTATTCTACCTAAACTTGTACTCTATTCATTAAAGTTCTACACTTCAAATGTATGAAGTTGTACTTCATTTTATCTGAACTTATACTTTAATTATCTGAACCTATTATTTAACTTTTAAGCGTGCACTAATGTATCATCCCGAAATTATACTGCAAGAGCCAAGGTTTTATACTTTAGTTGTTCTGAAATTGTACTTTATACTTTCAAAAGTTGTACTTCGAATTTCTGAACTTATATTTCAGTTCTTACATAATTTCACCTAAATCTGATATATTCTTTTCATTGAAGTTCTATACTTCAGGTATTCCGAATTTGTACTTCACTTTGTTAATATTGTACTTCTATTTTTTGAAATCATACTTCATTTTATACATCATTCTACCTAAACTTGTACTCCATTCATTAAAGATCTACACTTCAAATGTATGAAGTTGTACTTCATTTTATCTGAACTTGTACTTTAATTACCTGAGCATATTATTTAACTTTTAAGCGTGTATTAATGTATCATCCCAAAATTATACTACAAGAGCTAAGGTTTTATACTTCAGCTGTTCTGAAATTGGTCTTTATATTTTCAAAAGTTGTACTTCGAATTTCGGAAATTATATTTCAGTTCTTACATAATTTCACCTAAATCTGGTATATTCTTTTCATTGAAGTTCTATACTTCAGGTATTCCGAATTTGTACTTCACTTTGTTAATATTGTACTTCTATCTTTTGAAATCATACTTCATTTTATAAATCATTCTACCTAAACTTGTACTCCATTCATTAAAGTTCTACACTTCAAATGTATGAAGTTGTACTTCATTTTATCTAAACTTGTACTTTAATTATCTGAGCATATTATTTAACTTTTACGAGTGTACTAATGTATCATCCCAAATTTATACTGCAAGAGCCAAGGTTTTATACTTCAGCAGTTCGAAATTGTAATTCACATTATAAAAGTTGTACTTCGAATTTCTGAACTTATATTTCAGTTCTTACATAATTTCACCTAAATCTGGTATATTTTTTTCATTGAAGTTCTGTACTTCAGGTATTACGAATTTGTACTTCACTTTGTTAATATTGTACTTCTATCTTTTGAAATCATACTTTATTTTATACATCATTCTACCTAAACTTGTACTCCATTCATTAAAGTTCTGTACTTCAAATGTATGAAGTTGTACTTCATTTTATCTAAACTTGTACTTTAATTATCTGAGCATATTATTTAACTTTTAAGCGTGTACTAATGTATCATCCCAAAATTATACTGCAAGAGCCAAGGTTTTATACTTCAGCAGTTCGAAATTGTACTTCACATTATAAAAGTTGTACTTCAAATTTCTGAACTTATATTTCGGTTCTTACACAATTTCACCTAAATCTGGTATATTCTTTTCATTGAAGTTCTTTACTTCAGGTATTCCGAAATTGTACTTCAATTCTTTTACTTCTGTTTCTTAAAATTATCCTTAAACTTATACATCATTTTATCTAGATTTGTACTCTTTCATTTGAAGTTCTGTACTTCAGGTGTTCCAAATTGTACTTAGTTTTATTTTAACTCGTACTTCAATTTTTTGAGTCTCTTATTTAATTTTCAAGTGTTCTACTAACGAATTATCCAAAAAATTGTACTGCAATTTCTGCGTTTTATACTTATATTGTTATGAAATTGTACTTCGTTTATTGAAATTATACCACAATGATGAATTATTCTACCTAAAATTATACTTCATTTGTTAACCTCAAGGGATGCAGTCGTGGAGGAAATTGGTTCGACCAATGCATCGCACAATGAATTTACTTTAATTAGCAGCTCAATTGATGCATGGAAGAATTGCATATATGGAGAGGGTCAAACATTCAAGGATGCTCAGGAGTTCAGATTTATGCTTAAGAATCATGCAGTGTCTACTTTACGGTCATTTAAATACAAGAAAAATGACAGCAAAAAAATCATAGCCGTTTGTAGTGACGAAAATTGCAAATGGAGAATCTATGCATCAAGGCATGAAGCTGATAAATTATTTGGCATTCGAAAATGCAATCTAGAGCACACATGTGGTGAGGGTAATCTTCGGACAAGGGGACATGCTAAAGCCGATTCTGCTTGGGTTGCTAACGTAGTGAAGGATAAATTGAGATCAGAGCCATGTTATCGACCCTCTAACATATTGAAAGATATCCACGGAGAATATGGTGTGGAACTTAGGCACCATAAAGCATGGATGGGTAAGAAATTAGCTATGCATGACATCCATGGAGCTGAGAAGGGATCTTATGACAAGTTGAGGTGGTACTGTGATGCTGTGAATAGGACAAACCCTGGAAGTATTGCAGACTGTGAGATTGACCCAATCAGTCAAAAATTTCGTCAGCTATTTATATGTTTCAATGCCTGCCTTCTTGGTTTTCTTAGGGGATGTATGCCATTGATATTCTTGGATGGCACCCATATTAAAAATAAATACAAAGGAGTCTTACTCAGCGCTATCAGTAAGGATGCTAATGATGACTTATTCACATTAGCATATGCAGTTGTTGACTCTGAAAATGATATTAATTGGGAATGGTTCTGCTTTAAGCTGAGAAGTGCCTTAGATTCTGAATATCTGCCTGGCTTATCAAGGTTTACTTTCTTCTCTGATCGACATCCCGGTCTTCTCAAGGCCCTCCCCATGATATTTCCCGGTAGCCACATATTGCTTGAGACACTTAGTGGATAACTTTAAGAAACAGGTAAGTTTTCTCTATATTTGTTTGTGAGACAATTATATGAAATAAACTCTACTTCATAACATTAAGCACATTACTGTTCTATTACTTTAAATTTAGGTATTAAGGAAGTACCCTCTACATAATAGGAAACATTGGTGTTCTGTTTTTATGAAAGCTGCATATGCGCCTACAAGGCAGGAGCATACCCGACATATAGACATCATCTTGGAGTCAATGCCGCTTGCTAGAGACTTTATTATGCAGTCTGACCCACCATGTTGGGCAAATTCCTTATTCAGTGGAGATCGATGGGGGGTAATAAACAATAATCAAGTAGAAAGCTAGAATAACTGGGTTAAACCAGCCCGATTTATGCCAGTTGCAGCCATGGTTGATCACATACGCATGAAAATAATGGTTATGATGCATGATAGACGAGAAGAATCTCATAAGATGGTTGGTCAATTATGTCCCAAGCAAGAGAAAAAGTTGGCAATCAATCATATGCGTTCTCGTAACTTAAAAGTTGTCATGTGTAGCGGTTGGAGCTTTGAGGTGATTGAGCAGGTAAATCGTATGCTGTGGATTTACATAGCAGAGTTTGTTCTTGTAGAGCATGGCAGATTGATAAAATACCATGCAGACATGCTTGTGCTTGTATCGAGTCAAAGTCACTTTCACCGTATGACTTCACCGATCAATACTACCGAGTTGAGATGTATCAACAAGCATACCAAGCAGTTATAAACCCTATTCCTACGTTTGATATGCATATGTTCCCTATAGATGATGATGACATCATTCATGCACCTGATTGTCAATCTCAGCCTGGGCGTAGAAGGACACGGAGGACTCTATCACAAATTGAGAAATATGTAATTAAGTGTAAAAGGTGTGGTAGAACAGGGCATAATCATCGCACTTGCAAAGAATCAGTAAACTAGTTAACTTTTGTACCTCAGTCAGGGCTAATTGTACTTGATTTGTTCCCATTTGCACCTCAGTTGGGCAACTTTGTACTTAATATAGTGTGAAATTAGCATTCTTGCATGTTTTGGGTACACTAGTTAACTTTTGTACCTCAATCAGGGCTAATTATACTTGATTTGTTCCCATTTGCACCTCAGTTGGACAACTTTGTACTTAATATAGCGTGAAATTAGCATTCTTGCATGTTTTGGGTACACTAGTTAACTTTTGTACCTCAATCAGGGCTAATTGTACTTGATTTATTCCCATTTGCATCTCAGTTGGGCAACTTTGTACTTAATATAGCGTGAAATTATCATTCTTGCATGTTTTGGGTACAATAGTTAACTTTTGTACCTCAATCAGGGCTAATTGTACTTGATTTGTTCCCATTTGCTTTTTAATTCTTTGTAATTATTAACCAGATTATTGAAGTATATGCTCAATATTTTTCATATGAATAAAATAATATTAAAATTTTTAAGTTATTAATCACTTTTGTTCAACGGATGAATGTTATCAATTGCAGTAATAAAAGAATACTTATGCTTTCAAAGATGTAAAGAAATGAGAATTTGCCGATGATGTCCACCCTATCATCCATACAAATTGGTACTTCACTATATCCGATAATATCAAATTATTATACTTACCCATCATTACAATTATTGGGGAACAATTATTCAGTTGCTATAAGTGTACTTCAGGAAAACAAATCTTATACTTTCCTTTTTCGAATTTGTACCTCATATCTCCAGAATTGTACTGAATTGTATTTAGTTTTCCGCGAATTGTACTCAAGATCCCCGCCTTGTTTCAGATGCATTTGAGTGTTCTTCAGCGAAACGCATTTTATACTTTCTTTTTCCGGGTTTGTACCTCATTGCCCTCAAAATGCATTGAAATCCGCCACCCAGTTTCATTTGAATTGAAGCGTACTTCAACGAAGCACATTTTATACTCTCTTTATTCTGAATTGTACTTAGTTTTCCACGAATTGTACTCAAGATCCCCGCCTTGTTTCAGTTGCATTTGAGTGTTCTTCAGCGAAACACATTTTATACTTTTTTTTTCTGGGTTTGTACCTCATTGCCCTCAAAATGCACTGAAATCCGCCGCCTAGTTTCATTTGAATTGCAGCGTACTTCAATGAAGCACATTTTATACTCTCTTTATTCTGAATTGTACTTAGTTTTCCGCAAATTGTACTCAAGATCCCCGCCTTGTTTCAGATGCATTTGAGTGTTCTTCAGCGAAACGCATTTTATACTTTCTTTTTCCGGTTGTGTACCTCATTGCCCTCAAAATGCACTGAAATCCTTCGCCCAGTTTTCATTTGAATTGAAGCGTACTTCAACGAATCACATTTTATACTCTCTTCATTCTGAATTGTACTTAGTTTTCTGCAAATTGTACTCAAGATCCCCGCCTTGTTTCAGTTGCATTTGAGTGTTCTTCAGCGAAACGCATTTTATACTTTCTTTTTCCGGGTTTGTACCTCATTGCCCTCAATTGTATTCAAATTCCCTGCCCTGTTTCAATTGAATTTAAGTTATAAATAATTAATGAAAAATTACACTTGCATACCAAAAAATATTATAAACAAATTATGCTTCAATTTACACATGTATTTATATACAAGTGATTCAAATCCTGGCATTTTCATAAGTTAATATTCTATAAGCCATGTTCGCACGATATTTATCAATATCAATTGTTCTAGCATCCTTCCAGAACTCAGGGGTGTCTCTAGCAAAACATTCTGCCCAAAGGCATACATAGACACCACAATCCACTGTACCCACTTGCTATCTGTTTTTTCTCACTTTCAACTGTTCATCCACCCGACTCCCCAATGAAAGCTTCAGGTACCGAGAATAGAATGAAGCCTACAAAAATATTGATCAGTTGTTGACTCCCTACTTTATGAACAAATCATAGGGAAAGAAAGCAAACTTACAATAGCAACAGCTATCGGTTTGTATCTGGCGGCCATTATTGAATTCATGTATAAGAAAGAACGAATCGAGGTGTCGAGGACAACCAAGAACCAGTGATGGCACCGAAAAATCAGTAGGATTATGTAACGACACTCGTTTAAAACATCTACCGTGAGCTCTTCCAAATCTGTACAGGTGAAGTTGTTAAGTTTAAGCTTAAACTCCATAAATTCTTCATCCGTAATATCCTTGATGTTGCGTTCCTCTAGTCCATCTAATATATTAGCCTATGAAGTATAAAACAAATGGTTAGACTCATTTGTTACCGTGAGGTAAATAAAGTTAGGAAACTGCCACATACCTGCTCTATTAAGGACGTAAACCACACCTTCTGGTGACCCTTGTTGCCGAAAGATGGGCTACATAATATCAACATGTAACAGTCCACTATGTCACCGATAAGTTCTCCTCCAAATAAGAGCTCACAAAGGTTTTTTCCATCCAGAAAATGTCTTGCTCCTTCCCATACAGTTACCCTACATAATTGTGAATTGTTAGGTCAGATACCAATTTATCCAACAGAAAAACAATAAGCAAATTTTGTTACCTCAAATTATCTTTTCTGACAAAGTTGTCGATGACTTCTCGCTCTTCTACTGGAATAAGAGCAACTCCTCTATAATCATTCCTTCCTTTATATGGATCGGCCCCTTCAGTCTTTGTGATGGTTGGTTCATCTGCCACCTGGGGTGGTTCATCTGCCACTAGGATTGGTTCATTTGCCACCTGGCTTGGTTGATCTGCCACCTGGATTGGTTCATCTGCCACATGGGGTATAAAACATAGCACATAGGTACAAAGTATCAACTATTGAAGTATAAAAGAAAGCACATGAAGTACAGATACCACCAACATGGAGTACAAAACTCAAGCACAGACTGTTGAAGTAGAAAAGATAAGCACATGAAGTACAGACATCACCAACATGGTGTACCCTCTACTCAAGCACATTAGGTGTAAAGTGTCAACTGCTGAAGTAGAAAAGATAAGCAGATGAAATACAGACATCACCAACATGGAGTACAAAACTCAAGCACATAGGTATAAAGTGTTAACTATTGAAGTAGAAAAGATCAGCACATAAGTGAAAGTATCATCAACATGAAGTAAAAGACATCATCCATTAAGTGCAAATGTCAACCAATCAAGTATAAGATATCATAACATTTATTACAAACAGACATGTTACAAATGAAATGCAAGTAGCAAAAAAATAAAACATTAAGTAGTGCACAACACCTTCTTCTCTTCTTGTTCTATGTTTTTTCGTGCACGAGGACGAGGACGATAGTTTTTTGTCACTTGTCTTGCTCTTTTGGCTGGTGTGGTGCTGGGGGTCTGACAAAATCTGGAGATTTCTGTTTTGGCTTCCTGTCTTCTCGATTGAGCACATTTTTCACAATCGAAGACATGACTTTTGCCACTTCAATCTTAGATTCCTTGAACTCAGCCGCTTGAATTGGTACATAATGTTTTGTCTTCGAAGGTGTGGGGGAATCTAAAGGATCATGACATTCTTTGGATCGACTTCCTTCATCCACCGTGTCTTCAGAATCATCCCCTTCTTTCTGTACATCATGTACCAAATCAAGTACCCCCTCATGCACATACTCACCAGCTTCCTGCTCAAGCTCCACCCCATCACTCTCTTCCTCCTCACCCTGCTCCTTCATTGCTATGTATTCGAATGAAGCAATTTTTCCTTTCAATGATTTAATTTCTTCACCTTTAGCTGCAATAATTACTTCATATATCGTATGATCACAGACATGGACTTCACTGATAGCAGTACTGGCAGCCTCTGATTTCTTGATCAAATATGCCAATCCTAACTCCTCTGGAGCAGGGTTGAGGGCTACAACCTATTACAGTGGAAATAATTATCAAATTCAAATTATTATACAAAAAATAAATAATGAATTACTACAATTATTACCATATCTGTTGTAACTTGCTTCAATTTATTCTCTACCTGCTCCACATTTTGTGGGAGTTTGCTATCCTTCCACCTGTAAAAGCGTAGAAACTCAAACAAACTCACTGTTGTAGCCAGTGACAGGATGCATTCATAAACCCATGCCTGTCATTCATAAATCCAAAAATTATACTCACTTGAATATAAATATAATCAATGCTATTAGAAAAATAAAGCAAACACTTACCATCAAGCCGAATGTACACCCATCAATGTACTTCTTTCTTCTTTCTCCACCTACTCCTAAATGGTTCTTCATATCTTGGACAAGAAAACTGTATGCAGCTATGCCCTATGCATACAGACCAACTCTAGACAAATTGTCCAAGTATGGTAGGAGAAATCGTGGAGTCCAATAATTAGATATTGGAAACAGAATACAATTAAAAACAAAAACTATGTACAACCTACACAAATTATTCAAGTCCTCCACACTATCCTTATATACATATTCCTCAAGTTCGTTTGCTATTTCGGATCTAGTTATATTTTGCAGCTTTCCAGAAAAAAGGCGGTCAAAGGTTGAAGATTTCATCTTCAATGTTATATCAACATATTGCCCCATATGTGGCAACCCTAAAACCATTGAAAATTTAGTTGCAGAAAAATGAACCTCAACCCCCTCCGCAAAATGAAATTAGAGATTTTTTGGGTCAAACCTCCTAAGTATAGCTTCAAGCCGAATGAAGCTTGAACTTAACTTAGGCATATTCATGTATATATAGAAAGGGGTCTTCTTCAATACATCAACATGTTTGGACCCCATCTTGGACTTCACAAGCTCCAATTTACTGTGAAAATATTGGGGGGAGCAATGAGAACAGACATCACAATGTCTTGGCTTTGCTGCAATGACAAAAAAAAAATAGTATATAGACAAATAATAAAGTAACCCTTTTAGATAGAGTGTACTAAAAGCTTGAATGTTTTCTAATACACAAGCTTCAAAAATGTACTTTCGAAACATATAATATATACTATACTCTCAGTTATTCTATACTTCAGGCTTGAATTTTTTATATTACAGTTGCTTCTAAAATGTAATGCAGATACAGAGATTTATACTATAGTTCCATTTAATTTATACTGCAGGCTTAAAGGTTTTATACTTTAGTTGCTTCTAAAATGTACTGCAGATGATGCCTAATGAGTACTGCAAGTTTGAATGCTTTATACTACACTTATGCCTAATGTGTACTGCTAGCCTGAATATTTTATATTACATTTGTTTCTAGAATGTACTGCACCAACAAAGATTTTATACTGCATTTTTGCCTAAAGTGTACCCCAAATGCTTCTAAAATGTACTGCAGCTATTCAGATTATATACTACCGTTTGCCTAATGTATACTACAAGCTTGAATGCTTTATACTACACATACATTTGTTTCTAAAATGTACTACAACAACAAATATTATATACCTCACTTGTGCCTAAAGTGTACTGCTAGATTGAATATTTTATACTACTCTTGTTTCTAAAATGTACTGCACCTACAGAGATTTTATACTAACTTTTATCTAAAGTGTACTCCAGATGTCCATAAAATGTATTGCAATTATACAGATTATATACTACCTTTTGCCTAATCTCCACAGAAAGTTTGAATGATTTATCCTACACTTATGCCTAAAGTGTACTGACAGTTTGAATATTTTATACTACTTTGCTTCTGAAATGTACTACACCAATAGAGATTTTATACTACACTTTTGCCTAAAGTGTACTTCAGATGCTTCTAAAAAGTATCGCAACTATTCAGATTATATACTACCTTTTGCCTAATGTATGCTGCAAGTTTGAATGCTTTATACTACATACATTTCTTTCTAAAATGTACTTCAGCAATACATATTATATACTACACTTATGTCTAAAGTGTACTGCCAGTTTTAATTTTTTATACTACTTTGTTTCTGAAATGTACTACACCTATAGTGATTTTATGCTACACTTTTACCTAAAGTATACTCCAAATGCGCAAAAATGTACTGCACCTATGCAGATTATATACTACCTTTTGCCTAATGTGTACTGCAAGTTTGAATGATTTCTACTACTTACATTTATTTTCAAAATGTACTGCAACAACGCAGATTATATACTACACTTATGCTAAAGTGTACTGCCAGTTTGAATGTTTTATACTAAATTTGTTCCTGAAATTTAACTGTATCTACAGAGATTTGATGCTACACATTTGCCCTAAGTGTACTCCAAATGCGCCAACATGTACTGCAGCTATTCAGATTATATACTACATTTTGCCTAATGTGTACTGCATGCTTGAATGCTTTATACTACATGCGTTTGTTTCTAAAATGTACTGCAACAACACATTATATACTACACCTATGCCTAACGTGCACTGCCCATTTGAATGTTTTATACTGTATTTGCTTCTAAAATGTACAGCGCCTACACAGATTATATACTACATTTATGCCTTACGTGTAGTACCAATTTTAATGTTTTATACTACATTTGCTTCTAAATTGTACTGCGTTACACACATTATATACTACACTTTTGCTAATGTGTACTGCATGCTTGCATGTTCTGTACTACAGATAACACACTACCACATTCAGATTGTTTTATAATATAATTTCACCATATAATTTCAGTTAAAATGAAGTATAAACCCCTAAAAGGTGAAGTGCAACTTTCATAACCTTTAAGTACAAATCAGAACTTCCCATCTCACAATAGAAATCATACATATATCAAATGGGTTCAAGTGTTTCACGACTAAAAAAGGAATAAAAACCCTAAGCATGAGAAAATAGACAAGAAATAAGTGCAACACTGAAAAATCACGGACATTTGGAGTTTCAAATGCAGAAAACATACCTTTGTTCTTATTCGTCGCTTCGTTTTGTACTTTGCTTTTTTTTGCAACTATTTTTCCTTCCATTGTCACAGAAATATGGCAGAAATTTTGTTGCTTTTTTTTTTTTTTTTTCACTTCTTCTTCTTCTTCTCGCGTCAGTGGCAGAGGAACGGTTTCACGCTCTTTTCTTTTGGCGCTTGGAGAATTCAATTTTAGGCAAAATTAAAAAAAAAAAAGAAAGCGTTCTTCTGAAAAGAGACGCATTTCCCAGGTATTTTTGTTGTTTTTTCCAGCTGCAAGGGTATATAGGTCTTTCTAAAAGATATGGGGAGTGATTCCTAACTTTTGTGAAAAAGTGGGGAGTTTAGTGTGTAAAAATTCAAATGGGGACTGAACACTAAAGGGAAAGTAGGTTTAGGGATTTTTTTCTAATTGACTCCTAAATCAATGTGTTTTTTATCATTTTCACCTGATGATTTAGATGTCGATAGGCCCACAAAACTTTAATGCATCGATCTAGTCTAGATATATAAAATTCGATCCTGAATAAAAATATTTACAATTTTATTGTCATTTGTTTTTCACACATCCAATCAAAAAAAGGGCAAAAATGAACCATATGTACTTGATAAAAGTACATACATTAACCACATATAAATAAAAGTAGGAATGAGTATAGAAATTAAAATGTTTCATTTTTAAATTTAACAGAAGAGCAGAGTGACTGAAAATATATATTAGAAGAATTTTTCAACCATTTCAGTCTTAATTGGTAAATTCGAATTCACCATCAATGATTGTGTCTTTGTCATAAAAATAACTGAAAATTAAGTACAAGAAATTATCTAATGGTTAGCTAGGTCGTCCAATCAAATTAATAATTAATTAATTAATTAATTGGGAAGTGGATGTAGGCTTTGTGGAGATAATTTGAGGTTGGTATGATAATTGATACGTATCCAATTTTTCACTCATCAAACACTGCTAATTGAAAATGATGCTGCTTCATAAAATATTTCAAATTGCAAGGAAACAAGCTAGTATATGAGCACCAGAGGTATAAGCCACTTTCTTCGAACCATTTCTAATCTCTTACAGATATATAGAAAGAGTGATGGGGCTTAATGGGAAGTTGGTTTCTCAAATGGCCATAAAATCTGATGGAGATGTATTCCATGAAATATTTAGAGAAAGACCACATCAAATTTCAGGTATGAGTCCTTAGAAGATTCAAAACTGTGACTTGCACGATGGCCAATGGGGAACCTCGGCTCAATCATTTTTTGGAACTATACTCATGGTAAGCATGCAGTAATACTAGTATATATATATTTATCTCAAGTTTCCAAATTACCCTTTTTCTTTATCCTAGATTTGATGCGAGTTATGAAATAATTTATAGATGGTAAAGAGCGGGTGGCGGAAGAAATAATTGAAGCGATAGGTGAGGAAAAGAAGTCAGTGACATTCAAAGTGATTGAAGGAGATCTGATGGAGTTGTACAAGACCTTCAAACTTATTGTTCATGTTGACACCAGTGGAAAAGACAACCTAGTGACTTGGACTTTAGAGTATGAGAAGAAGAGCGAGGATATTCCTGATCCACATACACTCATGGAATTATGTCTTAATGTCACTAAAGATATTGAGACTCACCATCTCTCCAACGCCTCTAGTAATTAACATCCATAATATATATTGTCCATATGAATGATGAATCCTACCTAGCTTAAGGGATATGGATCGTGGTCTCTAAAGAAGTCACTGGACAAATTAATATATATGTGCGATGATAATGGTGTTGTTTGCAAATAAATGTTATGTCTTATGCTAAAGTTATGTACTTGTAATGTGAATAAACAAAAACATTAGTTGGGCCGCTTGGACTTTTAAGTTAAACATTGTCAATGTTAAGTGATAGATTTTACTTACAAACATATATAATTTGAGTTCTTATACACTTTGACTTGCAAAATATGTACGGTTTTTATAGTAAATTACTTATAGAATTGAAGATCTACAAATTATTTTCAGCAAACAAAGAAGATGAAATAATTCAATCATAATTTATTGATTGATTGTATCATTAATTTTTATTGATACAACGAATTTATAATGAATCTATTAATTTATGTTGCTTCATCATTGTTGTTTGATTGACCATATGACTTGCTTCCATTATATTGGTCATTATATTATAATAAATCCAACCATTCTTTATTAGATTTTTTATTTATTCTCAAAAAAGCTAAAAAATCGAGTCATCATTCCACTCCAATTAAGTCAAAAACATGAGAACGAACTAATGTATCTCAACTCAAATCCCATTAATAGCATTTTCTATTAAAAAATAGTATTCTTGTTTATTTTGACAATCCTTGATTTTGAAAAAAAAAAAAAAAAGGGAGTTTGGACATTGCTAAATATGGATCTCCAAAAATACATCCAAATGATATTTCATCCTCTATTCTACGCATCATAAATAAATACAAAGTACAATGAAAATGCATAGATGTGAATCACAATTACTTAGGCTATGTTTGGTTACATTCTCCTAAAGCAAATTTATTCTGGGAGAATGTAACCAAACATAGCCCTTTATTTTCTCTCAGAATGCGGCTGCAAATGCCCAGGATGCCCCTGGAAATTAATTGACAAAAGACCAAAAACCCCAACTGGGCTCTCTCATTTCATCTGTCAAATTGGCAGATTTTGTCCTCCACTATATATATTATATATATATATATATTACAATATTATATATATTATCGCATGTACATATATTTACATATCACAATATTTAATTTATTACTATTATCGTAAAAAAATATTAGAAAAATCCATTTACACCCTCAAAACCCAACAAAAAGGCATTGATTTGACTGCGACAGTAGAATTTGTCTCCTTCCAAAACGTGAACAAATATACTAAATTTTCCTAAAACAATTTTCTTACTATTCCCAAAACGTAAACAAACATACATCACATTTCCCAACACAAATTTCATATTCCCCAACCCCACTCCCAAAACTCATTCTCCCAAGACATATAATCCAAAATACATAATTCATAACCAAACATTACCTTAATATATATCCATATAATGAATTAAAAAATAAAACATATATTCAAATAAAATCTATATATAGTTGATCATGCTATGGTGCATATACAATATTCCAATTTACGACTTTGTCTTGTTCATAAAGGGTGTACAAACGTCATGCCCAATTATTAACATTTATCTACTATTATTGTGTCAGATTTGGATCAAACCACATGTGAAAGTTGGTCCTCATGTCTTTTTAGCATTATCAATCTCAAGCGATATTTGAGTGATATTATCTTCATAATTACAAGTGTGAGATTCATAATTTAAGTCCTAAATAAATTCTATTGGTGTGTGTGTGTATTAAAAAAATTAATATTTCTGTGAGCTTTTATTGAAAAGGGGACACAAGAGTGGTATGTTGACTTAAATAAGGGAGAAATTTAATTTTTAATTATATCTACCTAAATGACTGCGTCCATGAGGTAGCAAGAGTCTGATGACATAATTGACATAACCAAATAAAGGATACTTCTAGAGGCAAATGCTAGCTATTATACATCTGAGCCAATTTTGTGTCTCAGTTCAAACCATTTCTCATCTTAGCATATATAGATAGACTGTAGTGATCTAATTAGTGAGAAAGAAAGATGATGCTTGGTGGGAAGTTGGTTTCTCAAATTACCATCAAATCTGATGGAGATGTGTTTTATAAGATCTTCAAAGAGAGACCATACTATATTTTAGGCATAAGTCGTTATAAGATTCAAAAGTATGATTTATACGACGGTCAGTGGGGAACTGTTGGCTCCATCATCAATTGGAATTACACCTATAGTAAGTCGGGAACTATTGGCTCCATCATCAGTTGAAATTACACCTATAGTAAGTCGTAAAAGTTAGTCCTTAATCTGACAATAGAAAGTTAGCTAAAAATATATTAACGGTTTTTCTTGTTCTGATAGAATTTGGATGATCAATTAACAGATGGTAAAGCGGAGGTTGCAAAAGACATAGTTGAAGCCATAGATGAGGAGAATATGTTGGTAACATTCAAGGTAATTGAAGGAAAGAAGTTGGAGCTATACAAGACTTTTTTAGCAACTGTTCATGTTGACATCAATAGAGAAGACAACGTGGTGACTTGGACCTTTGAGCATGAGAAGAAGAGCGAGGATGTTCTTGATCCACCTACACTCACTACAAGAAAAATTGTAGTGGAAATTTTATATTTAATGATATTTTTTAAAATGTAACTTGTAGCGATGTAACTAAAGGTATAAATGTCATTAATTTACTTCTATTGTGACATTAATAAAATGTAAGAAAAAATGTATTAGATGGAAAATTAAAACATCACAAAAAATGCATTACATAACATGCCAAAGTGCCATTAAAGAAAATTTTAAATGGCATGCCAATATGCCACTAAAAATGTATGTAGTGGCATATTAAAATACCACCAAAATTCCTTTAAATGACAAGATAATATGGCACTAAATGTATAATAAATGACATGTTAAAATGTCAAAAATATAATTTTAAGTGACATGCTAACGTGCTATAAAAAATGTATATAGTGATGTTAAAATGCCACAAAAAATTCCTTTAGATGACCTAATAAAATGCCATAAAAATTAATTAAATAACATGCTAAATTAAATGGCGAAAAAGATTCTTTTGAATGACATCTTAATCTACCAACAATAGTCATATTATGAGACTCCAACATGCTCCAATTGCTCCGAATAAAACTCGAACCTGTGATATTTTGCTTGATAAGATATAAGTTTACCATTAAGCTACCCACCAAATGTTCATTATAAATATTCAAAAATATTATTATATTCTTATACTATAAAAGCATATTTTCTCAATTATTTAAATATATGCTCGAAATTATTATATTAAATAATACATTTGAAAAAGTTTGAGAGATTAAATTTAGAGACAGAAAATATTCAAAAATATAATTTATAGGTGAGGAGAGAAAATGGACAAAAACTTAGTTTTTTATACTTCTTGAAAAATATGATTAATTTAGTCAATACATTAAAATTATATTTAAGTAGTTAAATTAATCAATGCATTACGATAAGATATAAAGTTATATATTTTACAATTATAAATAACTATATATAATTTATCTATTTTTGTGTGATATTTATTTCATGTTACACCATAACTAAATTATGAGTTGTATTTTTCTCCTTTTTTTCAAAAAAAAAGAAGTATTGCTAGTTAAATGCTTGTAACATATAGTTATGTTAGTAATTTCAATAAAATTATATTTTTATAATAGTTTTTAATCAATTACTATTAAGTAACACTATATTGTAAAACGGCATTAAATTAGTATACTAAATAATTTAAAGTACTTTTTATAAATGACACCATATATAAATAAATATGAGCAACAGTTTAAAAAAAAAAATAGTGGCACTAATTAAATGCCTTGCAAATATATTTAAATTGGCATTTTCAATCAAATGTCACTATTTTTTGTTCCTTGTTAATCAAAAGCCACTAAACATTGTATTATAGTGATATTTTTCAATAATTATCATCATATTACTCTTATGTGTCATTATATTATTGAATGTCACTAAGTTAGTGCCACTAAATATTTTGTGAATTTTTTTTAGGTACCACAATAAATAAATATGAGTGACATGTTTTTAAGAAAAATTAGTGGCACTAGTTAAATGCCTTCAAATTTTATTTTTGTTGGCATTTTTATCAAATGCCGCTATTTTATATGTCATTTAATAATCAAATGTCATTAAATATTTTATTATAGTGACATTTTTTTATGACTATCGCTATTTTATTTCTGCGTGTCATACACTATAAATTCCATTAACTTAGTGCCACTAAATACGTTATGACATTTTTCTTCAAACGACACTATAACTACATATTAGTGGCACTTTTGTAAAAAAAAATTAGTGACACTAGCTAAATGCCTTTGAAATACATTTATCTTGGCATTTTTAATCAAATATCACTATTTTGTTTGTCATTTAATAATTAAATGCCACCAAATATTAAATTATAGTGGCACTCTTTTATAACTATCACCATAATACCTTTTTGTGTCATTATATTATAAAATGTCACCAAGTGAATGCCACTAAATGTGAATTTTCTTGTAGTGACTCATGGAATTTTGTCTTAATATTACTAAAGATATTGAGACTCACTATCTCTACAATAACTAAGATTAATGTCCCTAAATTCTAGATTTCATTGCCTAATCTACATATAATACTACCGGCTCCTGATTATACATGGTTCCATCATGTTTCGTCGAACAACATGTGCCGTGCATGTAGCAATGGCTTTGTTTGCGAATAAATGTCATGTCTTGTGCTAAAGTAAGTGTACTTATGAATAAACGAGGTGCATGTGTTCATCTTTTTGGTGATACTTCTCTTTGTTCTGAAGAATCCAAATCGTCGAATTCATTTGCCATCTTATGCCAATATATACCATCTTGAGAAGATCAAAGTTTTTCCTTTAAAATATTTTGAGATATCTTCTTTAAATGAAATCTTGTAAGTATCTTTTTATAGTTTAAATCTTTATATTTTTGATAATTCAATAATATTATTATTCAAATTTGAAATTTTTAATTTTTTAATTGGATCAATCTTATCAATGAAATAATTAAATCATAATACATGTGTTGATCATATAGTCAACCATGTTCAAGAAAGTTATTATAATCCACCGATTTCTGCTGCATGCTTTAGTTATTTTTGTTGAATTGGCCATACTGCTGCTTGCTTTTATTGTACTAGTCATTGTGGTATCATAAATTCAATTATTCTTTACCAAAATTCTGATTTATTCTCAAAGAAGTAAGAAAATAGATTCATTATTCCACTCCAATCGAGTCAAGAACATGAGAACCAACTAATGGCTCCTTCAACTATATATCTTGGTAAAAATCCCCACCAATTGCATCTTTCCTAGAAAAGATATTCTTACTTATTTCGAGTTTTTGACAATTCCCAATAAAGATGAAAAAATTATGGCATTACTAGATATGAAACTTTAGAAATGCATTACATTGACATTTCAATATCCTTTATCACAAACCATAAATAAATGCAAAATGAACCACACATGATAAATTAAAAATACGTTAACCACTTAATAAATGTAGGAATGAACTATGATACAGAATTATAAGAGTTAAAATTCTTCATTTTCAAATTTATAGGTGAACGGAGTAACTGGCGTAGAAGAAATTTTTTAGGTGTTTCAAAAAAATTCACCCTCAATGATTCTGTCTAATTTGGCATAGACAAACTGAAAGTTAAGTACAAGAAACTATCTAATGGGGCTATAAAATTAAAGTGTGATTCATCCTTGTTCCCATCTTCAACCAGAAAAATTAGAGGTTAAAATATATATCCTATTAAAACCCAGATTAGATGATGGCAATCACACATATAACAAATAGACCAACATTAATTAATTGAAGTTTCTTAAAGTCCATTGTGGCACTAGCCCAGGAATACATGCAATTACATGTGTGATATGGGTATGGGCCCAATATGAGACGGTCCAAAAGTTGATGTCACTGGCAAGTTCAGTAGGACCAATCTAGGACAGACGCAGTTTAGATCCAGAAAGAGTTGAGCTGGTCGACCAAAATAGGTCATCAAGCAGGTCAATCAGATAGCTTATCAATATTCTCCATCGATCAAGGCTATCGAAGAAGTCGCTCACGACCAGAAAGGTATCTCGACCCTAAGCGGTCAACTTGCAAGACATAAAAGTGTTACCCACCACCGATCGTTGTCGCATTAAATGCGGCCCAACCGCCATTCTGCTGCATTTAACACATTGCCAAGAGGCATGTCTCCGCATTAAATGCAGAGATCTTCACCGTCTCCCGAAAGGAGGGAGACACGCCATCAAGAAGAGGATTTCAAGCAACCAAAGACCTAAAAACCCTCAAACAAGGACAAGTGTCCTCCCTGCAAAGGCAAGGACAAGGGCATCATGGATATTTTGACCTCCCACTTGGGACTATAAATAGTCTGTCACCATCCACTCATGAGGTACGTTAACTATAATTTGGTCCCCACTCTGCCGCTTTAAATTTCGATCGATTACACTAATTTGAGTGTCGAAATGCCTTAGTCGAGAGCTTTATCAGCTAAGCCTCATGTGTGTTACTTGATTGAAAGACTCGACCCACCCTCATTGTATCCATCCTCAACCAACTCTCTGGTTGATCAGATCGGGCCTAGACCCCATCCCTCCAGCCCATAGATAACTCCATCATCAATGTATGTGTGTGTGTGTGTGTGTACTTGAAAGCAATTTTCTATAATTTTGACAATATTGTCATTTACTAATTAATTTATTATCTTTTTTTTTTTTTTGGTAGTATGGTAAGCTTAGACTTTTTCCTTGAACAAAGAATCCTTTCAGGCTCCATTTGCTTGGTTGGATGGAATGAAAATGACTAGCGAAATATGGGATGTAATCATGTAATGAATGACAAGACTAAGTAATCAAACAAATATTATGTATACTTCATAAGATTATCAAATGATACATTAATCAATTTTGACTATTATCACATGTATATTTTGATTGACTATTACATTTATAATATACAATTTATCAATATGCCCTTTGTTCCTAAGACTCAAGAATATAATATTGTGTATTATATATTATTTCTTTAATACAAGACAATAATAAATTTAAACTTTTAATAATTGATCAAATTCTAAATTGTTTTTAAAAAATAATAATAATATAAATACATGAAAATTGTTGAGATTATTCAAGTACATGTCTTAAATAGTTTAATCAAATTTTATTTTGTTCTCCACTATAATAGTTAATATCATTTTTGTTATATTTAAGCAAAATAAACTTTCATTTTCGCATAACCTTATCTATGGACGATTATCCATCATGTTATTTTGATTCAATTATTAGAATTAATTTTCACACTTAAATTTAAAATTACATTATATTGTATTGACAAGCTAAATATGATAATTTGAACATTTTATTTTTATGAGTAATTGATAATTAATTGAGGATTTGAGATAGGATAAACATATCCTATATCTTCTAGGTGATTATTCATCCTAAAATGAGAGGATTTCATATGACGACTTGAAATACAATAGTACACTTTCATCATTTAAAATATGTATATTTATTAACTTAGATAAATTAGTATACCTATCCTAATATCCAAAGTAAACGGGATCTCAATTTTCTTAAGTGGTAATAATTGAATAGGTATATGTGCATCATCTCATAAGGTTGGGTTGTCCAATCAAATTAATGATTAATTAATGGCCATTTAATGCCTAAGACTCTAGGGAGATAATGAAGCGGAATTGATATGTATCTAATCGACGATTATTCATATCTTTCATAGATTTAAAATAGCACTTTGCTTCCCCCATTTCATGTCTTATTACAATTTCATGGGAAGTGTATTTGATTCTCAATTAATTATTTTCATAAAAAAACATTTAATACACATTATATGAATTGAATAGAAGATAAAATAAAAAATAAAATAGATAAAATAGACAGCTAAAATAATTGTTGGAATAATTGATGCGTTGATCAAACATATGCATTTTTCATTATTTTAATTTAGTATTTTATATACCATTATTCTTTTGGCTGCTCTCAAATAAATTAATATCTATTATCTAATTTATTCATAAATATAATTAATATGTATGCAATATAAAATATTTACTTATCCTAAATGCACAATAAAAAATGCAATATTAGTGACAAAATAATAAGTGATAATGTTAAAGTTGTGACTAATGATATGTATTAAGTAATAATAGCTTTTATAATTTTGTCATTAATGATATTTTTTAAGGGACAATAATTTGTGTTTTATCACAATATGGCTTAATAGTGATAAAAAATTATGCTTTAAGTTGTCACCATTAACAATTAGCGATGTACCCTATAGTAACAACCTATTGAAAATAAAAATAATCGCCGTAATTTATGACAAGATTTTCATTGTGACTAATTTATCATCATAAGTGTGTCACTAATTGTCAACAATAACAACTTAAACACTATCCTTATCATTATTTAGTTTTCAAAAAATTTAAAATGATAACATAAAATCTTTTGTCACCTAATATATATATAATTAGTGACAATTTTTGCACTAACTGACAGTGCTAATTATGAATGATGCCATTAGCATTATTTTCATACAATATTTCAAGTTGCAAGGGAACAAGCTAGTATATAAGGACCATAGGTGCGAGCCATTTTCTTCATATCATTTCTCATCTCTTATAGACATAAATATTAGTGTTGTTAAAACTTAATCTATTAGAAAGAGATGGGGCTTAAGGGGAAGCTGGTTTCTCAAATTGTAATCAAATCTGATGGAGATGTGTTCCATGAGATATTCAGAGATAGACCACACCACATCTCAAGCATGAGCCCTGACAAAATTCAAAAGTGTAATTTGCATGAGGGCCAATGGGGAACCATTGGATCGTCATCTTCTAGAACTACACCCACGGTAAGTCATAACACTAGTACATCTATTTATCTCAAGTACTTTCTATCTTTCTCTTTTTCTCCTTGGATTTTATCTTGTTATAAAATAATTTATAGATGGGAAAGAGAAGGTAGCGAAAGAGATACTTGAAGCCATAGACGAGAAAAAAAAGTTGGTGACATTCAAAGTAATTGATGGAGATTTGATGGAGTTGTATAAGACTTTCAAAGGAACTGTTCATGTTGATACCTATGGAGAAACCAACTTGGTCACTTGGACCCTTGAGTACGAGAAGAAGAGCGAGAATATTCCCGATCCACACACATTCATGGAATTCTTGCTTAGTGTCACTAAAGATATTGAGAGTCATCATCTCTCCAACGCTTCTGCTAGTTAAAATCCAAACATCGTCCAGGAATGAATAATGAATATGCCTTAATAAATCTTGGTTATGGTTGCTAAAGAAGTCATGGGACAAACATGTAGTGTTGTTTGTCATTGAGTGTCATGTCTTATGAGATATGTACTAGTTATGTGAATAAACGAACTGTGTGGCGATGTCTGGGGCTTGTTGCTTTATATAGGTGACTACTATGAATATATATGAACAAACAAAGTATATGGCGATGTGTGTACACGTGATTACTATGATTCTATGAATATATATGAACATGTCATGATTTCTATACTTGTGGAAGAAATTGTTGATCTTTCTAGTGAATTTTTTCTTTGTTTTGTTTCATCTCTGTAAATGCTAACGACTGCATCGTCCCTTCTCAAGATCATCAAATTCTTTCCTTTATTAAGAGGGTGTTTGGATGAGCCTATAAGCTCCTCAAAACATTTTATAAGATGTTTCAAAGCTTATAAGTTGATAAAAAGTGTTTGGTAATTTTTAAAAAAAAGTGCTTATAAGATTCTAAAATAAAATGTTAATAGTTTTATAAGCTCTTTTTAAAAAAGTAAGGAAACCCTAATTTATTTTTAAGGTTTTAACACACTTCTTTATTTTTAACCATTTTAATTACAAAATTGTCATTATTAATAACTTATAAGCTCCAAAATCTTATTTTATCCAAACACTTCAACAACTTATTTTAAAAATAAGATCTAATATCTTACAAGCTCCAAAAATATTTTATAAAATGTAGGAGCTTATAAGATATTTTAAATAAATTTAGCCAAACACCCTCTAAGTATTCTGGAATCTGACCTTTGATTTTGTTCTTGTCGTCATGCATGAGAATTCAATTTACAACTTTTTTTTTTTATGAGAAGACTACAAACATGACACACCCAGCCACTTATTAAAGATTTTCTACTGTTAGTACTTTGGATTTAGTACAAAACAAGCAAAGTGAGATTAGTTGGGCCTGTCTTTTAAAAGTTAGATATTATCAATATTAAGAGAGATTTCACTTACAAACAAAACCTGAATTTTTATTCTAAAAGGGATACAGAAAACGTTTCGACTTGAACAAGAGCAAAATATGGATTCTTGAGTAAATTACTTAAAAAATTGAAGGTCTATAAGCAACTTACAAAAAAGCAAAGAAGATGAACTACAATGCTGCAGTTGTTAACCGCTTTATATATCAAAGCATAATGTTAAAATTTAAAATAACAAACAACTCAGTAGTTCTTGGTTATAACACCACAAACACAATCTTGGTAAGGAATTAATACAAGTAGTCTCATCGACAAACTGCTGCTTCTTATTTACAGCAGGATCTAATCAACTTATGCAATTGTTCATTGGGAGCCCTTTTTTTTTTTTTTTTTTTTTTTTTTTTTTTTTGGGCCCCTTTTCATACTTGGGGGTAATGTGATTTCTGGAGGATATTGTGCAAATTCTCTGCCACCTTATACCTGGAGACATTTGTTACCTGGAAGATCGATCCATTCAATTTGGATTTCTACTTCACCACATTCGACGTTGGTTAAGTCTGAGAACCATGTCTTGGGTCATTTTGCTTTGGTTCCAAATGATACAGCTCTCATCAGCTAGGCAATTGTGCCTGTTTGGCTGAACCCTTTCAACTTTAGTGCCATCCAGGAGGCCTTCCAGTCCCATCTTCAGACATTCCATTAAAGGTTTGATGTCTATTTGAGCCTTTCCCATGCTGTCATCCACAGTGAATGTGTCTTTTCCATACACAGACTGCAAAGTATGAACACATACATAATGGTTACTACTAATATTAGTGAGCCAAATTACCACTCGACTAGTCGTCCAATTACTTGATACTCCAATAGCCATTTGCTCACTTCCTTCCAATTACAAGTGGGATGGTTCTATTCTCTTGAACTTTATTTTATGATAAGGGAAATCCCCTTACTGATTTTGACTGTTTGAATTCTCTTATTCTTAATGCATCATTTCATTTCGCCAAAATAAATAAATAAAATAGCTGAAGTTGATATTATATCTCACTGACTGTATATTATTCATATTTTTCAAAGATTCTACAGCTATAATAATAGATGCAATTATCAATAGTATCGAATTCCCATTTTAGCTAGTTGTATGTGACAACTAAGATATTATAGCATATATACCATTATTCCTTTGTTTGGCTAGCTGATCTCAAATAAAGTTATATTTATCATATATTCAATTCATATGTGGACGGAAAATTTAACTTATGCTAGATAGTTTTAATGCCATCAGCATTAGATGATATTTCAAGTTGCAAGAGGACATGCATGCTAGAATATAAAGACCAGAGGAATGAGCCATTTTCTTCAAACCATTTCTCATCTCTACTAGATATATTGTATACTGATTAAGGGTCTCAAATAGCCATCAAGTCTGATGGAGATGTGTTTCATGAGATTTTTAAAGAGAGACCATATCATATTTCAGGCATGAGCCCTAACAAGGTTCATAAGTGTGATTTGCACGATGGTCAGTGGGGAAAAGTCGGATCCATCATCTTCTGGAACTACATCCATGGTAAGTCTATGTTAGTGTCCCACATCAGGTGAAATTGTGGTCTTTATATATGGTCTTCGGCAATCCTCACCTCATGAGCTAGCTTTTGGGGTTGAGTTAGGCCCAAGGTCCATTTTTTAATAGTCTGTAACACTAGTATATACATATATTTGTCTCAAAGTTTCCATACATCTTTCTTGTCTTTTTTATTTTATTTTATTGATTTGATTCTTGTTATAAAATAATTTAAGATGGCAAAGAGAGGGTGTCGAAAGAGATAATTGAAGCAATAGATGAAGAAAAGAAGTCGGTAACATTCAAGGTGATTGAAGGAAATCTGATGGAACTATACGAGACTTTCAAATTTATTGTTCATGTTGACATTGGTGAAGAAAATAACCTGGTGACTTGGACCTTTGAGTATGAGAAGAAAAGTGATGATATTCCTGATCCACACACACTCATGGACTTGTGCCTTGATCTCACTAAAGATATTGAGAATCACCTTCTCTGCAACGTTTCTACTAATTAACATTTATATATTGTCCATGATTAGTGAACGGCGAATCATGCCATAATTAATCTTGATTATGGTTGCTAAACAAGTCATGGAAAACACACACACACACACACACCCCATAATAATGGTGTTGTGTACCAATAAATGTCATATCTTATGCTAAAATTATGTACTTTTAATTGAAGTTAAACATTAGTCTGCCTGTCTTTTAAGTTAAACATTATCAATATCAAGTGATATTTCACTCACAGACAAAATCTGAACATCTTTTTTAAAGAGGGACAAAAAGAAACACTTCTGCTTAAACAAGGGCTAAACATGTATGAGTTTTTCAGTAAATTACTTATAAAATTAAAGATCGGCAAAAAGTTACTTTCGGAAAACAAAAAAGATATGTACTACTATTTAAATAATTTGTATTACAAACAAAGCATAATGTTAAAATTTGAAGTAACAAACAACTAAGCCGTTCTTAGTAGTACCACAAAAACACAGTCTATAATTGTCGCTTGGTAAGGAATTAATACGTTTTTCTTCTATCGTTACATCAGATTTAGTAGAAACCACATGAATTTTATCAAGTGATATTTATTTGACCAAGTGCACACACACAAGTGTCAGGAAATGTATGTAATGTATTATTTAATTTAAGAAGATCAAAGTCTTTTCTTTGTTAAATATTTTGAAATCTTCTCTTTGATTTAAAATTTTCAAGTATTAATCTTACATTTCAAATCTTCTATTTCAAAATATTTTATCAATCTCAAACTATATTTTTCTAATCGAATGATAAATTAGTCCATTGACAACATATCGCCCTGACACGTACAAGTATGAGGGCAATAATCGTAATGTACCATATGTGAGAAGATCAAAATCTTTCCTTCATTAAATATTTTGAAATCTTCTTTGTGATTGAAAATTCTTAAGTATCTATGTACAATTTAAATCTTCGATTTCTAACAATTCAATAATATTATGATTTAAGTTCCAGTTGCTTCGACTGAATGAATCTAATTAATGAAATAATTAAATCATAATCTATAGATTGATTGTATCATTTATCATTCCTTTTTATTGGTACAACATACTTATAATGAATTAATTAGTTTTTGTGGCTTCGTTGCTGCTGTTAGATTGACTACGTATGACTTGTTTCCATTGTACCGATCGTTGTTTTACTATAAATCCAACAATTAATTCTATATTAGATTTATGATTTACTCTCAAAAAAGTGGAAAATAGAGTCATCATTCCATTTCAATTGAGTCAAGTGCATGAAAACGAATTAATGTATCTTAATTCAAACTCCATAAAAGGCATTTTTCAAAGAAAATAGTATTTTTGCTTATTTCAAGAATTCTTGAAACAGATAAAACAATTTGAGCATTGCTAAATATGGGACTTCAAAATACAGTCAAATGATCTTTTTTCGTCTATTCCACATCAAAAATGAAAAACAAAAGTGTTTTAATATTTCTTTAATAAAAACATGCAATTGTGGACCACATACATTATGTGTGTGTGTGTGTCTGTGGAAAATGACTTAAAAATTAAAACTTATATATAGTCAAATAAAATCTCCATATATATATAGTTGCTCATATTATGGTGCATATTCAATATTCCAATTTACGATTTTGTCAAAAAAATTATTTACTGTTTCTCCTTCTATTTTTTTTTTTTCATTTTTACCACCCCCCCCCCCCCTCCCCATTTTATGCATCAGAAGAAACTCAGTTTTGTCTTGTTCATAAAGGGAGTACAAAAACGAGAGACCCAACTGCTAACATTTATCTACCATTAATGTGTCAGATTTGGTATAAACCACATGTCAAAGTTGGCCCTCATGTTTTTTCAATTTTAACAATATCAATCTCAAGTGATATTTCTATAATTGAATTTTCAGTTAATTAAGTGGTATCATTTTCATATATATATATATATATATATGAGATCCATATTTAGAATTTTAAATCAATTTTTTGATGTGCGTGTGAATATATAATTAATTAGAAAGATAATATTTTTATGAACTCTTATTCAAAAAGTGACCCAAGAGATCACATTCACTTAAACAAGGGAGAAAAAGTTTTTACCAAATCATAAAATTTGTTATCCAAATGATTGAGTCCATGAGATACCAAGAATACGATGACATAAATTGATTGACATAATTAAATTGATTTTATATCTAATGTACTTGATATTTATTTATAATATAATATAAGATATGGGATAAATTATCATATCAAATAAACGATAATTCTAGAGACAAATGAAGTTATATAAGGACCAAACATATGAGCCATTTCCGTGCCTCAATTCAAATCATTTCTCATTCAGCATATATAGATAGAGTGTTGATCTAACTAGTGAGAAGGAGAGATGAGGCTTGATGGGAAGCTGGTTTCTCAAGTAGCCATTAAAGTTAATGGAGATGTGTTCCGTGAGATCATTAGAGACAAACTACACCATATTTCAGGCATAAGCCTTGACAAGATTCAAAAATGTGATTTGCACGATGGCTAGTGGGGAACTGTCAGCTCTGTCATCTTCTGGAACTATACCCATAGGAAGTGTAAAAGTTTATTCTTAATTGGTGTAACACAATAAGTAGCTAGCTAGGAATATATTAGCAGTCTTTGTGTTCTATAGATGTTTAACTAACAGATGGTAAACAAGAGGTTGTAAAGGACATGATTGAAGCCATAGACGAGGAGAAGAAGTTGGTGGCATTCAAGGTGGTTGAAGGAGATGTGTTAGAGCAGTACAAGACTTTTAAATTGACTGTTCATGTTGACACCAATGGAGCGGACAACATAGTCACTTGGACCTTTGAGTACGAGAAGAAGAGTGAGGATGTTCCTAATCCACACACACTCATGGACTTCTGCATTAATCTCACTAAAGATATCGAGGCTCACCATCTCCCCAGTAGCACTAATAACTAAGATTAATGTCCATGCAATCGTATTTTCATGGTCTAATTAATCTATGTGGTATGGGTTCTTATTATATATGGTTCCACAAGAAGTCAGTCAGACAAACATATGTCATGCAGTAATGGTGTTGTTTGCAAATAAATGCCATGTCCTGTGCAAAAGTATATGAATTTGTGAATAAACGAGTACTAGTGTTAATCTATCTGGTGAAACTTTTCTTCATTTTGAAGATGTCATATCATTGGATTCCTTTATTGTTTTATGGCAGTGGGCGACGACCATAATATATCATCTTAAGAAGATCAAAATATTTTCATTCAAATATTTTGAAGTCTCCTCTTTGAGTAGATATTTTTAAGTGTCTCTATACAATTTAAATCTTCTATATATTTATGATAATTCAATAATATTTTTACTTATATTCAAAATTTTGAATTGATTTAATTGGATGAATCTTATTAATTAATGAAACAATTAAATCATAATTTATTTCAACCGCTTTAAGTATTGTTGTTGAATTGGCCATACTGCTTGTTTCTAAAAATAATAATATTAAATCATAATCTTATTGTTGTTGAATTGGCATTTTACCCAAAAATAATATTCTTGCTTATTTCGACGATCCATGATACAGAAAAAAGAATTTGCATACCTAGTATGGACAAAAATGCATTCATTTGTTTTATACTTACACACGCATACACACCTAGAAATTATTAGGGTTCGAACCCCAAAACTCAAACATACAAGTCTGAGAGCAATATCGTTATATCAATTATCCACTTGGCAAAAATTCATACAATTGGCATATCATCCTTTATTACATATTACAAATAAATGCAAAATGTATTAAATATTTTTTAATATAATTTTTTTAAATACACTTTGTCATGCCCCAAGCTAGCAAGCCCATTGGACGCAAGAATTGCCTCCAAATCCATCGAGTGCATATTGAAATTGGGCTATAATCAACTTTCCCAAAAAGAATACCCAATTGATGCTCATTTGTTATTTGGCCAAAGCTTATATAGTATTCTTTCTTTCAATATTTAGTCTATATAAGTGAGGCATTACACACATGATATATATTTTTGATATAAAATAAAATAAAATAAATAAGATGGAGGATTCAAAATAATCTCCATATTGTAATTATTCACATCATGGTATATATGTGAAATTAATTCCAATATAAGGCATTTCCTTTTTTATGAATTAGGGAGAACACCAACATGACAGCTCCAGACTACCAACCTTTTTATACAATTATTGCATCCGATTTCATGCAAACCACGTGAAAATTGGCCCTACTATCACTAATCAATCTTAAGTGATATTTCTATGAATTCTTGTTTAAAGAGTGATACGAGAGAACATTTTAAATTAAACAAAGATAATAATAATTTAAAAAAAAAACTTTAATTTTTCACTAAATTATAAAATTTGATACCTCAATAATTGAGCCCATGAGACAGCAAGAGCCCTTTGACGTACAATAAATTGATTTTAATTTGTTGACAGCTTAACAAAAAGTCTGAATCAATGTGTTTTTTTCATCTTTACCAGCTGATTCAGAGCGGAGTGACTGACAACAATGTAGAACAATTTTTCACCCATGCATTTCAGTCATTGGTAAAGTAAAATTCACCCTCTGTACTGGTTGTGTCTTTGTCATGCATGGCACATGCAGTGCACTGACTAAAAGTTAATTAAAAGAAATTATCTAATGGTAACCACTACAGACGACAGTGTGTGATTCATCGTCGTTTCCATCTTCAGCCATAAAAATTAGAGGGTAAATCATTGATTTGAAGTTTCCTCAACTCAATCGCGCGCACTAGCTCAGGTACACAATTTACACATATACTTAAAAGCAACTTTGTATGATTTCGAAAATATTGTCATTTTCTAATTATTAATTTTGTTATCAATGTTAATTTTTTTCTGTAGTGTGCATTAGTTTTTTCCTTCATCAAAGAATCATTTCAATCTTCTGCAAGTGGTGATAATTAAATTAGTATACATGTATATATCATCATGATAAGGTTAGGTTGTCCAATCAAATTAATTGTTAATTAATTAATTGGGAAGTAGGTGTAGACTTTGTCGAGATAATTTGAGGTTGATATGATACGCATCCAATTTTTTACTTAGCAAACACCGCTAATTAAAAATGATGCTGCTATCAGCATTATTTTCATAAAATATTTCAAGTTGCAAGGAAACAAGCTAGTATATAAACACCAGAGGTACGAGCCATTTTCTTCAAACTATTTTTGATCTCTTATAGACATATAGAAAGAGAGATGGGGCTTAATGGGAAGTTGGTTTCTCAAATTGCCATAAAATCTGATGGAGATGTATTCCATGAGATTTTTAGAGAGAGACCGCATCATATTTCAGGCATGAGTCCTGATAACATTCAAAACTGTGACTTACACGATGGCCAATGGGGAACTGTCGGCTCAGTCCTTTTTTGGAACTATTTTCATGGTAAGCCTGCAGTAATTCTAGTATATATATTTATCTCAAGTTTCCAACTTACCCTTTTTCTTTATCCTTGATTTGATGCGTGTTATGAAATAATTTATAGATGGTAAAGAGCGGGTTGCGAAAGAAATAATTGAAGCGATAGATGAGGAAAAGAAGTCGGTGACATTCAAAGTGATTGAAGGAGATCTGATGGAGTTGTACAAGACTTTCAAACTTATTGTTCATGTTGACACTAGTGGAAAAGACAACCTGGTGACTTGGACTTTAGAGTATGAGAAGAAGAGCGAGGATATTCCTGATCCACATACACTTATGGAATTATGTCTTAATGTCACTAAAGATATTGAGACTCACCATCTCTCCAACGCCTCTAGTAATTAAGATCCATAATATATATTGTCCATATGAATGATGAATCCTACCTAGCTAAAGGGATATTAAGCGTGGTCTCTAAAGAAGTCATTGGACGAATTAATATATATGTGCGATGATAATGGTGTTGTTTGCAAATAAATGTTATGTCGTATGCTAAAGTTATGTACTTGTAATGTGAATAAACAAAAACATTAGTTGGGCCGCTTGTACTTTTAAGTTAAACATTGTCAAAGTTAAGTGATAGATTTTACTTACAAACATATATAATTTGAGTTCTTATTCAAAGAGGGACAGAAGGGAACACTTTGACTTGCAAAATATGTACGGTTTTTATAGTAAATTACTTATAGATTTGAAGATCTACAAATTATTTTCAGCAAACAAAGAAGATGAAATAATTCAATCATAATTTATTGATTGATTGTATCATTAATTTTTATTGATACAACGAATTTATAATGAATCTATTAATTTATGTTGCTTCATCATTGTTGTTTGATTGGCCATATGACTTGCTTCTATTATATTGATCATTATATTGTAATAAATCCAACCATTCTCTATTAGATTTTTGATTTATTCTCAAAAAAGCTAAAAAATCGAGTCATGATTCCACTCCAATTGAGTCAAAAACATGAGAACAAACTAATGTATCTCAACTCAAATCCCATTAATAGCATTTTCTATTAAAAAATAGTATTCTTGTTTATTTCAACAATCCTTGATTATTAAAAAAAAAAGGAAAAGGAGTTTGGACATTGCTAAATATGGATCTCCAAAATTACATTCAAATGATATTTCATCCTCTATTCTATGCACCATAAATAAATACAAAGTATAATAAAAATGCATAGATGTCAATCACAAATACTTAGGCTATGTTTGGTTACATTCTCCTAGAGCAAATTTGTTCTGGGAGAATGTAACCAAACATGGCCCTTTTTTTTCTCCCAGAATGCGGCTGCAAATGCCCAAAATACCCCTGGAAATTAATTGACAAAGGACCAAAAACCCCAACCTGGACTCTCATTTCATCTGCCAAATCAACAAAAAGACATTGATTTGACTGTTACAGTAGAATTTATCTCCTTCCAAAACATGAACAAACATACTAAATTTTCCTAAAACAATTTTCTTACTATTCTCAAAACATACATCACATTCCCCAACACAAATTTCATATTCCCCAACCCCACTCCCAAAACTCATTCTCCCAAGACATATAATCCAAAATACATAATTCATAACCAAATATTACCTTAATATATATCCGTGAATAAAACAAATATTCAAATAAAATCTATATATAGTTGATCATGTTATGGTGCATATACAATATTCTAATTTACGACTTTGTGTTGTTCATAAAGGGTGTACACACGTCATGCTCAATTATTAACATTTATCTACTATTATTGTGTCAGATTTGTAACAAACCACGTGTGAAAGTTGGTCCTCATGTCTTCTTAGCATTATCAATCTCAAGCGATATTTGAGTGATATTATCCTCATAATTACAAGTGTGAGATTCATAATTTAAATCCTAAATAAATTCTATTGATGTGTGTATATGTGTGTGTATATATTAAAAAAATTAATATTTCTATGAACTTTTATTTAAAAGGGGACACAAGAGAGGTATGTTGACTTAAAAAGGAGAAATTTAATTTTTAATTATATCATAAAATTTGTTATCCAAGTGACTACGTCCATGAGGTAGCAAGAGTCTGATGACATAATTGACATAACCAAATAAAGGATACTTCTAGAGGCAAATGCTAGCTATTATACATCTGAGCCAATTTTGTGTCTCAGTTCAAACCATTTCTCATCTTAGCATATGTAGATAGACTGTAGTGATCTAATTAGTAAGAAAGAAAGATGATGCTTGGTGGGAAGTTGGTTTCTCAAATTACCATCAAATCTGATGGAGATGTGTTTTATAAGATCTTCAAAGATAGACCATACTATATTTCAGGCATAAGCCCTAATAAGATTCAAAAGTGTGATTTATATGACGGTCAATGGGGAACTGTTGGCTCCATCATCTATTGGAATTACACCTATAGTAAGTCGTAAAAGTTAGTCCTTAATCTGACATTAGCAAGTTAGCTAAAAATATATTAGCGGTCTTTCTTGTTTTGATAGAATTTGGATGATTAATTAACAGATGGTAAAGCAGAGGTTGCAAAAGAAATAGTTGAAGCCATAGACGAGGAGAATAAGTTGGTAACATTCAAGGTACTTTAAGGAAAGAAGTTGGAGCTATACCAGACTTTTATAGCAATTGTTCATGTTGACATCAATGGAGAAGACAACATGGTGACTTAGACCTTTGAGCATGAGAAGAAGAGCAAGGACGTTCCTAATCCACCTACACTCACTACAAAAAAAATTGTAGTGGCAATTTTATATTTAATGATATTTTTTATAAGTGTCACTTGTAGCGATGTAATTAAAGGTATAAATGTCATTAATTTACTTCTATTGTGACATTAATAAAATGTATTAGATGGCACATTAAAACGTCCCAAAAAATGCATCACATAACATGCCAAAGTACCATTAAAGAAAATTTTAAATGGCATGCCAATATGCCACTAAAAATGTATGTAGTGACATATTAAAATACCACTAAAATTCCTTTAAATAACAAGATAATATGCCACAAAATATATAATAAATGACATGTTAAAATGTCAAAAAAATAACTTTAAGTGACATGCTAACGTGCCATAAAAAACGCATATGGTGATGTTAAAATGCCACAAAAAATTCCTTTAGATGACCTAATAAAATGCCATAAAAATTAATTAAATAACATGCTAAATTAAATAGTGAAAAAAATTTCTTTGCATGACATCTTAATCTACCACCAACAGTCATATTATGGGACTCCAACATGCTCCAATTGCTCCGTATCAAACTCAAACCTGTGATATTTTACTTGATAAGATATGGTTTACCATCAAGCTACCCACCAAATGTTCATTATAAATATTCAAAAATATTAGGGCAAATGCCATAAATGGTCCCTAAAATTTTAGTTTAGAATCACTTTAGTCCTCAAACTTTAAAACTTCATTTTTTAGTCCCCAACGTTTGGATTTAGTTTCAATCTAGTCCCTAAGTCAACTTTCCGGCAACTTTTCACCGGAAAATTGACCAAGTTTGACATTTTTAAGGGCAAAATTGTCAATTTATAGTTTTATGTTCCACTTTAATCCCTATATAAGGTTTTATGTTCCATTTTAGTCCCTATATAAGGTTTTATGTTCCAATTTAGTCCCAATGTTACATTTTTTTCTTTTTTTTTTTCTTTTTATAAACATATGTACATGTGTGTATATATAATTGATACTAATATATTATTATTATTATTATTATTATTATTATTATTATTATTATTAACATTAAATAATATATTATTCATATATTAATATCATTTGTGATACTATTATAATTAATAATATTAATTGTATGACTAGTGATATATTAATAATAATAAAGATTATATTATAATAATTTTAATTATATTCATAATATATAGTATTACTAATATTATAAATATTATTAATATAATAATTTATTATTATTATTATTATTATTATTATTATATTACTAATACTAATAATAATACATGATACTAATAAATATTAAATTATTTTTATTGTTATTAATAATATAATTAATCATAAGAATAATTATCTAATATTATCAATGATAATAATAGTATTATTATGATAATATAATTATCTAATATTATTAGTATTATTATTAATAATATTACTAACAAAAATTCAAGTAAGCAAAGACTTTTTCCATCAAGACAAAAAAATTGCCATGTGAGCTGAAAATTTGCCACCTAAGCAAAAAATCTCAAATTCAACAAATTTCGGTGTGCTACATCAGCATTTCCAGTCATTTTTATGAGATTCCGGCAACTTAATTCAATATTTAATAATATTATTAATACTATAATAATAATAATAATAATAATAATAATAATAATAAAATTAATTTAATATTTATTAGTATCCTGTATTATTATTAGTATTAGTAATATTATAATAATAATAATAAATTATTATGTTAATAATATTTATAATATTATTAATACTATATATTATGAATATAATTAAAATTATTATAATATAATCTTTATTATTATTAATATATCACTAATCATACAATTAATACTATTAATTACAATAGTATCACAAATGATATTAATATATCAATAATATATTATTTAATGTTAATAATAATAATATATTAGTATCAATTATATATACACACATGTACATATATTTATAAAAAGAAAAAAAAAAGAAAAAAAAGTAACATAGGGACTAAAATGGAACATAAAACCTTATATAGGGATTAAAGTGTAACATAAAACTATTAATTGACAATTTTTCCCTTAAAAATATCAAACTTGGTCAATTTCCAGTGAAAAGTTGCCGGAAAGTTGACTTATGGACTAGATTGAAACTAAATCCAAACGTTGGAGACTAAAAAATGAAGTTTTAAAGTTTGAGGACTAAAGTGATTCTAAACTAAAACTTTAGGGACCATTTATGACATTTGCCCAAAACATTATTATATTCTTATACTACAAAAGCATATTTTCTCAATTATTTAAATATATGCTCGAAATTATTGTATTAAATAATACATTTGAAAAAGTTCAAGACATTAAATTTAGAGACAGAAAATATTCAAAAATATAATTTATAGGTGAAGAGAGAAAATGGACAAAAACTTAGTTTTTTATACTTCTTGGAAAATATGATTAATTTAGTCGATACATTAAAAAAAATTATACCTCTCTGGCTTGCTTCATCATTGTTGCTCAATTGAACGTATGGCTTGCTTCCATAATATTGGTCATTATATATATTATCATAAATTCAACCATTCATTATTAGATTTCTGATTTATTCTCAAAGAAGCCAAAAAATCGGAGTCATCATTCCACTCCAATTGAATCAAAATATGAGAACAAACTAATGCATCTCAATTCGAATCCCATTAATAGCACTTTCTATAAAAATAGTATTCTTGTTTATTTCGGCAATCCTTGATACTTAAAAAAAAAAAAAAAAAAAGGAGTCTGGACATTGCTAAATATGGGACTCCAAAATACATCCAAATGATATTTCATCCTCTATTCTACATCATAAATATATACAAAGTATAATACAAATGTATAGATGTGAATCACAAATATTTAATATATATATATATACACACACGTGTAATGACTTAAAAAAAAAATGTATATCCAAATAAAATCTCCATATAGTTGATCATGTTATGGTGCATATACAATATTGGAATTTACGACTTTGTCTTGTTCATAAAGGGGGTACTAACACGAAACCCAATTATTAACATTTATCTACTATTATTGTGTCAGATTTGGTCCAAACCACATGTGAAAGTTGGCCCTCATGATATCAATCTCAAATGATATTTGAGTGATATTATCTTCATAATTATGAGTGAGATTCATAATTTGAACTCCAAATAAATTCTCCTAAAGTGTATATACATATATAAATTAATAATATTTAATATTTCTGTGAACTTTTATTTAAAAAGTGACACGAGATAGGTATGTTGATTTAAATAAGGGAGAAATTTAAATTTTTAACTAAATCATAAAATTCGTTATCGAAATGATTGAATCCATGAGATAGCAAGAGTCTAATGACATAACTGATTGACATAATTAATTAATTGATTTCCATAGATATCTAATATGCTTCAAATTTACTTATAATATAATGTAAAATATAAGATAAATTACCATATCAAATAAAGGATACTTCTATAGAGGCAAATGCTATTATATGAAGACCAAACATCTGAGCCAATTTTGTGCCTCATTTCAAACCATTTCTCATCTTAGCATATATAGATAGACTGTAGTGATCTAATTAGTGAGAAAGAGAGATGAGGCTTGGTGGGAAGTTGGTTTCTCAAATTACCATCAAATCTTATGGAGATGTGTTTTATAAAATTTTCAAGGAGAAATCATACTATATTTCAGGCATGAGTCCTGATAAGATTCAAAAGTATGATTTGTACGACCGTCAGTGGGGAATGGTTGGCTCCATCATGTTGGAATTACACCTATAGCTAAGAATAGATTAGCGGTCTTTCTTGTTATGATAGAATTTGGATGATTAATTAACAGATGGTAAAGAGGAGGTTGGAAAAGACATAGTTGAATCCATAGACGAGGAGAAGAAGTTGGTGACAGTCAAGGTGATTGAAGGAGAAAAGTTGGAGCTGTACAAGACTTTCAAAGTGACAGTTCATGTTGACACCAACGGAGAAGACAACGTGGTGACTTGGACCTTTGAGTATAAGAAAAAGAGCGAGGACGTTCCTGATCCACATGCACTCATGAAATTCTATCTTAATATTACTAAAGATATTGAGACTCACTATCTCTCTAATAACTAAGATTAATGTCCGTAAAATCTAGATTTCATTGCCTAATCTACCTATGGTACTACCGGCTCCTGATTATACATGGTTCCATAATATGTCGTCGAACAACATGTACCGTGCGTGCAGCAATGGCGTTGTTTGCGAATAAATGTCATGTCTTGTGCCAAAGTAAATGTACTTGTGAATAAACGAGGTGCATGTGTTCATCTTTTTGGTGATACTTTTCTTTGTTCTGAAGAATCCAAATCGACCAATTCATTTGCTATCTTATGCCAATACATACCATCTTGAGAAGATCAAAGATAATTTTTCCTTTGAAATATTTTGAGATATCTTCTTTAAATGAAATTTTTTAAGTATCTTTTTATAGTTCAAATCTTTTATTTTTGATAATTCAAAAATATTATTATTTAAATCCAAAAAAATTTCATTTTTTTAATTGGATCAATCTTATCAATGAAATAATTAAATCATAATCCATGTGTTGATCATATAGTTAACCATGTTCGAGAAATTTATAATAATCCCCGAATTTCTGTGCTTTAGTTATTTTTGTTGAATTGGCCATACTAATGCTTGCTTTTATTGTATTGGCCGTTGTGATATCATAAATTCAATTATTCTTTATCAAAATTCTGATTTATTCTCAAAGAAGTAAAGTAATAGATTCATTATTCCACTCCAATCGAGTCAAGAACATGAGGACCAACTATTGTCCCCCTTCAACTATCTTGATAAAAATCCCCATCAATTGCATCTTTCCTAGAAAAGATACACTTACTTATTTTGACAATTCTCGATACAGACAAAAAAATTAGGGCATTACTAAATATGAAACTTTAGATATGCATTACATAGAAGAAATTTTTTAGGTGTTCCAAAAAAATTCACCCTCAATGATTGTGTCTAATTTGGCATACAGAGACTAAAAGTTAAGTACAAGAAATTATCCTACAAAAAAAAGTACAAGAAATTATCGAATGGGGCTGTAAAAGTGCGATTCATCCTTGTTCGCATCTTCAGTCAGAAAAATTAGAGGGTAAAATATATATCCTATTAAAACCCAAATTAGGTGATGGCAGCCACACATATAACAGATAGACCAACATTAATTAATTGAAGTTTCTTAAAGTCCTATTGCGGCACTAGCCCAAGAATACATGCTTACTAACATGTGGGATATGGGTATGGGCTTAATATAAGGCTACCCGAAAGTTGATGTCATGACTGGCAGGTCTAGTAGGACCAATTTAGGACAGATAAAGTTTAGATCCAGGAAAGAGTTGAGCTGGTAGACCAGAATAGGTCATCCAGCGGGTCGACTTGGATAGGTTATCATCATTCTCCATCAACCAAAGCGATTGAAGAAGTCACTCACGACCAAAAAGGCATCTCGACCCTAGGAGATCGACTTGTGTTGATAATTGTGACAGAGAGATATTTTGGGAGAGAAGAATACATTCTCATTTTGTATTGAAGTATATGAAAAAAACCATGTACATTTCTGTGCTGTATACAAACTTATAAAGCCAAGAAAAAACTAAAGAATAATCTACAATAGAACACGTGTAAAAGGGCTCCAACAAATTAACAGAAAAGGGGTAAACTGGATAATAAAAGAATATGATCCTTCATGGTGGTTTGTAGTGTTCGTTGTGTGCTAACACCCTTCGCAGCAAGATGGGGAGTAAATATTTGTCATCCCCAGCTTGGTAATAAACATCTGAAAGGGGGAAAAACCGAGAGGCTTTGTGTAGATATCAGCCAACTGATCAGAGGACTTGCAAGGCATAAGTCGAATAAGGCCTGAGCGAATTTTCTCTCGGATCAAGTGACAATCAACCTCGATATGCTTTGTACGCTCATGAAAAATAGGATTAGCAGCAATATGAAGTGCCGATGTATTGTCGCAAAAGATGAGTGCAAGGCGAGGAGAGGAGAGGCGAAAATCCTGAAGCAAATAATGTAACCATTGAATCTCACAACTTGCTGATGTAAGAGCGCGATATTCGACCTCCGACGAAGAGCGTGAAACGGTGGGCTGTTTCTTAGGTTGAAATTTTGGCAACTGGAGAGAACGTATCAAAGTAATCAACCCCTTCTTTCTTGTTGCGTATAGCTTTTAGCAACTAAGCTGGCTTTGTGCAGCTCAATCGAACCATCCGCCTTATACTTGATACGATACACCCATTTACAGCTAATTGGAACTTTACCTGGTGGAAGGCTAGTGAGAGACCAAATGCCATTAGACTCCAATGTCGCAAGCTCAGCTTGCATGGCATCATGCCAACACTGATGTTTAACAGCTTGAGAGTAAGAGGTAGGTTCAATATGCATGGAAATATTAAGTGTGAAATGCCTGTGTGAAGAAGAAATAGTAGAATAGGAAAGGACATTAGAAAGTTGATGAGGAGTACCTGGAGAACGAAGTGGTTTAGCCGCAGCAGCATGATGGCAATGGTAGTCCTGTAGGTAAGTGGGAGGCTTGCGACGACAATGGGGGGCAGGAAGAATTAGATCAGAAGGTGTGGAGGGAATGAGAGGTGTGTCTAAATCAGGTAGAGGAGGCTATTGTGGTTGAGGTTGAAGGTGAGGGTTGTGCAGAGGGAATATATGTTCATGAAAGGTAACGTTATGGGAAAGGAAAATTTCGTGAGAGTCAATATCAAGTAAGATATAACCTTTGGAACCCAATTGGTACCCCAGAAAAACATTCCTACGAGCCCGCGGATCAAACTTAAGGTGATTGGCTGTGAGAGTACTAGCAAAACAAAGAGAACCAAAAACTTTGAGGTTGGAGAAGTTAGGTTTAATATGGTGTAGAAGGTAAAAGGGAGAGTGATTTTGGAGTAGAGGCGAGGGCAACCGATTTATAATGTGCGTCGCATGAAGTATCGTGTAACACCAAAAACATTTTGGGAGATTGGATGGAAAAAGCAAAGCACGAGCCACGTTTAATATATGTTGATGTTTGCATTCCACAATGCCATTTTGTTGAGGTGTTTCTAGGCAAGAAGTTTGGTGAATGATGCCTTTTGAGTTATAAAAATTGGTCATGGAAAACTCAGCGCCATTGTCACTACGTAGGATTTTAATGGATGTAGAAAATTGTGTTTGAACAAAAGAAGAAAATGATTCAATATGTTGACGAACTTCAGATTTGCTCTTTAACAAAAACACCCAAGTGTAACGGCTATGGTCATCAACAATCGTTAAAAAGAAACGGTAACCATGTATTGAAAGAGTAGAAAATGGGCCCCAAATGTCAACATGTATCAAGTCAAAACAACTGGAAGCACGGCTAGTACTAATGGGGAAGGGGAGTTTTTTGTGTTTACCAAAATGACACATGTCGCAGGTAAAGTTATCGTGGGGGCTAAAACCAAGTAAGTCAGTAGCAATGGCCTTAAGTCAAGAGTCAGAGGGGTGGCCCAAGCGAAAGTGCCAGAGATCAATAATGGCAGCTGCAATGTTGAGGGAAGTAGCGGCAGGAGACGGTGAAGGGAGTTTAGGTAAAAGGTAAAGGCCATCTTGCGATTTAGCTATACCAATCGTCCTCCAAGAGCTCGGGTCCTGAATAAAACAAGTAAAAGATTGAAAAACAACACAACAAGAAAAAGAAGAAGTTAGTTTAGAGACTGAAATTAAATTAAACGAAAAGGATGGAATGTAAAGAACATTATGAAGAGTGAGGGATGGGGAAAGAGATGATACAATGCCAGAGTGTTCAGTGGTAACCTTATAACCATTTGGTAAAGTGATAGATATATGAGGTATTTTAGAGTAAGCAGTGAAGGAATGCAAGGAATAAGTAATATGATCAGTGGCGCCGGTGTCAAGAACCCAAATATCAGCAGTGAAAGCTTTACTTAGGGGTTCAGAAAAGGATAGAGTGATAGAGAATTGCAAGGGAGAGTGGTGATGTTGTTTGCAATGGTCATGCTTGAGTTGGAAGACGCTGAATTTTGAAGGAGTTCGAGCACCTTCTGATATTGGGCATGAGTTAAGGAGGGTACCGGTGAGTCATAATGACGAAGAGTGGTGGTGGAGGCAACTTCAGGCATGGAAACCAAAGGTGAGTCATAGGTGACGATGTGAACAGTGGAGGAAGGCGAGTGAGACTTATAACCAGGGGGAAAATCATGCAGTTTGTAACATGTTTCGACAGTATGTCGAGGCTTGCCACAGTATGTGCAAACACGAGTGTTGCTGGAGGAAGATTGGGGTTGCCGAGGGTTAAAACAGCCAGCACCAGATAAAGACTGGGGAGCGCAATTGGTTGAACGATTGAAAGAAGCTCCAAACTTGGGAGGCTGCTGCGTAGCAGGGGCAACTTTGGAGGAAAAAACCTTGCAAACACCAACAGATAATTGCCGCTCTTGTTGTAAAACCAAGGAAAAAACCTTGTTGATTAAGGGTAAGGAATCCAAAAGCATGATCTGGGATTCAACAGTAGAGAAGTGGTCTCCCAAGCCCTTCAAGAATCGGATGACATAATCATTATTATGGTACTTTGTAACAGTTTCCAAAGCTCCACAAACACAAGCAGGGTTGCAAGAACATGAGGGAAGGGGTTGAAAATTCTGAAGCTCATCCTAGAGAATTTTAAAGGAGGTAAAATAATCTGTCACCAAGGGATCTCCTTGCTTGAAGGCATAGATTTCTTCTTGAAGGTCAGAAATCCAAAAAATGTCCCCTGGAGAAAAACGATCATGAAGATCAGTCCATACATCATAAGCACGATCAATCCACAAAATACTCTGAGTAATAGTAGGTGAAATAGAGTGATTCAACCATGATAATACCATGGTATTACACCTCTCCCATGCCGGAAAAAGAATATCAGTAGGATGGGGTGGGGAAATGCTTCCATTAACAAAACCCAGTTTATGTTTGGAAAGAAGCTCCATCTTCATGGCTCGACTCCAAGTATGATAATTGAACTAGTTAAAATTGGTGAAACGAGAATAAGGGCAGGGTTCTCGTTGGGGTGAAGAAAAAAAGGGCTGATGGGTATTTGGGAAGGATCATTGGGGGCTGCCATTAAAATGAAGAAACCCAGAAAAAAGAAATTAGGGCGTCACTAAGAAAGATGAACAGTGAACTGGTACCATGTTGATAATTGTGACAGAGAGATATTTTGGGAGAGAAGAATACATTCTCATTTTGTATTGAAGTATATGAAAAAAACCATGTACATTTCTGAGTTGTATACAAACTTATAAAGCCAAGAAAAAACTAAAGAATAATCTGCAATAGAACACGTGTTAAGGGGATCTAACAAATTAACAGAAAAGGGGTGAGCTGGATAATAAAAGAATCTGATCCTTCATGGTGGTTTGTAGTGCTCATTGTGTGCTAACAACTTGCAAGACAGAAAGGTATTTCCCCCCACCGGTCGTTATCGCATTAAATGCGGCCCAATCGCCATTTTACCACATTTAACGCATTGCCAGGAAGCATGCCCCCACATTAAATAAGCATATCTCCATCGTACCACCAGCATGCCTCGGCATTAAACGTGGAGATCTCTACCATCTCCCGGAAGGAAGGAGGACGCGCCACTTGGAAGAGGATTTCAGGCGAGCAAAGACCTAAAAACCCTCAAACAAGGACAAGTGCCCTCCTTGCATGGGCAAGGGCATCATGGATATTTTGACCTCCCACTTGGGACTATAAATAGCTTATCACCACCCAACCACGAGGTACGTTCACTATAATTAGTGTGAAAAAATTCAAGGATTATCTTATCAGAATTTCAGGACAAACTTTCAGAGTAATTCAGAATGAAAGTTATACAGCTTATCAGATTAATTAACCATGCTCATGAACTCTCGGGATTCTAACCAGTTATCTTGGCCAAGATCTTAACTACAATGTCGTTAAGTGGCTTCGGAATTCTTAGCTACAACGCCGTTAAGTGACTTCAGAATTCTTAACTACAACATCGTTAAGTGACTTCGGAATTCTTCTTAACTACAACGCCGTTAAGTGGCTTCAGAATTCTCAACTACAACGCCGTTAAGTGGCTTCGGAAATCTTAACTGTAACGCCATTTAGTGGCTTCAGAAATCTTAACTACAATTTTATTAAGTGGCTTCAGAAATCTTTTGCTACTGTAACCCCAAGCAAAGTTACGGAACTCATTCTTACGGACAGTTTCTCGATTATTTAGAGCACAAATCCTTTTTATTATTTTTATTTCAATAGAGAATACCATGTTTCATGCAAGATTCGGAAAATTTTTCTTTTACATGCTCAAATCCTAAAAATAAGTTTTATGCATGCGAAA